>OX101786.1:26946068-27009495 GCA_944452715.1 Ophion slaviceki | reverse complement strand
GAAAGAGAGAGAGAGAGAGAGGGAGAGAGAGAGAGAGAGAGAGAGAGAGAGAGAGAGAGAGAGAGAGAGAGAGAGAGAGAGAGAGAGAGAGAGAGAGAGAGAGAGAGAGAGAGAGAGAGAGAGAGAGAGGGAGGGAGGGAGGGAGGGAGGGTGGGAGGGAGGGAGGGAGGGAGGGAGAGAGGGAGAGAGAGAGAGAGAGAGAGAGAGAGAGAGAGAGAGAGAGAGAGAGAGAGAGAGAGAGGGGGGGGGGGGGCAAAAATAAAAGATAGTCCCGAAATGAAAGTGACCAAAGTCGTCGAACGGTCTCACGGCGCGTTAACGAGGCGTGACCGCGTGCTCGCCCGCGCCTCATTTACCGCACGGGGAGAGCCGAGCCCGCCAATTTAAATTCACTCCCCATGAAAAGAAATTAGCATCTTTCTCTTACCTTTCTTTGTTTCTTTTTATCTCCCTTTCTCCCGCTCTCATCCTCTCTACCATTCTTTTTCTCCCTTGCCCTCTATCTCATTCCTTTAAAAACGTCGCATCCAACAATATTACATTTTCACGGACATTTTTCTCCTATAGAGGGCTGACGCTTGATTGATTATCCATTCATCAGGGCTCATTCATTAGAGCCACATTGCAAAAGACCGCTAACATGTGGATATCGTGGAGATTCGATATGCAATTTACTGCAGGGTAAAAGTGGTGAATGGAATATTTTATATATCGATCAAATCGGATCATGATCTAAACGGACGTGACCGCGCGTTAACGAGGCGTGACCGCGAGCGTGTGGCGTGCGCGTGTGGTTTTTCGACTCTATCCGGAGTGTATGTGCGTTTGTATACAGGGTGTCCGGTTGTGAATGGATAATCCTGTCGATAGGTCAGATCATGTCGTACTATATGCTGGAATTTCAGTTTAGTAAAAATCCCACGGTTTTTTAGATTTTCGGCATTGTGTTATTTTTGGAAAAAAATCACCCGCGCTTGGTTTTTCGCATGCCATTTCGACAATCATACGAATCGACAATAAGTAAGCAACTTTTTAAAGCAATTTTCACGATATGCGGAGTACATTTTTTTTACACCGCAGGAAAATTCTGCATAAGATCTTTTTTCATAAAGTTTCCTTAACATTTAAGGTTAAAAAGAAGACTTTTCTAGATAAAACAAATAACCAAGAGTATTTTTTTAAAAACCGAGTCAAACAAAGTTTTCATTGGTAGAAATGACATGCGAAAAAACAGAAGCAGATGATTTTTATCTCGAAAACCGTGGGACTTTTACTAAACTGAATTTCCAGCACATTAAAAAAAATATTTATTAAGGACAAACAAGTTTGTCTCCCGGCGAATAAGTTTTCTTATTCGTATGTCGGCCTTCTACGATTTTATTGACAGGTAAGAAAATTTTTTACTTAAGTTTATGTTTAAGATTTACTAAGAATTTTTTTTTAACATCTAATAGGATATATAAGTTAGAAAAAATAGGTGTTTTATATCCGACATCTAGAGTTTTTCTAAACATCTAATAGGATTCTTCATAATACCCCAGCTGGTTGTTTTTCGAAGAATTGTGTCATATCGTCCGTCATTATTTTCTCACTTGAATGTTTTTTCTCACTTTACATTCTTACTTACACTCAAATCATTCCTCACCTTCGAGTTTCCTCACTTCCGAAACGCAACACTGACACTTGTGCCAAAAGCATTGGCATAGGAAGAAGCTACATGGTAAGCGTATGCGTAAGCGACATCTAACGAGCGGCCTGTTGTCGGGCCCGTCGCATTAAAGGGCAAAGTGCGCATGCGCGCATTAGTATCATAGTCGCGAAATGAGAGGTTATCGTGATTGGAAAGTAGTTTTTATTTGATTCGAGGAAACCTTTATTCAAATTTTCCATGTCCAATATGACTTTTAATTGATGTGAAAAATCGGCACGTAAAAAAACATATTTAGTGACGCCGAATAAATGCTGTAGTTACAATCACATAAAAACTGTCCCCATACGAGTAAAAATTTATTAATTTCCAATAAATTATGTTCCAATGTGCCAATTTATTAGAACGTAATAAATATTTTTTCTGAGTGTAGTAGGACATGCCGTATCGACAGTTACAGGAATATCCATTCGTAACAGGACACCCTGCATATATCTAGCATGTATTCCGAACAGAAACCTCCCTCCGGGACAATTAAAAATACAGCCCCGATGAATTATATCGCGGCGTTACGTTACGCTTTATAATACTGTTTGAACGCGCGCGCACCAAAGAGAGACCGCTCCTGAATTTCATTCACATAGGATCATGATTAATTCTCGCAATTTCGTAATATGTAAATACATACGCGGGATACTTACCGAGGCTTTCTGCGGGAATAGATTACGGGATTACTTTCTGCATTGACGACTTGCTTATATCAATTTTTTGCTTTTCGATCTATATACATGTATACAACAGCCGGATGAAAAATGTACATAAACGTGCGCGGCGGTGCGGGGGAGGGGGAAGGGCGCAATGAGAACGGCGAAAACGACGAGTCGAGCCTGTGAAAAATCGTGACGGCAGCGTATATACTGTCGAAACGAAAAGTGACCACAGTACTTTTTACGGTTTTGAGTTAACGAGCTGAGAAGGCGTGGTCGAGCGTGTTGCTCATTAATTAAGATATCATACTGGAATACATCCTTATGTATATATATAGCCGTACACGCACATCATTTTGCCGTGTACGAACAGTCTCGTTTCTCTCATTCTTTATTTCTTCATTTCTCCTCATTTAAAAAATGTTCATCTTTTTTTCTTCTTCCCTTTTTTTTTGTTATTCTTTCCTTTAGCTCCGTAATTACCGGGAATCTCTCTCGGTGTCATTTGTCAACGGTGCGGTCACGCCGTTAATTGTGCCATTCGGGAGGCTTTTTACTTTCGTGAAAATATAAATTCGCCGCGATCCAAAGGTTGATTCGTCGATTAGATGGCCGGGAACAATATCTCACGCGACACAGTCCGGAGGAGCAAATGTGACGATTCAACGCGGACCATTTTTCGACTCCGTTCTTTTTTTTCTCGGCTCGGGGAAGGCGCTGCTGTATGGAACGGCAGCCTGTGGGACGACGTGGCTCGCCTCGTCGCACTAGCTTTCAAATTAATTTAACGAAAAATTCAGGATCGTAACTTTCGGCTTCTGGCTGTAAAACCCACGGATTTTACGGTTCCAGCTTCCCCCCCTGCCTTCTCTCTGTCTCACGGCGTTGCATCGAATTGTATAGAAGGGAAAATAATAAGAAAAAGAGCGAGTACAAGAGGGACGAGAGAAGAGGGGGTGGCGAAGGAGTACCAGAAGAGAAAGACCCCCTCCGAGGGCTTACGAGACTCCCGCACAGCGAGTTTATACGTTCCTCTCCCTCTACCCCCTCTCTCCTCCTCTTTTTTCTGCCTCTTCTTACAGAAGATGTACGAGCATTCACCTTATTATATCACCGCTTTGTGTCCACGTGTAGTGAAAAGAGCAACAATATATATATATATATATATATATATATATATATATATATATATATATATACGTATGTACACACGTATACTGTTGAATTGAAAAAAAAAGAAAAAAGAAAACGAGACTTCGCCCGGTGGTTGCCCAAATTTAATTCCCGATTCGTACTTTTCTCCTTCTCTCCCTTCGGGTATTTAAATGTCACGGGAATTTATGGCCTAAGAATTTTTCGCGATCGCAATGTGAAGTTAATCAACCGAATAAATGAATTCAAATCGTAGTGGATTTTTCCTTCGATTTGTTTTTCATTACAATATATTTATTCATACGCACTTGATCGTGGTGGGTAAGTCCTGGGAATTTGACCATAGTTCTTTCAAGGATCCGTCGAAATGCAAGTACAGACGTTTCTTTACTTGACTCCATTTGTAATTGAACTTTGAACATTTAACTTTAAGGCGTTACCCCCACTCGTAGCGCAAAAAAGGCCTTTTTCATGAATTTTTTTAAAGAAAACTACAAAACTTTTTTAATCGATCAATATACCATCTTAAAGAACACATCTTGAAGAACTTTCAGTAATTTTTTTATTGAAAAATATTACATTGTTTAGTGGCAAATGGCCGTCAATGAAATAATGTTTTTATATACACGGTTTGCGGTGACCAACATTGCGGCGAAGTGGATCATCTGAAAAAAAAAATGCGGATGGATTTAGTCAAATATAAGTATAAACTAGTCTTTAATCGAAGGATTTTAAAAAATATTCATTTTTCACAAAATGGCGGACAGTCAAAGTTAATGGTTCGATTTTAACGAAAAAAAACGGCCGCTTTTTGGCTATAAAACGGCCATTTTTTTCGAAAAAAAATCGAACGATTAAAGACTACATTTTTATGTATTAAATAAGCCTGCAAAATTTCAAGAAGATCGGTTCATTAGTGTTCGAGTAATCTTGGTCACCGACTTAAGAAATGCCATTTTGAGAAAAACGCGTTTAAAGTTTCAATTTCAGTTTACACGAAGAAAATATTTTTTTTGGTAAACTTACATAGAGTCATCTATTCCGGGCATCAAAAAAAAACTGCACTTCAAATTGCACTTCAAAAAAATGCAATAAAAAAAATCGATTTTTTCAAAATCGCAAGTGGGGGTAACCCCTTAACATGATGTACAGAAATAAAACAAACTTTTGTAAAATGAGTATTTTTTTCATAACGGATTGAAATCACGTATTAATTTTGCAATTAGTATTTTTCTGGAATGACGATTGGCTATCTTTCCCGGAGTATCCAGGTGTGATGACCGTAGGAGTAGAGGAGAGATGGCCAGTAGTTAAAAAAAAGCAATATTGAGGGATTTTTTAAACTAAGAAATAATTATTCTAGAATTATGAAACTTTAGGTATACTTTAATAGTATATTTGAATATACGAAACAATTTTTTTTAATTAATTAATCATCAAAGTGGCGGAGCTCTGGCAGAGTGTCTAGCTTCCCGTAGACTGATTTGCAAAAAAGTTCAAATATTGTTTCAGTTAGAACATGTATAGTTTCTATGTGACGATGATTGAAATGAAGAAAATGAAAATTTGAGAAAATGGCACGCATTTACAAACAAAAATCAACATTTCACGCAACATTTCTGTAAAATGTGGATTAAAAAAAATCGTTTTATTTTTTCAATATTTCAAAAACAATTTTCGTCAAGTAGAAGGTACCAATATTATCACTATTTCTACCAAGTTTCAACTCAATCGGCTTAATACTTTTTGAGTAATCCTGCACGCCCATTTCGATAATGCAGGTTTGAGAAAAACGCGTTTGAAGTTCACACCCGTTCCGAATCCGAGCGGTGAGGCACAATGTTGACAGGCTGTAAGGTTTGAAGTTTTTCGAATTTCGATTTGAAACTTTAGGGAAATATTCTACATATATAGTTATATCTTTTAAAGAAAAAAAAAAGAAATCGATTTTTTGATAGTTGTAAATGTATATCCCGCCTTAATTCTACTCTCGGTTTTCTCTTTGGGTTTATGTTTTGATTCTTAATTTTGCTGTCCTTTGGCCACATCTAGAACATGCACCATCGTTCGGATGAGGCGTCTTCCAGACTAGTTTTCTCTGCAACATTTTTTGTCATTGTTTTTCTTATATCGTCTTTCTAAGATCTTCGTCGGTATTTCCTAGGTCCTAATTACTGCACGAACCGACAATCCATCATTTTTCACAACACTAATAGCTGCTTTCAAAGATTCTTCAGTCCAGTTCCCTCACAGTGCAATTCCGTTCCCCTTGCACTTATTAGGCATCTAAAACAAACCCAAAAGGTGTTTCAAAATGACTTGACATTTTTATTTATTAATGAAACGTATTATTTATTTGAAAAGTACGAATATTTTCATTTTAATATAAGATACGAACACGGAGGCTATGCGTGGAACACAATAACCGATAAATGACATAAACGGCATGGACTTGGAAGACAAATTCTTTCAACCAGATGGCGCAACCTGCCACACTGCGGGCCACAATGCAGTTATTGCAGACGAAGTTTCATGCTCGTGTTATCGGGCGCCGCGGCGATGTGAATTGGCTACCAAGATCGTGCGATGTGACGCCATTCGACTTTTTTTTGGCGTTTTCTGAAAGAAAAGGTGTATGCCAATGATCCGCAGACTATTCCGGAGCTCAAGGAAGCAATTGGACGCAGCATCAATGAAATTAGTCTGCTACTATGCCGAAATCTTATTGAAAATTTTGTCACAAGAGTGAACGTTTGCAAAGAGGGACGAGGCGACCATTTATCGGATATTGTGTTCCACACATAACCTCCATGGTTTTACCTTATATTAAAAAACTGTATTCATACTTTTCAAACAACTAATACGTTTTATTAACAAATAAAAATGGTAGATCATTTTGAGACACTCTTTAGAACAAATAAATTATTTGAACACATCACAAGTAATAATATGGCCATCTCTCGTTGATCACATCTAAAATGCAAACAAATAGAAACAATACATGCGTAATCTTGAGGTTATATCACAGCACTGCTCGTGAACTATTTAAGAAATACATAAGTAACCATTATTTTAACAAAACAACATCACAACAATATAAAACATAAAACCTTCGAAAAAATTCAGCAATAGTCACAACAATTAAAAACGATTTTACTGACTTTTTATTTTTTGTTCCGCCAAACATTTGCTCGTACGCTTACGCCTGCGCAAGACGCTAAGCGAATTAAGCAGTAACAGGTAACATCCAGTGAACGGTTCTATGAAATATTTCTATTAGCCATGTCTCCCTTTTGGCCAACTCCCCCGGAATTACCCTACTTGCTTTTTGCGGGTTCCCGGACAATATCAACGACGTTTCTGCACTACGAACACAAATTTCCCAAGACTCGGCGAGAATGGCGCATAAATTGTGAATACGTAATTGCAGATTCGCCGTGCGGGTATTCGCGAACGCGAGAACACGTAAAGATGTACTCTTTATTACCGAAGAGCTGAATAAAAAGTTCGATTGTCGTCGATAGCGTATCGATAATCAACGGTAATACGTGCGCACGAACGTGCTTAGATCTCATTTTAGAACTGATTTCAACGCGGAACGGACGTTACTTTCCGGACTAAAGTATCTTGTTCTTTACTATACATGTGTATAATTGTATAAAATAAATACACGCATACAAATATATATATATATATATATATATATATATATATATAAATGGAGAAAATAAATGGAGAAAAACCGAGCGTCACCTTACCGTCGATTCGACATATCTCGATCCGGTTCGCCCACGGTAAGCCCGCAGCAGCCCCTCACGTGTCTCTCGCATATATGAAAACGCTCTCCACGGTATGAATATGCAACGATAATATCCGACAACGATTTATTTATACCCGTGACGTGGCGGAGATCGCGCGGTCGTTAAACACACACGCGAGAGAGAGAGAGAGGGAGAGAGAAAAACGCACAGCGAGAAAGGGAAGTGAAAAAAAACCTAAGGTTTCGGGTAATTTCGTACGAAAATATTTGAAAAAGAGAACAGAAGCAAGCAGAAAAAAATCGAGGAGCCCGCGTCGATATGGATACGATATTCAACATGACGTTGAATATTCGGTGTACTTATTTGTACACCGAATAAGTTGCAAAGTGAAAATATGCTTGAGTCGCTTCGGGAACGCGAGAGTTACGGGGTTTAATAACTACTTCTGTACTCCTATCGTCGACCGGGGGACGATAAAATCGACTGAACGAATATAAAGTGCCGGGGAAAAAAATATATATGTATGTTTGTCCGTGTGAATATATATGTATAGGTATATAATGAGGCATACCGGTCTCACGTTCTCGAGCATCAGGACACACCGGTACGCGTCGCGAATATCGATAAAACGGGTGTTCGATCGAACGGCACACGGAAGTGCTTCCTCACTGCATCGCCGGAGTAACGGCATCGGAACTCTTTCCGGTCCCGATAGTGATCTTTTTTTTATCCTATTGTTGTTATTATTATTTATAGTAGCATCGAAGCATTGAGATTCTTGATTTCCGAATAACAATGGAATAAACTATGCCGCTCCGTAAAGTATGGACTGCCGTTTTCGTGATTTCACTTTTCGCGACGTTTCCGTTGCGGCAGAGAACTTAGATATTAAATCGAGATAGTGTAGGGAACGTTAAACTAAGCATTAAAAATATAAGTAGCTGAATTGCGTGACTATCAAGATTGATAATACGCAAACTTGCTGATTAAACGGATCTGAACGAGCTTGGGGCCCAAGCAAAATTGGGGGCCCAAAAACAGGGCCCAAACAAAGTTGGGCCCAAAAAATTAGGGCCCAAAAACTTGGGGCCCAAAAAATTACGGCCCAAAAAATTAGGGCCCAAAAAATTAGGGCCCAAAAAATTAGGGCCCATAAAATTGGGGCCGAAACAAACTTGGGCAAAAAACAGGGGTAAAAAACTTGGGGCCCAATCAAACTTGGGGCCCAAATAAGAGGGCCCAAACAAACTTGGGAACAAAACAGGGCGAAAAAAACAAGGCCAAAGGAACTTGGGCCCAAACGAACTGAAGGCCCAAAAACTTGGGGCCCTAACAAACTTGAGCCATCTGCCTCTTCACAAAAATCGTCATATCTCGGTTAATATTTGTAATATTCACGGAATCCTTGTTGCAAATTAAAGTTAAGTATCTATGTTAAAAAACTACGCTGTAAAAAAAGTTACTTTAAAAATCTCAAGCCCATGCAGCGCCATCAAAGTACGTTTTTTAGAAACGTACATCGCAAGTAGCATCGAATTATTAGACGTCTATATGTAAAGTTGCCTCTTAACATGACTGTTCGAGGTCTGCTGTTCGTTTTTTTTTTCTTTCGAGATAGCAACTGGGCAACGCACGGTACTTCTCGGCATGATGTATGTGTAGACAAACGCGAACAAACGAGGCACCTCGATTGAAATTCAAAGAGGCAATGAGGACGAACGAGAGTTCCACCCGCGTTCACATATGCGCACGCGATGACGGAAAGGAGGAGCGGGGGAACGAGAGCCTATAGGTCGATAGGAAGGAAGTGAGCCTAGTTGGCATTCGAGACGATCGGCAATATCGCGCCTGTCGAACTTGTGGACGAACTCGAACCTTACTTCTCTTTCTCTCTTCCTCTCTTGTTCTTCTCTCTTTCTATCTCTCGTCGTCATGAAATTACAGGTATACGCCGAGGAAACTAGTGGGAGCGTGCAAGTGAGCAGAAAATAGCGATGTTAGAGGGAACGAGAAGCCCTTGCGCCAAAGAACCATCGTGACCGAGTGCTGGAGAGTCGAAGAAAACGTGCTTAGAAAATCTTCTTAGCCTTTCTCTTCTCTGTCAACTCTGAAGAGTCGTCCGGTTGGACGCTACCCACGCTAATTACGTTATTTACACGAACACACTCATATATATATATATATATATATATATATATATATATATATATATATATATATATATATATATATATATATATAAATCCGTTTCCGAAGACGATTTATATGTGTTAGGAAACTATGAAAGTGTTTTAACGCCGACGTTCTCTCGCCTCACGGAAATCATTATTGTAAACAATTTGAAGTACGCTTCGAGCTATTTAGAAAAATCATATTTCCGATGTACGGTCCCGAAGATTCGAGGTCCTTCATTCACAAATTGCGTGCAGGGAGAAATAAATAAACAGGACATTGCATGAAAACTTCTCTTTTGCTACTTCGATCAATTGCGAATATTCCAAGTGGGTTTGTCGCCGAGCCTCCTTCCTCACCCTAAAAATCAACCCCATGGTTCCCCATCACGGTTTCACTTTTCGACCCCCGAAATTCTCAAGTTCCTATCGGAGCTCGTCCCAATGTACAGCCTAAACTGAAAAAAGAAACGAAAAGATGAAGGCAAATAACAAAAAAAAAGGGCTTAGAGAGAATTCTTGTATCCGTGGCAGAAAGCTTCGTTTTGAACACCCACGCGAGCGAGCACGAGAAATCTAGCGCGAGATCTCCGAACGTTGAAACATTCTGACACGCGTGAGATGAAAAGAAAATCGACGGTAATTCTATCCTTCGGACTGTGACGAAAAAAAAACTCCGAATTTTATGAAAGAAATCATAATAATAGTTATTACAACTACGACTGTCATCTGAATAATAATAATAATTATAGCTCGAACGTGAGCCCACCGGATCGAGGGATCAAGATTTTTTCAGATAAATCTTTGGTCACGTGGCCTCTTTCTTCATCCGTTCTCGATTTCGGATCGTATTTGCCCCGCGCCCTCCCTGGGCCTGTTACACGAATTATTTCGTTTCAATCCCTTCCACGTTCAACATATCCCCGAGGTGGGCAATTCTTTTGACGATAAATAAACACCGCACACACTCGTGGTTATCGCGCACTATGTACGCGTTCGCTCTCAGAACGGCCTACGCTCACTATTGTGGTCATGGTAAATCAGTCCGGCCACCTGGCAAACTCCACGCGATCTCGGTGGCGAACGTCATCGTTTGCAACGTTAGTTCACAACGTGATCTGGACCAATGATCATACACATATTCTTTTATTTTTAATTCCTATCGACGGCCTTCCTTTCCTCCTTTCGGTATTTCCCCATTTGTCATTTAAAAACCCGTTTCTTGCGACAATAAAGAAGAGAACAATTGTTCGGCCATAAGTCGTATGATCGTGCGCATGATTAGATATACGGAGCAACATCCTCAACCGTAGCATGTACCGTGGATATTTTGCCCTCGCTGAACGTGACACCTGACGGTTCAGACTGGTGCTCGACTTTTCGAGAGATTGAATTCTTTTCTTCTAACTGCTCCTCATTTCGGAATCGCTGGATCTCTGACTCTCTGTGGCTTGTTGTATACATATATATATGTTCAATATGTGACGAGGATTTGTCATCGTGTCATTCCGATTTCCGCGATTCCTAGACCGCAAACTCTTTTCCCTTAAAGGATAAAATAAATGCTGGCTTAAGATTGCTATTCCATTATATCGTACCTTATATAAAAACAACAAGGATGCATGTGATATTTATATATTTGGATACACCAATGTATATATAGATATGTATGGGCGAGAGAGAGAGCGAGAGAGGGAAAAGAAATGCTCTTCCGCTAAAGAAGCGAGGACACAGACAGATAAAGGATACTGCGAACCTTTTACATTTATGTAAGGTTGAATACGAGGACAATAAGCTACCACGAGGACGCTCCTCGCTAGTGAATATCTTCCAAATCACTATTTCTCACATGTAGGTACACGTGCATACTTTATAAAAATTGGCGTCTTTTTATTCATATTTTTTATTAATATAACAATTAATTTCACGAAATAGCGACCTTTGTAAAGCCGTTGACAATTAAACTATTACGTTTTTCAATTATTTAATGACATTGTTTTGTATAAAAATAAAGGATCTACGAGAAAGGTCCTATGACATGTTGTGATAAGTCTGATGGTTTCGCCGAAAAAGTGAAAAAATCTTGAAATTGACTATAAATTCGACTTTGACTTTGAATAACTTTTGAAAGATTAGATTTATGATAAAACGATATGAGACCTTTTTTATAGAGCGTTCAATTCCCTACGAAAATATGTTTTAGGCATTGTTGTGCGTTTACGCTTTAGCGAGTTATGAAATTGAAAGCAAGCAAAGTTTTTTCTATGTTATTAGGATGGGAAAAAGAAAATCGCGCTGCGGAACCTCGAAACATTAATATTAAGGGCTCATATTTTAACGGACGACTTATTTCACCTTATTACAACTACTAAATAGAGGAAAGTGAAAAGAAAAAAAAAATAGTTGATATTTGTGATCACCCTAGTGTCTAAAAAAAATTAATTTGAATATGATCTATTTGAATTAAATAGGTTTTTCCTAGTATCGCGGCCTACTACGATCCAATTTGTTTCAATTTTTTTTGCTTCGGCTATTCTTTTTAAATATCAAATATATTCAAATTAAATAAATTAATATTCGATTCGAATACATCTCCATTTGCTGGCAATATACACTGCAAATCCAAGTATACTACAGTCGAACCTCGATATAACGAAATCCTTGATATAACGAAGTCCATTCCTTTCCTATAGACACCCGGAACCTTAATACAATGACATAATCATATACATTATGCTCTAATTGCTAACTGCTTGTAAAAATTGCTCTAATTTGAACATTTCTTTTAAAAATATCCCCGTATTTATAGGACTAATAGATCTTTTTAATAAATATTTTAAGGAACATGACTTCGATATAACGAAACCTCAATATAAAGGAAACTCGATATAACGAACTTCCCTAGAGGTTCGTTATATTGAGGTTCGACTGCATATGCATAGAATATCTCTTAAATCCTAACTTGAATGAAATACTCAATTTAGAGTTCCACCACAATGATTTTGTATCATAATTCGTTGTTCCCTGGCCTTCTGAAATGATTTTAATCGGAGAAAATATTTCGCCTACATAAGGAATCGAATCTACAACCTACCCATCTATAGCTGACATAACAGACGAAATGAATTCCTATAATTATTTCTTGTATCACATAAACTACATCGATTAGTCAATATCATTCTGATAATTAGAGAGGTTTTTCGAATGTCATGCTATAGATTTTTCAAACCTAACCTATATACACAATTCCCCCCTCTCCCTTCTATAGGCCCAATTTTACATTACGCTTCCATTTTTTTAGCCTTTTTATGTTTCACGCAATGATGAGTCACACGGCCGTAAAGACTTTTTCAATTTTGTACATCTGTACACACGTGCACGGTGCACGGGTGCTGCAGTAAAAAAATATGCGGAATAAGAAAAGGGGAAAATAAAAAAGAGATTTTGATTGAAGATTCACACAGAGATTACAATCGAATAATTAATAATAACCATGCTGTCGGGTGACCGCACGCGTCGTAACACAAGAACATTCTCGCTGCGCTACGCGGCACCACTCCCTTTACAACGACGTTTATCGGCCGGATAATAATTAACAATTAACCTCAGCACTTTCACGCCGCTCACCCGTTTATCATGCAGCTTCTTGAAAAAAAAGGTCATTCATGCATCACACGCTGTTGCGAATTATAATCTTTCTCCGCAGTCACTTGCGTTTTCTCTCCTCATTTATCCGCCTGCTCTTATGTTTTTTTTTCTCGACAGTCGCCCATACTTTGTGATTTGGAGGCAAACTGAACGCCGCTGGATCTCCGGCAAAAGGGGCGAGCAAATCTCGTGATTCTGAATAAAACAGACGTGGCGAGTTTTTTTCTTCTACATATGATCCGCTGAAATCATATCGTTCTAGTTATTCCATTTCCAAATAAATTCAATGATTCTTTTGCTCATTAAGGGGCGAGGTGCAGTCAGAGGCGTGAAAAAACGAGCATTTTTAATGTTTTTTTTATAGTAATTAAGTTTGTTTTACAAAAGTGGTTACACAGACTTTTTATGTTATATTTCAACTTGACTTGTACAAATTTTCAAAGAAAAATATTGATTATTTATAAAAACATCGCCATCTTTGTCAGACCCCCTTCGGCTTGTAGTACTTTGCGGTGACCATCATAAAATCTTACAGGATCATCTGAAATGAAAAAAAAAACAAAAAAAAATTATTAGTTTCATAATAAATCTAGTCCTTAAGCGAAGATTTTTTTAATTAACAAAATGGCCGCTTCCGACAGATAACTTTCGATTTTCGACCAAAAATCGCTCGTTTATTGTTAAAAAAAATATAAATTTTCAACAAAAATGAAAATCCTTCGATTAAGAAATAGTTTTTAATAAAAACGCGTTTGAAGTTTTTCGATGTGGATACGGTATTATATGTTCATAAAATTTTGAACTCGATGGATGAAGTTAAACTTTTTTCTGTATTTTGATCCGCTGAATCCGAATATCACAATTTTTTGCCGAAAAGTCGAGCATTCAATTGTTTATAACCAATTGTTAAAAGAATTTTTCATAAAATTAAAGCTTTTCGGGTTGAATTGAATTTTTTTAACATTTTGGCCAATTTTAAAACGAAAGTATTCTTTATAAAATTTTGCTAAAGTTCATAGTTTTTGAGTAATAAATTTTTGAAAGTTTCTGAAATAGTTTTCCAATTTTACACTTCATTTATGTATAGAAATACTAATTAAAAAATTACTTACATCGAATCATCAATTCCTGGCCCATACAATAGGGCTTCTGCCGATGTGGAAGTTTCCAAAATATCAATTTGTTGTTGTCTTCGACGCATTCCGCCTTCCCGGGTATTATCGTTTGCGCGTTAGTCAGCCGCTACCTGCCATGGGGACCCGACGCCCCTTCACTAATTGTGGAATATCGCGGAAACTATTAATCGGATTTACTTGAAATTTTCAGGAAATATTTTCGAAACATCATACTTCAAGAAAATGTAAAAAAAATCGATTTTTTGAAAATTCTGACTGCATCTCACCTCTTAAGCAAATCCAGCAACATCGACGTGTGAAATGTTTCACCAGAGATTTCCAATCTCTCAACCCCTTAATGAATGAAGGCGTGAGAAAGAATTTTGTCCTCTGCCGCTATAGAAATGCCTAACATTTTTACGCTACTCACTTTCTGTTGTTCGGTAATAAAGTGAAAAGAAAAATCTGCTTACCCGCAGTCGCGGTTCAGGGCGAAATTGTGTACAACGAGAGCTCAAGAATCCGCCTGTGTATGGCCGTTGCCCAACTTCTTGTTCCTTACGATCCGGGTGAGATAAATCGCTGATTGCTAATTAGACCCAGTGACCCACGATTCTTGCCATTACATTTACACACACACACACATATAGAGCAATATATGTTTTTCTCCCTTTCTCGACGAAGCCCTCTCGGGCTTAACTCTTCTCGCGATCCTGTTCCACTCTGTCCACGACTCCGCACCTCGCGAGTGCAGTTATGGCTCTCTATATATTATGCTTATACAGTTATATAAATATGCCATCACCGAGGTTCTGACTGCTGGGCGTTTCCTGCCCCCCCCCTCTCTCTCTCTCTCTCTATCTCTCTATCAACTCGCAATTTTACTCGCTAATAGCCCTGTGCTCTCCTGTAAATACGCGTTTAAACATATGGGCTATTCCACTTTAGGCAACGGGATATTTTTCTTGCGCTGCCCTGCTCCAACAAGCATGCCTATTGAACGAATAAAATTAATGAAAGACGAAGAGGCAGCCTGAAAGAGCAAT
This sequence comes from Ophion slaviceki, assembly GCA_944452715.1. Classification (NCBI taxonomy): domain Eukaryota; kingdom Metazoa; phylum Arthropoda; class Insecta; order Hymenoptera; family Ichneumonidae; genus Ophion; species Ophion slaviceki. The sequence goes on along the minus strand of OX101786.1, from coordinate 26,994,247 downwards.
CAGGGAACCCGTCCTCCAGTGCTACTATTACATTGTGGTTTCGCTAAATCGACCGTCTTGTGCAGAAATTTGTTGGGTAGTCCCCAGATCCTGTCACATCTCTATAGGGGTGTGATAGGGACGCGACACGTAGGGAGAGCACAGTGGAGTCCAAGTGGATTTCGCGCTCTTTCCCAATTGACGTCGTTTGAGAAGTTTTAACATTGAAAATGCATTTACAACTGCATATCTTTGTTAAAGTAGGCTGGGTATAGGGGTCTGAGATAGCTGGATGTCACACGAAACTAACGTCACCCCCACTCCACTGCCACTGTGTTGTCGTAGAGTGGGGGAGCTGCGACATGCTGAATGGCTGTGATTCGTTGAAAAATGCTCTCACCCCAGCCAATTCTAATCTTGTTGTTAATTTAAAAAATTATATAACAATTGTTATACAAACAAACCCAAACAAATTCAAACAAGCTCAATTATATACCTCAATGTATCAATATTCTTTGAAAAATGATCAAAACCAACTCATATTATTCACATGTACCTGCTTTTTATTACCCGAAAAGTCTGATTAGATTTTCAATGCGATGAAATAGGGGCACTTTGTGTAATATCTGTAGATTTTTTTCTTTGAAAATCTCAACCGAATATCTTGGATTTCCCAAAAGCGAGTATCCTTTCGTGATTCCGTGCACTTTAGTGGGAAGTTTCAAGATGCACCTTCATCAGCATAAGGATTTGTTCGGGGCACTTCACGTTTGGATCCAATTGGATTCTACACTGTTCCCCGATGAACGCCGTTTGAAAATTCTTACCACCTTCGAATCGAAAATATGTGAAAAATCACGAGAAAGTACTCGGCGTGTTGACACATAACCTGCACGCTTCGTGTGCGTGTACGTGTCTGGTGTTACTATGTCAAAGTGCAGTTAAATAAAAAACAAACGATAATAACAGTGGATTTTCAGTGATGTGAGTCAAATCGATTTTTAAGATATCATTTTTAAAGCGATTTATACTTTTTTAAGGTTCACTCATTTTGTATATCCACTTCATTTTTATTAACGGGTCACACCTAGTTCGCGGCCGGAAAAAAGAAGTGTTTTCGTGATTTTTTTTTGGGAAATGGGTGCAGGCTTTCAACTTCTTTTTTTTTCATAATAAAGGGTATCATTTCAAGTATCTTTGGCAATTTTTTTAGGGAAATATTTATAAACGACGGAGATACAGTAAATTGCACAGACCGCTGTGCAAAAAAGGTCCTTCGCGGTGACCACTCTTGCTCGGGAACAAATCATCTGAAATTAAAAAAAAAACAAATGAATTTAGTTTTTGTACCGTATTATCTAGTCTTTAAACGAAGGATTCAATAAAGTGACCGTCGAAATTTTCGTGAAAAAAACATTCTACTTTCCGTGATATAAAAAAGTATGCATTGAAAAAAATCCTTCGATTACAAAAATGATATACAAAAAATTTGATATACAAAAAATGTCTGTGAAATTTGAAGCAGATCGGTTTAGTTGTTTTTGAGATATTTTGGTCACCGATTCTGAAAAAGTCATTGCGAGTAAAACGCGTTTAAAGTTTTACGTCAGGTATACATATAGATGAAAACGCTCATAACTCCCCCAATTTTCAACGGATCAACTTGAAATTTTCAGAGAATATTTTTGAAAGATTAGATTATAAAAATCCGTCTCAAACGAAAAATCGATTTTTTCAAAATACCAACTTGGTGTAACCTTTAAAAAATTCAACATACGGAATGCGAGTGGATCCTCTAAGGATCGGATTGTGTTCGATGATGTGAGAATGTGACGTTTTAGTATAGAGTTCCAATGCGAAGACCCATTGGATCCCTATCAGGAATTCGGGACAACTATAGGAATCCAATTGGATCCCTACGACAATTTTCGCATGGGGTTACCAAGAATCGCGTGCACCCTGAACCGTTCACATCTCACCGTCTCACGTAAGACGAAATGGCCCATATGCGTACGTAGGGCACTGTAAATACACGCGGTAAGTGCAACACATAAATATACATAAGTACACATGCAAGTGTAAGTGTGCGGTGCATATAGCTGCTGTTAAACTGGGATTCAGTAATTAGCGCAGGACACGTAGCGGGTCACCACCGCAGCCGCGGTAAACGAAAGTAACACGCGCGGTCAGATCGCGAGAACTTCTCGTTTCTCATATTATAAAGTCAGAGAAGCAAAAAAAACACCCTCAAATTTAAATTGGATAAGGACACGAAAACCTCTGAGAAAGACTTTCGTCGCGACGGAGAAAGAAAGAAGGAGAGAGGAGGTCCCTCGTGCCAACCCGCGGAATTCCCGTGACATAAATTAAGCACGTATAATCGCAACTATATTCTTACGTGCAACGGGTATAAAATATACGAAACCGATATATCCGTGTAATTTCGGCCTCGACTTTTGGTTTATAACAATTCCACACCGTACATCGCAAACATTTCATTTTATATTTTTATCTATACGTATACAGAGTGCGTGCGACTGCAAAGAGTGCGGTGGATACTGTAGCGACCTTGCTACGATTTCTTTTTTAACGAACCTATATGCGTAATGCACCGCGAAGGAGCTGACGTCATTTTTATTATGCATGCATCTATATGCGCGTGTGTGTCTGCGTATAAATGCATGCGCGATACGGTTGTACGTATATTTGTAACGCGGAGGGATAACGAGAGCACATGGGTTTTGTGTGCATGCAAAAAAGTCTCTCGGCAAAGAGTTGTGTGCTCTCGTTGTCGTCCACCGTTGGGCTTATCTCGCGTGGGTCCCGGCTCTCTTCTCTCTCTCTCTCTCTCTCTCTCTCTCTCTCTCTCTCTCTCTCTCTGATCGTATGGTTTGTATAATCGAGAGAACACGGCAGAATAAGGCAGAGACAGAGAGAAAGAGAGAGAAGACGAGAGGGGGGAGAGCAAAAAGGGGGAAGATGGAAAGGAGAGGTCCAGGAGGCACAGGCAGGCCACGGGGGATACCGATCCGAGAGATTTGCTCGATGCAAATCGCTCTCGTGTGTGCTCCGGCCAAGAGAGTTCTTCCGACACACAATATAATGGCCTTGTGTACCTACCTCCGTTCTGTATATATATATATATATATATATATATATATATATATATATATATATATATATGCGTATAGGAAGATCGAATACATGTAGGCATGTACCACAGAAAAGATATCAAGTACCCACTTATCTCTCGCGGAACAACAAGATGATGACTTTCGACATTTTTTGTTGTTCAATCTTCCAGCCAATTGTTGATCACATAGATAACGTAACGCCGCGAAAGAACTTCAACGGTAACGTAACGAAACTGTTTTTGTTTATTTACTCAATTTTGTCATTAGTTGTGGTATATGGGTGATTTCTGTGATTCACTTCTACCATGCTGTGATAACTGAAACCCGCGTCGAGAATGGAGCGCATTGAAGCTTCAAACTTCAAACGCGTATAAACAGCATTGAGTGATACTGCATTGCCAAATAAAATATTTAATTTAAATAGGATCTATTTAAATCAAATAGGTTTTTTCTTTGGCTTATTGCCTACTACGATCTTATTTGTTTCAAAGATATTTTTTTATATTTTTCAGCTATTCTTTTTGAATATTGAATATATTGAAATGGAATAAATAAAGATTCGATTCAACGAAATCTCTATTTGCTTACATGTACTCTAAATCTAAGTGTAATGTATGCGTAAAATATTTCACAAATCCAAAATAAAATAAAATACTTAATTGTGGGTTTTAGGACAACGATTTTGTATCGTAATTCGTCATTGCCTGGCCTTTTGAGATGATTTCTATCTGAGAAGATATTTCACCTATATGGGAATCGAACCTAGAACCTATTCACTCATAGCACGCTGCATCTATGCTACCGAGTGCTTGTATCATCTTGGTCGCAGATATGGCTGAGAGACCAAATGAATTCCTATAATTATTTGCTGTGTCACATAAACCATATCAATTAGTTAATATCATTGTGACAATTAGAGAGTTTTATCGAATAAAATGCTATATATTTTTCTACATAACCTATACATGTATATATATAAATTCCTCTCTCTCCACCGTCTCTACTCCCACACCTCTTTGAAATGTGTGTTGCAATAAAGACAGACCATCCAATCAAATAGAAAAATGGTTGACTCTACGAAAATTCTATTTAATTTAAATTTAAAAAACCTCAAATAGATCCATTTAGTGGATTCGACTAAATTTTTTTTTCGAGCAAATGAAACCGAATCACAGATTTATTAGGATTACATAAAATATTTAGTTATTGGACGATATTGAATATATTTTGATTTGAATAAATAAACATATTTGAAGTAAATAATTTAAATAATAAAATGCAATAGGAAAAAGGTGATTCTACGAAAAATCTAATTAATTCAAATTAACAAAAATCAAATTGACGCAATTAGTTCATATCAATAGAATTTTTCTGTCAGTGTGGTGGATGGGCGGTTCGGCTGTCCTTCGAGTTGATCAGAGTTGTGCATGGCCGATACTCGGAGCTGTGACCGTTTAGCTGTGCACCGGCTGGCGCATGACCGGGCGGTAGGCCAATACTTCTGAAAACTTGGGGTAGATACTCGATCAGAACGTCTGTGCACGAGATAATCAGAAGAATGTGGGGCCGTCTATACCTACTATGTAGAATATACCTACTATATAGTGTATATTAGGGTGACACAAATTTGAGCTCTATTTTTTTTTCTTTTTTCTCACCATCCAATTATTTTCTTTGTAGGAAAAAAAATGTCGCGAAAGCTGCGAGCGGTTAAATAATATTTAGAGGTCGCTCATGCCTCCCAAAAATTCAAATTTTTATTTAAAAATCGATTTTTTTTTGTTCGTCCACTTCTCACCCATGAATTTTACGCTTTATAATTTTAAAATTAACCGCGCGAAAACTCTAGCCGGCCAATGAATGTTCAGTGGTCGCTCAAGAGCTGTTTTCCGCGCATCGTAATGCGACCCACAGTTGGTCTCGTCATAATACAATAATACATAATAACACATATCGTCTAATTGGTGTTTGTTACCAATTATTATAATAAATTATTCAGAAAATGTAATACGTCGTTTATTTTGTTTTTGTGCTACAAGAAATTATAGTGCATGCGAGATTTATGTTTTGGCGCAAATTGTAAACTTCGCAAACCTTGAGCGATCACTAAATATTCATTGGCCGACTGGAGCTTTCGCAAGCTTAATTTTTAAATTATGAAGCATAAAATTCGTGGGTGAGATGTGGACGAAAAAAAAAATCATTTTTTAATGAAAATTTGAATTTTTGGGAGGCTTGAGGGACCTCTTAATATTTGTTGGCCGCTCGCAGCTTCGGCGACAATTTTTTGTTCTTTAAATAAGATAATTGGATGGTGAGAAAAAGGAAAAAAAATAGAGCTCAAATTTGTGCCACCCTAGTGTATATACTATAATATGAGTTAAGTTGGATTAGCAAAGTGCGGGTAGGAAGTGATAGGAAATGGTCTTGAAGTATGCATCGTTGAAACACAACGAAAATTCTTTTTTGTTTTCTTTTTTGTTCCTCATTTGTATAATTTTACAAAACATTTCGTTTCCATATTCAAATTCTAGCTCCTGAATTTGAATGGTCTTAAAGTTTGCTCCGTTGAAGTGCAACGAAAAAGCCTCGTTTTATTTTTACTATTTTAGAGAAAATAATCTGTAGTTCATAAAAAGTTCTTTTTTGTATTCTTATTTTCTCATTTATATTCCAATAATTGAAACAAAAGTGAGGAAATAAAAATACAAAAAAGAACTTTTGATGCTCTGCAGATTTATCTTCCTAAAATCATAAAAAATGGCAATAAGAATATTAAAAAAAAAAAAAAACAAATTTCGTTGCATTCCAACGATGCAAACTTCAAGACCATTGATAGTAAACGGTTCACTGGTAAGGACAATACGTAAAACCCCGCGAGATAATACTCCGGAACTCAGAGGAAAAACAAATATAAAAACCATTGGATGCCAACCGAATGCAAAAAATTAAACGTTTCAGTGCTGGCTTTGATCCGACGTCATCATCCTAATTCCTTATTATCTTTTCTGCACTCCATTCTCTCACGATTCCCCGATTCGCTCATTATTCCTTACTCGCGCCTAATACCGGCTGAGTATAAAGCGATAATGTGTCTCGCGACTTGAGGACGTGAGATAACGAGTCGTTACCAATAATCTATCTATTATCCTAATTAACGGGGGATTGTTTTGGCCCACGCGCGCGTTCTCCCGATCGCGATGTGGCCGTTCTCCTCCGATCTCGACCCACGCCATGCCTATATCACCATTCCGTTCTCCGATTTCAAACTTTTTTTTTCCTTCTCGATTTTTTTTCTCCTTTCGTCACGATCGTACACCTACAAAATTAACGCGTTTATCGTTTTATCGAGATCGAGAAATGCGTGTAACATGATCGGTGAACGGGGCGGGGGGGGGGGGAGGGGTGGAACACACACACAATTGAGACGTACAAAATTCGAGAAAATATTCGATAATCGTGGACGAAAAATTGATCATGCATTCATCCGGTGCGCACGGTGTTTATTCTACGTTGCGCTTTATTTATTCACTTGACGAAAGGGGAAATAAGCGGAGGTTGTTGTTTACGTGCTGTGACGAGAGATCACGCAGCGGTTCTTCATGAATATATATATATACACACACACACACACACACACACACACACACACACACACACACACACACACACACACACACACACACACACACACACACACACACACACACACACACACACATATATATATATATATATATATATATATATATATATATATATATATATATATATATATATATATATATATATATATATATATATATATATATATATATATATATATATATATATATATATATATACATATAGACGCATGAATACAATGAATTAAATTTTATTATTGGTTAGGTGTGACGTTGATATAAACGTAGGTGTCCCTTCAACTTCTCTCGTGTATAATGAGCTATCGATGTGTTACGCGAAGGCGAGCATTGCCATAGTGATAATGACACAGCAGCTCCTTCTCTCTTCTGATAGGATTTGATTATTATTAATATTATTATGATTATTATGATTATTATTATTGTGGTCGTTATGCGTACCTTAGGCAACACTCTTGCACTCCGTGTCCTTGCCGGTCAGATAACCCCGCTCGAGGAACAACACCACCAACTGAGCGTAGGTGTCGGCCACGCGGAAGATGGAAAAGCCCGTTCTACGCGCCGAGCGTTCCTTCGCGAACACGCGCGTGTAGGCGAATTGTATCAAGGCTGCCGTTTGTGCAGAATATCGCGATGCAGTGCCTCTACAGGGCACGCAGGTTGCACAGGACACCTGCGATAATGAATGCTCACGCGAGACTTCGATAATCGGCATTCGAAGATTGCTGGGCGGCGAAAATCGGAAATGTCGAGGGTTTTGACAGTTCAGCGATGCGAGTTCGAACAACTTTTTATCGGGAATGATAAAGAAATTTGGACAATTTTTTTTTAATTGATTAGTTTATATTTATTGATATTAATTTCGATTTATTGAATTCAAGTATATTTTTTTGTCCGCAATTCTGATGGTTTCGAGCGATTTTTGTATTTGTCGGAATAACATATTTTTCCAGTATGGTTATTGATTTGTATACGTATTTTTCAACGCATCTCCGACGTTGAACGAATGTTTGGATACTTAATTTTTGTTTTTCGTGAAAAATAAATTTTGGGCCATGAAGTAAGGATCATTGAGTACAGGAAACGTCCCTGCAAAAAAAAGAATGCATATTTACCGAAATACAACGATCTGAAAAACATCTGGGGTCGGATCGACCCCGTGTGCAGTCAGAGGTTCGCAGCGGAAGTGTGCAGTCGAAGGGTTAAGGCGAGAAATCCCTTGAGAATTTTCAAAAAATCGATTTTTTCACATATTTCGAAAGTATGATACCCAAAGAATATACTGACCAAAGGGAAACTCGAAATATTGAATATTTGCGGAGTTATCACATATAGTCTAGAACGCGGGGACAGCATGCGGTCAGGTAGCGAGTAAACTTTAAACGCGATTATCTCGAAACTACTTTTTCAAAAACTGCTCGTGTTGTAGCTCAAAAAGTTATCGACCGATTTGGATGAAATTTTGAGAGGTTACTGTCAGTAATATTATCGGAAGGATATATCTAAAGTTTGAAAGGTAGCGTGTGAATAAATAATTTTTTTGGGGTCAAATATGTCGAAAAAATGGTCGAAAATTCGAACTTTGGAGTAAAAAGGCTCCCAAATTTTCAATTTTGCACTTTTTCATCATTTTTTAGGTATATCCTTCCCCTTAATATATCAGTAAACGAATGACACTTATTAAATCTTTTTCAGATCAACAGAAAAAGAGTGACAACTGCAGCATTTTTCGATGTCGCGGAAAACAGGCGTCCGAAGATCCTTAATAACGCCGCCATTTTGTTGGTCATCCCAAAAAAAAATTTTTTTTTCAAACTTGACAGTTATAATAAACTCATGTCCAAATTTGAAAAAAGATCAGATTATTTTATCCCCTCTGAAAAAATTCCCGAAAAATACCTATTTTTCACGCTCCTAAAGAGATTTCTCGCCTTTAACCCTTCGTTGACACACTTTTATTTGGGCCACGATTTTGACCTACTAGGTCAATTCGACCCGGATAGAACTTTATCCACCTGCCATTAACAACCCTTCGGTCGGTTTTTATAGAAAAAAAATCTCTTCAAATATTTCCCAATGTGTCTGCATAATTAAAATTCGATAACCATCAAACTAAATCGTATAAAACAAATATTGAACATTTTTTGTTTTAGAAAAGTGAGCATTTCACTAGAAATTCATCCCTGTAAAAATGACCCAATGTGGAAACGTAGGGTTAACCTTATTTTTACGCGGTTTTTACGTCCCCACCTTGTTCCACTTTTCATCGCCACCTGATTTTTTAAAATTCTTTATTTCCAAGAACGTTGTAACTATTTTTCTTTGACAGTACGTTATTGACACTGAGTCTGCGGGACGTGATTTGGGACAAAATAGTCATAGGTACCGAAATTAAGGGTTCTTCTCACTTTAGACGCTAAAAAGCCTGTTTTCATGAATTTTTTTGATAGGTTTGTATTATAGATATTGATAGAAAAGTTGATACACTTCATGAATACACTTTCGAAATACATTAAAAAAATGTTTTTATTTATTTAAGTCACTATTTATATACGAAAATGATAGTTAAAAAAATGTCCTAAAAAAAATGGTAGGTCTGCGATGTTGATGAAATCTCAGAGATGAATCATCTGAAACAAAAAATTAAACTGTTTTAGATTCAGTATGTTAATGGCTATAACGCGTATCATTCGATTTTTTATATATGCAAAAATAACAAAATGGCGGACATTTTTCGAAAAAACAAAGAAACGTGTTTTTTAACCGTTTTTGGCAAAAAAAATAGTAAACATCAAAATTAAAAAAATCCTTGATATGCGCTATAGCTATGGTTGTAAAGATCATGTGGTTAAAATTTCATAAGAATCAGTTCAGTAGTGTCGAAGATTTTGTCGACAAGCTGTCGAAAAACGTTGTTTCGAGAAAAACGCGTTTAAAGTTTGTTTGGGTTACATGAATACATAAAAAAAAATTTGGATGTATTTCGAAAGTGTATTTATTAACCCTCAATCCGTAAACCTGGGTCGTTTTCGGCCTGCCCAAAATCATTTTCTTCGCAGGTTGCTTAATATTTAATGAAAAAAGAACAAATTAAAAAAGAAAGAAAAAAAAACCCTACTTCCCTTAAAAAGTATGGCCCAAAGATTGACCATGAATTTCTTCAGATTTTTTTCATTGACATTTGTTGGTTTGGTATTGCAAAATCAAAAACGACCCAGGTTCACGGGATTAAGGTGCCTCAGATACCTTCACGGATTGAGGGTTGAGTGTAATAACTTATATATAAATATCTATAATATAAACCTATCAAAAAATTCACGAAAATAGCCTTTTTAGCGTCTAAAGTGAGAAGACCCCTTAATAATCCAACGAAATTTCAATACCCGCACCGTCATAGGAAAGCCAGCGACGTTTATTTTCGTATGGAAGGTTGAATGATTCGAGGAAGAAAAAAAAATCACCGTTGTACACATTACGTCCATTTATTTATGAATGTGCTTTTTCAAATCTCTAAATGCAGTCTCTGCGCCTAACAAAATCGTCGGATACAATCGCGCCGCATAAATAAAAGGAGGCGTAACGATAATTCAGACTCGACACGCGTCCCGTTTCACGACAAATCACCCGACCGAATAATGCCGTATGTCCGACACGGAGAGAAAACTATAAGCATAGATTCCCCATGGACACGATGGACCATTAGCTCCGTAGGTTTCGGGCACGCGTGCGCTTGACACGTTTTTTTTTCCTTTTTTTCTTCTTTCCTCTTCTCTCTCCCGCACGCACCTATAACCGAAAGCGAGCGTGGGTGCGATAGTTCGAATACGTTATTTTTTTTTATTTCATTTTTATTTTCACAATCGTGCAACAGTGCGTAGGCCTGGCCACCGGGAAGGCAGACCTCACGCAAAAACACGATAGTCGACATAAAAATAAGAATTAAAGATAATAATAATGATCGTTCTCCCCTTTACATCGTCGATTATGTCGACACCGAATACTTTATTTTTTCTTTTCACCTCCCCTCGTACGTAGTTTAATCGCGAATTATCTTCCAGACCTGTACGATTATCATTCGCCTGTACCTGCTGGGCACTCGCATACCTTGGAATAAGACACGTTTCCCGCATCCCATACCAAACGTCTGCAAAATTGAGTTTGCATTCCCGAAAACAAAATTAAAAATAATTTTTAAAAAATAATAAAACTCATTGACACGAAATTATTGAAGACCGAAACTACGGGAATTATTGGATTACATCGGTACGAGCTATAACGGTTCGAGTCTTTCCATCAAGTACCGTAAATGGCGTTCAAAGAAAATAAAAATATCAAGACGGAAAATAACGAAAAAAAAACACAACGTTCGAAGAAATTAAGGGGAAAAAAAGTAATGCAATTAACCGCTGGCCGACGAGGGAGCGAAATCGCCCGAGGAGGACCTTACCTCCGGAGAGCGGTGTATTACGCGCCGATGTCTCTCGCGTCGGCGGTAATTGCTTTTTGCAGAAGACTTTTGCGTGTTTTTTGCCGCGAATGAAATTTGCATAATGTGCGAGGTTGAACACGAACCGATCGATCGGTTAATTTAAATACTGAATATAGGTGGTATATGCACTACTCTACGCTTCTTTACTATATATATATATATATATATATATATATATATACTTGTAAATGTGTGCGAACTTGTACGAGGGCGGCGCGAGCCTCGTCGACTTCTTCGGCTGATGTCGGCGCTCGCTCACCCATTAGTTCGTAATTATCGTTACTTATTGCTGGTAAATGCCTCGATGAGCTTGGTCTCGCCCGCTTTTATACGATGTGCCACCGCGTAAATTCTCCTAATCGAAAGTAAGAGGAGGCAAGAGAGCGATGTGGTAGCAAGGAGGACAAGGGAGCGCGAGCGAGAACCATGGCATCCCGGAAGTCTTTCGACTCTCGTATTACCGAGACCGTTATAAAAGTATTCCCGATTACTCGTCGTACGAGCTACCAAAGGCGACAACAACATTAATAACAGCGCAGATTTAGAAGTATCGCCATCTTGTTCGATGTATCAATTCACCCTGACTGTGCTTCTGTCGTCACTCTTCGCTCACGGTGCATGTTAATCAAGACGGAGAAATATACAGAAGCACGAGTCCTTCCATTATAGAACTTTCACAGTTGAAATAGAGTCGACATTATTTCAATTTTGGAAATGACTATAAAGTTAATGAGTTGAAAAGTATTTGGTATGTAGTCGACCCCGAGACTTGCACGGGTGAATCTTGACGGATTATTCCTAGTTGGAACAATCGAAAATAGCTTATTTCTGGTATTTTTTTTAGAAAACCTTGGCGATAAATTTCTAAAAAAATGAGGGATTTGAATGAGCATCATCTGAAGGACACTGTAATTTTTTTTGTGTAAAAATATTTCATTATAATCGATTTAACGATAATAGATTTTTGTCGATTTATCGATGATCGATTTTTATCGATTTATCGATAATCGATTTATAGCGATGACCGGGAAGCACCTCTCGAAAACGTCGTTTGCGATTCTGAACGCTTCCGAACCAGGTAAACTAATATAAAAAAAAATCAAACAGATTTCGTTAGTATATTCATTTATCCTATAATTTATCGAAAGAATTTGCGAAACGTCAAATAGCAAAAAAGTTCGTTCCAAGTGAGAGTCTTGATTTTGGCGAAAAGAAATGGGCATTTTTTATTCATCAAATGGAAAGTATACATCGGAAAAAAATCCTCCGATCAAATACTATATTTTTACATCTATAAAAAGCCGTACAAATTTTAGAAAAATCGATGCAGTCGTTTTTCAGATATTTCGCGAATCTACTTTGAGAACGTATTTTCGAGAAAAACGCATTTCAAGTTTCCAACCACGCTCCGAGTGTTCCGACGGCCATCGACATAACAGCCTATAAATGTATCAATTTTTAACCGATCACCTTGAAATTTTCAGGAAACATTTATAAGATCGTGTATTGTCAAAACATATTGGTTTTGGAAGAAGTGATTTTTTTTATTTTTAAAACTAGGCATAATCCCTTAAGGCGTTACCCCCACTTGTAGCGCAAAAAAAAGGCCTTTGTCATGAATTTTTTTAAAGAAAACTACAAAACTTTTTTAATCGATCAATATACCATCTTAAAGAACACATCTTGAAGAACTTTCAGTAATTTTTTTATTGAAAAATATTTCATTGTTTAGTGGCAAATGGCCGTCAATGAAATAATGTTTTTATATACACGGTTTGCGGTGACCAACATTGCGGCGAAGTGGATCATCTGAAAAAAAAAATGCGGATGGATTTAGTCAAATATAAGTATAAACTAGTTTTTAATCGAAGGATTTTAAAAAATATTCATTTTTCACAAAATGGCGGACAGGCAAAGTTAATGGTTTGATTTTAACGAAAAAAAACGGCCGTTTTTTGGCTATAAAACGGCCATTTTTTTTTCGAAAAAAAAAATCGAACGATTAAAGACTACATTTTTATGTATTAAATAAGCCTGCAAAATTTCAAGAAGATCGGTTCATTAGTGTTCGAGTAATCTTGGTCACCGACTTCAGAAGTGCCATTTTGAGAAAAACCCGTTTAATGTTTCAATTTCAGTTTACACGAAGAAAATATTTTTTTTTGTAAACTTACATAGAGTCATCTATTCCGGGCCCATACTTCTGTATGGGCCCGGATACTTATACTTCAAAAAAATGCAATAAAAAAAATCGATCTTTTCAAAATCGCAAGTGGGGGTAACCCCTTAAGGACGTTGTAATTCGGAGGAATGACGGGGTAGAGTGGAGGTAGAAAAAAATATACTTTGCCCTAGAGTCCAGTTTTTCCAGCCTCCGGAATATCGTGTTTCATACACTCCTCATACACACACACACACACAAACCCGAACACGCACGAACACACACACACACACACACACACAAACCCGAACACGCACGAACACACACACACACACACACACACACACACACACACACACACACACACACACACACACACACACACACACACATGTATGTGTCAGTGTATGTATGCATATTGCGCGAAGAGCTGTGAGTGCGACGACAGGGGGAGAAATCGCGTATGTCTCGCGTACAAAGAAAGTCGGCACGTCGGCGCCCAAGGCGCAAAGGTCCCCGGGGGCCCTTGCGTCCTCCTGTACATTCAGACGGTGGAGGAAAAAAAAGGGGACGCGAGAGGTCGCGGCGGGTCAGCTATGGGGCTATATGCCCTCATGGTGGTTATCCTACACTGTGAACGTGCGCGGTGCGTCTATATACATCGTGTCATGCGATACTCCGTGGCTACTACTGGCCACCCTACCTTCCTCCGTACATTACAATGTGATACGGCGGTGTTAGGATCACCGGTATCTCTCGTAATACCCGGGAAGCTGTATGATATCCTATAGTCGTCGACGTACGTGCCAGGGCGGCAGAGTCTTTTGCTTGACATCAGTATTTTGCGTCAGCACCTGATGGATCATTTTCATACGGTGATGCCGCCCTGCAAATTGCAGTGAGTATTTTAATGTACGATCTCACGGGCTTGTAACATGTAATGTTTAGGATTTTCGTACACGCAATCGAGTATAGCGAAGTTTTTAAATCCAGTGGCAATGACGAGTAGTTGTTGAAGAAATTCTTAAGTCCAGTGCCAATGGCAAGAGGAAGATGTTGAAGAAATTCCTCAATCCAGTCACAATGACAGGAAGTTGTTGAAGAAATTCTTAAATCCAGTGGTAATGACGGGTGGTTGTTGAGGAAATTCTTAAATCCAGTGGCACTGATAAGAGGAAGTTGTTGAAGAAAGTCTTTAATCCAGTGACAATAACGAGCGGAAGTTATTGGAGAAGTTCTTAAATCCAGTAGCATGACAAGAGGAAGTTGTTGAAGAAATTCTTAAATCCAGTGCCAATGACAAGAGGAAGATGTTAAAGAAATTCCTCAATCCAGTCACAATGACAGGAAGTTGTTGAAGAAATTCTTAAAGTCAGTGGTAATGACGGGTGGTTGTTGAGGAAATTCTTAAATGCAGTGGCACTGATAAGAGGAAGTTGTTGAAGAAAGTCTTCAATCCAGTGGCAATGACGAGCGGAAGTTATTGGAAAAATTCTTAAATCCAGAGGCCATAATAAGGGAAAGTTGAAGAAATTCTTAAATCCAGGGCAATGACAATAGGAAGTTGTTGAAGAAATTCTTAAATCCAGTGACAATGTTAAGACGAAGTTGTTGAATAAATTCTGAAATCCAGTGGCAATCATAAGAGGAAATTGTTTTATCCAGAAGAGACAATTTTTAAATCCAGTAGGAATGACAGGAAGTTGTTGAAAAAAATCTTTAATTCAGTCACAATTAGAGGAAATTATTAAATACATTTCTAAATCCAGTGGCAATGACAAGATGAAGTTGTCGGAGAAATTCAGAAATCCTGTGTCAATGACAAGAGGAACTTGTTGAAAAAATTCTGAAATCCAGTGGCAATGATACGAGAAAGACGTTGAAAAAATGTTTGAATCCAGTAGCAATGACAAGAGGAAATTGTTGAAGACATTCTTAAACACAGTGACGACAGGAAATTGTTTTTAAAAATTCTGGAATCCAGTGGCAATGATAAGAGGAAGATGTTAAAGAAATTTTCAAATCTAGTAGCACTAACAAGAGGAAGCTGTTGAAGACATTCTTCAATTCAGTGGCAATGACAAAAAGAAGTCATTGAAGACTTCGTGAATCCGAGCCTAGGATCTATCAATTTTTATGGGCTCTGTAGGGTGATAATGTGATAATAATTGCTCGTTAAAATAATTCTTACATATAAATTAACGACAACCCGGTGAATTGACAAAGAGTCGTTTCAAATCATACCACCGGGTATAACTACCACCCCAATTATATATAGTTGTATCTTATTAGTGCTTGTTTCTGCCATACGAAGGCAGGAGTTAACAGTTTCCATTTTGCCACACCTACTCGCGTATCTACACGTTACTTTTTCTCCGGTCCCAAAGCAGTACTTGTTAAACTTAGAACACACACGTGGAGGCTATACACGAGGGGCTTATATTCTCGGTTCAGGAGCTGAAAGAGATTCGCCGATCTCTCTCGATGCAGGGTGTGTGCGAAAATGGAATTTAATCGCCAATTTGTCGAGCTTTATTATCGCAGGTACTGCGAGCTCGATCGACGAGATAAGCCAGTTTAGAAAAGCCCGTTTTGTGACCACGGGAGAAGAAGAAAGAGAGAGAGAGAGAGAGAGAGAGAGAGAGAGAGAGAGAGAGAGAGAGAGAGAGAGAGAGAGAAGGTGGTCCCAGCTGTATGAAGTGGACAACGAGAGACGAGGCTGCTCCAGCGAGGCTGTGGCTCGAACAATCGAGCGGACAAGAGCCGAGGGTTGCAGAGGCGCACCTACAGTAGTGCATATACGCTTTAAAGAAACAAGAGTACCTGTATATCCATATGTTATTATTATATACACATATATTACGTATATGTATGAAAAACCTCTTGCCACTGAGAGAGAAGGACAAGGAGGGGCCCCATTGTCGATCCTACGACTTTATGAGGCCTACGGGACTGACTGTACGAGGTTCTTACAGTCCAAGCCTCGCACCAACGTCACTGGCTCTTTTGTACCGTAGCCAAAGAAGCAGAAATTATTGCAATTAAAATCGAAAGTGAAATGGCAACGTTATCGAGCCTTCTCGCCTACTTTGAGTTATCTCACTTCCTGTATTATTCAAAAAGTTCCTAACAATGGTTCAACGCTCATTCGATAAGTTAAATGAAATAATTCTTGTGCCATAAGTGTGGAAAAATTTAATTTCTAACGAGGAGCATCACTTTAGTGTCCGCCTTCGATTTTGTTGAAATTCATGAATGAGGTGGAGCATTAAAAACTATCAGATAGGTTTTTTCATCCCGTTAATGTGAATTCACCATTCATTTTCCCCAAAAATCTCAATTTCTATTAAAAATCGTCGAATGTGTGTGGAAACACATTTTCTGCGTTTAGCTGGCGTAGTTTAGAGCTTTCGGAAAAAAATTCCGTGATATTTGTAATCGGCGAAGAAATTCCTATCGGTTAGACGCTTAAAATTGTTTAGAAGTCGAAAAAAAAGTATTCAACCCTTTCGACCGCTTTTTCAAAATCGCAAAAATCCGGAAATTTCAAATAGCCGTAGCAGCGGTCCTATTTGAGTCGCGGAGACTTTCAGGAGGGTATTAAAAAGGATTTTGGTAGACTTAGAGAATGCCGCTTTGTTCATCCCGATATCTCGATTAGTTTTTCCGGAAAGAGCACTTGATAAATGACCGAAAATAAGACAAAGGGGTAAAAAGGGTCTGGAAAAATTCGTAAAGATCCATGGTTCGACTTTAAAATTCTGCCAAAATTGGAAAAATAATTAGAGCTCGATGAATAAAACGGAATTTTAAAAAGAAAAGAATTACGAAAAGATTGCGCACGGAGCAAGGATTCAAACCGGAACCGGAAAAAAATCAATGACAATTTAGAGAAACGATAAATCTGTGGCAAAACAAATTGGGATTTTCTATATTTTTGTTTATAAGTTCTACCGATGTATTTTGACCTCTTGAGGACAAATTCACCATACATTTCGCCCAAAGCCCTCAATTTTCATTAAAATTCGTTGCAATTTCATGAAATGTGGTTTATCCCCTTAAGCTTGCTCTTCGACAAAAATGCAAAAATGCGCATAAGAAAAATAAGAATAAAGGGGTCGCGCAGCCCTTAATTTTTTTTCAACCCATCCAAAGTGTATTTCTGATCGTTTTACATTATAAGAATTTTCGTTTGTGTTTCACTGAAATCAGTAGACCGCTTGCGGGTGAAACTGCGAAAAATCGGTTGTCGACATACTTCACTCAAAGGGGTGCTTGGACCCTTTAAAAACGGCTTTTCCGCCGATAAAAAAATACTTATCTAATAGTTTTCAATGCTCTACCACATATCTGAGTTTCAACAAAATCGAAGGCGGACACCGAAGTGGTCTTCTTCGTAAGAGCATCTCGTTTATACCGTTCTCGACATAGCACGAGGACTAGCGCTTTGATGAATATTCATTAAAATGCAATGAATTTTAGTTTGGTAATTGGATTTCGAACGGTATTCTGATCCGGATCTGTCAGGGACTCACGGTAGGAGCCTAACTCAAATATCCATATGGAAGCCTTGTCATATTTTTTGAATGTCACAAATGAGGAGCTGGCGAACAAAACCGGACTTGTCCACACTACGTCAAATCAAATTTTTATTTATACTTTATTTATTTTTGTGCCTATAAAACTGTCATGTCCCGTAAAAAGGCAGTTTTTCACAAATTTGGAGGTGTTTAGAGCCGGATTTTATTAAAAATATTTCGGAAGCTAATTAAGATGTGCTTAAGAAGTTTCGGGACAAATGACGGAATGTTACCATTTGCTTCAAATTTATACAGTAAATTCTTCGTCATATGCTGAATGCACTCTTCAAATTTTAAATCGATCGTCTGCACCGTTTCCATAAAATTTACAATTGAAAAACCCTTTTCAACATAGAGAGATGCTTATGATCAGATAACATAAGTACATTATGACACTGATGACAAAATTGTCATAATATACTGAGTAATTTGATGGTTTTGCATAACATTTTAAACATTTTTTCACAGATTTTCATGCGTAAAACTGCCATTCGGCGATAAGCGTAGGCATCTCCCTATGTTGAAAAGTGTTATTTCAATTATCAATTTTAACGAAACGGTGTAGACGAGCGATTAAAAATTTTGAGAGTGCATTCAGCATATGACAAAGAACACTCTATAAATTTTAATCAAATGGTAATATTTTGTCAATTGTCCCAAAACTCCTTAAAAACACGAAGATTTTTATAAAAATTGATATAGTGTGGACAAGTCCGGTTTTGTTCGCCAGCTCCTCAAGTATGCAGACGCAGACTCCTCAAGAGAATGCCTGGGATCTAAACATAGCAAATGAGAAGACAGATTCATCAATAATTACTCGAAATGTTGAATAGATGTTTTTCCTAGTGCCACTAATCCGTCTGTCCGATATATAGGGTAATTCCGGGGGAGTTCGCCGTAAGGGAGAGATGGCGAATATAAATGTTTCACAGAACCGCGCACTAGATTTCACCTGTTACTGCTTAAGGGGCCAGTCCACTTTGGAGCCACGAAAAAAGGCTATTTTCACGATTTATTTTTGAGGATTTTATAAAAGATATGAATATAAAAGTTGTTGAGCTTGATAAATAAAGTCTTGAAACACATTTTAAAAAATGTTTAATTCATTTTTAAGTACAAAAAGTATAGTTTAACGTAACGCCTCAAAAATAGGTGGGCTAGGTAGCTCCATCACAACTCGGCAACGGCTTGTCTGAAACAAAAAATCAAAGTCCATTAGATTCAGTATGACACCAGCTACAAAATGACCCTCGGATATAAAGTTTTATCAAAAAATAATAAAATGGCAGATGAAAAACGAAAAAGTAAAAAAAACGCGTTTTTCGCAGTTATTCGCAAAAAAGAGTAAAAATCAAAATTTTAAAACCTAAACTCAATCGGCAATTCCTGCACCGTACAAAATCCCTTCTGATTGCTCATCATCGTCGATTTCTTCAAGTCTTGCTTGCTTACGATTTTTTGAAATTTCCAAAGTGGACTGGCCCCTTAAAAAATAACAATTTTCATTTTGATCTGATAGGAGTTTCTTTGAATTTCGTAAATTATCTTCAAGTTAAACGTTCAAAGTGTAATTACAAATGAAGTTAAGTCAAGAAACGTCTGTTCTTTTATTTTGACGGATCCTTGAAAAAACCGTGGCCAACTACCCCGGACTTGCCCTAGTTCATCCTACTTTGGGAAATCTCGTTTTCCATGATTCCTTCAACTCGTGCTTCTCGGTAGTCTCGCTTTGCGCGGATCCCCGTTTGGCTCTTCCTCACCAACAAAAGATCGCGAGTCCCTGGTGGTATTATATACGAAGGGAGTTTGGCGAGCCTGATGGCAAAGTCGGGATGGTAGGATAACGCAATGGAAAGGAGCCGACGACGTTGAGTATATAGCTGCTGGATGCAGAAGCTTGCGCGCGCGCGCCACTGCCGGTAGGATCTTGTATGCAAGAGTAGCGGACACTCGCGCACACGTGCACGCACGTGGATACGTGCACACATGCGAACAGGAGAGGGATAATAATAAAACGAGATATCTCGTACGTGGGCGGTCGGTATTGTTAGCGCAACGAGGTATGCGCGCGGAGCGGTTCTCTTCAGGCCCCTTGTGCTGCCGGATCCTGTGGAGAGCCGCGGCACTTCTGTCGTCTCGGGAAGCTCTCTTTCTCCTTCGAAAACCGCTCGCCTCTTTCTCAAAAAGAATGAGCCCAAGAAAAATGTCGCGAGAGAAGGATAGTCGGGTCTGTGAATGCGCACTTCCTCGCGCGCTTGAAAACCACACTCCCGACCGACCACTTTCACGAGCTCGTTCTCCAACTTCGAGTGACACATCGATGCGGACCCGAGCGGATTAATTGTCACAGTAGACTTCACTTTGTAGTACAGGTACGCACCTGAAATCTTCCTACCAATTTTTGTTATCCACGAAGATAGCAGAAATTGGCTGCGAAATTTCATCTTCAGTACTAATTTTTAAATTAGTACTAATTTCAGTACTAATTAGTACTTTAAGTAGATTAGTATTTTAAGTAAAATTAATATTTCAAGTAAATTAGTATTTTAACAAAATTAGTACTAATTTTAAGTAAACTAGTACTAATTATAGTACTAATTCTAACTAAATTAGTACTAATTCCAGTACTAATTTTCAAATTAGAACTCGCAGAATAGAAAAAACAACATTCGTAAGACCTACCGAGTCTGGATAAGTTGAGGATCCTAAAAGCAGGTCCATTTTCAAGATTTTTTTTCGATGAGAGTATTGGGATGACAAGGTCAAGATTTTACACGTAATTCATACAAAGTCTTGCCAAGTTAGAGTTTATTTATTGAAAAATATTGATAAACAATGAAATTAGATTATTCAAAAGATGTGCCGCCGTTGCTACATGACCAATGGGTGTAGGTGGTTCTGGCAACTAGGTTGATCTTAAATGATACATTAAAAAATTAACTTTTAGTATAATAATAAAACGTTTGTACGACCGGATACTTTTTTGAAAAGTTGATCATTACGAAACCGCCAAGCTGTACAAAAAAATAGTTCGTTTTTCTACCAAAAGAGACAACTTTTATCATTCGTGATCGACGAACGGATAGGCACAGCAAAAAATCATCCGGTCATGCGATAGAAAACGTTGTAAACTTCGCTCTGTCCGAATTTGAAGTGAATCGGACGAATAGATTCGACATACGACTCACACCGTTTCATAAAACCGAGTTTCGAGAAAACAGCAAAAGAAAAAAGGTAAATCGCGAAGCGGCGATTCACCGTAGCACAGTGTGTTATCTGACCGTTTACAGAAATCGGCATAACTCTCGCAATTTTTGGAATTTTCACAAAATCTTCGTTGGAAATTTAAGTTATCACCCTAGGCTATGAAAATATGTGAAAAAATCGTTTATAAAAATCGTCACGACTCCCGCAATTTTTGGAATTTTTACAAAATCTTCGTTGGAAATTTAAGTTATGACCCTAGGCTGTAAAAATATGCGAAAAAATCGCACTTCAAAAATTTCCAGCTAATGCGAGACGCCTTATAAAAACCAATTTTACACGCGACTTTTTAATCAGCTTCCGTTATCAGCATTCCGCCTATCCTTCCACTTTACTCAGGAGTAAATACAGTTTCGAGGCAATGCAATTTGTCGAGCAGGACCCGTATATTCTCGCGTTAATTAATTTAACAAATGACTCAGAATTTTTCGAGTTAATTAAGAATCCGTTATCGCTTAAATTTGTCCGTAAGAAGAAATAAAAAAAATCAGTAATGAATTGAGGTTTTGAGCCAGGTAAAAGAGGCTTACTTGCGTTTTATACTTCTATCCGCAAGGGATTAAAATGACGGTCATACGTAAGCTTCACTCGCCTCTTCTCCGGGTAGAGGCTGAAGCGCGTCCCCGTGTGTGTGCGCGGTGTGTACGATGAGTACAGAGAGTATACGTAATATGTAAATCGGTGGTAAAGATCTGCGGGGGCCGAGAGCAACGCGAGATACAACAAGGGAGAAAAAGAGAGAGAGAGGAGAGAGAGAGAGAGAGAGAGAGAGAGAGAGAGAGAGAGGAGAAAGGCTGTACGCGCGCTTCTTCGTCGCTTCAAAAGCAACGCCGCCGCGATAAACACGCATTATTCGCTGGAATGGATAGCGCCCGTGCTGCTCACGGGTCCATTGCAGCGCAAGATTTGCTGCGAAACTTCGCTCTCTCGCGCTGCACTGTGTACCAACGATATCAGCGCGCTCGCCAACGCGGCTAACTCGATTTGAATTTCTTTTTATTTTCTTTTTTTCATCAAACGAAAAACTTGTATCAATGCTTGTTGTTATTTCGTACGCTCTGCTGAATCTTACTCTTTCGACGGATAGGGAAAATATGCAAAGTTTCAGCGAGATACGTGCATTCCTTGAGAAAATGTACATCACCTTGGAGAATTTGCGATTATCAAGCCGGATTGGACTACTATTTTAAAAGACGTTGTGTATACATCGATGGAAAAGTATGGCACGTGCCTGTCGCTAACGCGCTCTTATCTTCTTTTATTCTCATTTCCCTAGGTCCGACGTATACGCTAACGGGTTTTTACGCATTACCCGTTTCTGGAGAACCCTTTCTTATCACCCCCTACCCGCACTTCGGTCATCTAACCTAACTGCCGTTGCGTCCACAGCCATGTTAAGGGATCGTCTCAGTGTGAAATTTTCGAAAAATCGATTTTTTTTGTTGCATTATCGAATAGTATACACTGTAATTGTATGGACCTGGCATCGCCGATTGATCGTAAGTAAACGATTTATCTAAAAATTTTCAACTTCAACTTTCCAATTTTCCAACTTCAATCTTTAAACGTGTTTTTCTCAGAATAGTGTTTTTCAAAACGGTTTCCACTCTCAAAGGAAGAGTTTTGAAGATATCTAGTTCCCCTTTGAAGAGAACATTTTTAACGTCATTCTTTATAGTGCTATGGAAGCTTTTTTTTTTGGAAATCTTCCTATTTTTTTTTACGAAAAACTGTCGAGAAAAAGGGCCAAATTCGATACTTTTTGTTCAAACCGCCGCCATTTCGTCAAATTAAAAAAAAATAAAAACCCTTCCATAGCGCGATAGCGACTTTCCTACAGATTAATAATCTTTTTGAAATTTTTGTTTCAGATCAAAATTGCGGCCGCAATCGTGGAAACCGTACAGGACCTTTTTTATTACGTGTCATTTCAACAATTTATTTAACTATTGTACATCCAATAAATAAACATAAAAAAAATCATTTTGTATTCGTCATGAATGTATTTATTTATTTAAAAAACCGGACCGATTAGTTTATTTGAACATTTAAAAAAAAATCACGAAAATCAGTGATTTTTCGGAGGGTCACACTGAGACGATCCCTTAAGGTATCCCTTTTGGGAACGCGAATGTTTAGTAATTAAAGCCGGAGCCTGAATTAGAAGGTCCAAAAAACGTTTGGTCGGGAATTTTTTTGGAAGGGAAAAAAACAAGTGAGTCCAGTAAATATTGAGGTATTTTTTCATGTATATTCGAAATGTATAAAAAAAATGTTGAACATGAAACGATAAATTACTGCAGTTTTATCAGCCTATTCCATGTGTCTTGCCACTGCCGTCCCCAATCGCCGAGCAAGATGCAGCTCGTAATTCTTGACTGAAACAAAAAAAACCAATAACATTTTCAATTGTCATATATTTTTCTTCTGGATGAATTAAGAAAAAGCTGAAAAAATCGTGAAATTATAACTTTTCTCAGGTTTGAAAAAAATTCTCGTTCACCACGTAGGGGTTTTTCATTTGATCGAACCATTGCTTTTTTATGCAATGTGTATGCAATCCAAATTCGTCGGAAATTGCGGACGAAAAACGAATGTTAAATTAAAACGGTCGCAATTCCATCAAAAATGAACATTTCAAAAAAATCCTACGTGGCGAACGAGAGAAACTATCGAAGAATATCGAATCCAAATGTGGACAAAATCGGACAAGCCACTTTCGAGATACATCTGGTACCGACTTTGGAAACTATGTTTCGAGATAATCACGTTTCAGTCGCTTCCAGTCAACGATTTTATGTAAAAAAATACCTCAATGTATATATTTTCCGATTAAAAAAACCCGGGTCCAATCGAAACATTAGTTTTTGAGATAAAAATTCCCGAAGTTTACCTGTTTTTCTCACCGTTTACTCAGGTACCTCCCCTTACTAATTTTCGTCTAGAATGAAGTAAAACTACATCTCAGTGTATTGGTAAAATGTCAAGCCAAGTTATTGAGCTTTAACCAAAAAAAATGCGACTTTAAAAATCGTCAAATTTATACGGCACTTATGGAGACGACATGCTGGCCACATTTCTATGTAATAATTCATATACTAAATAACTTTAATCGTCGGATATGAACTGCCCTGCGCGTGTAAACATTCTAATGATTCCGTAACGACAATAAAAACGGGAGTCACCGAATGTTTGAAGAAAATATCAATGACAAAACTTAGAAAAATGCAACTAGCGGAAGAATTTTCGTAACCGAAACTTTTCAGAAAAAATGTCTAAATCTACAAAATTTATGCGAATTTTTTCATTCCGGTTTACCGACGGGTACAATAATTGATTGTGATTAATTTTTATCAAACGCAACTCTAATTTACTTATGATTCAAAAGGGTCCTGCTTAAGTGCCCACAAAATACGGCCATCCGCGAAAGGAATACCTTGAAGGACCATTCCAGTGTGACTGACTTGAAAAATGCTGTTCTTCATGATATAAAAAATCCGCTTATCAGTGCAATTTTTTTTCTCGTTTTTTCGACTGACGTATGTTGTACATAAAAATATTTTTAAGTATTTTGGTTTTTATTTTATATAATTTTTTGGCCACTGCAAAACGATGCCTAAAGAATAGCGCCTGACGGTGGAACATCCTGCTTCTTCAAAAATTGTCTGAAAGAAAGAAACTAATAAGATTATCGATCAGTTTTCAAAACTGTAGAGGCGTACGGAGGTTTTTTTTCGATGAAAATTAACAAAATAGTGGCCATTTCCAAATCGAGTGTTAAATTGGACCTTTTTCGACAGTTTTTCGTTAAAAAAAATATGAAGTTTTCAAATTGAAAAAAAAAACGCTTCCGCACGACCTTAAGGAATAGCGTGAAGAGTTTCAAAATTTGAGACGGGTAGCTTGAAAACTCTTTGTGCAAAATCTTCCACCGTTTTGAAAAACAACGTATCGAGAAAAGGCGCCAAGTCTCACGCAGCTGTTCACGCAGCTCACAATTTTTTTTGCGGATTTTATAAAATATATGAATTTAAAAGTTGTTGGGCTTGATAAATAAAGTCTTGAAATACATTTTAAAAAAATGTTTATTCATTTTTAAGTACAAAAACTATAGTTTAACGTAACGCCTCAAAAATAGGTGGGCTGGGTAGCTCCATCACAACTCGGCAACGGCTTGTCTGAAACAAAAAATCAAAGTCTATTAGATTCAGTATGACACCAGCTACAAAATGACCCTCGGATATAAAGTTTTATCAAAAAGTAAAAAAATAGCAGAAAAAAAACGAAAAAAGTAAAAAAAAAACGCGTTTTTTCGCAGTTTGTCGCAAAAAAAAGAGTAAAAATCAAAATTTTTAAACCATCAAGAGTCATCTTGTTGCGAATCATGTTCACAATATGTGGTTCAAATTTCAAGAGAATCGGTTTATTAGCTTTAGAGATACGATGGAGCTAGATTTTGAAAACGTTGTTTCGAGAGAAACGCGTTTGAAATTTATACTATGAAAAACTCTTACCTAAACTCAATCGGCAATTCCTGCACCGTGCAAAATCCCTTCTGATTGCTCATCATCGTCGATTTCTTCAAGTCTTGCTTGTTTTCGATTTTTTGAAATTTTCAAGGTGGCCCTTTAAATCCCTTTTTGAATAATAAAAAAAAAATGTCTACAAATGTTACACTGGAATGGCTCTTCAAGCTACGCTATACCGCATTTACCGAGGGCATGAGGAAACTATGGAAAACCCGTGCCGGCAAATACGGCCCCATATTCTTCTGATTCTCTGGTGCACGGACGTTTTACCCAAGTATCTACACCAAGGTCTCGAAAGTATTGGCCTTCCGCTCACTGGTTGATGGGCCAGTCGGTGCACGGCTAAGCGGTCACCACTCCGAGTATCGGCCATGCACAACGCTGGACCCCGACCGCGCCAGTGTCGCTCAACTAACGCAGTTTTATCATTTTTTCCATATTGCCCATACGCTGTAAAACGGTCCAATGTTGTT
Organism: Ophion slaviceki; assembly: GCA_944452715.1. Taxonomy (NCBI): domain Eukaryota; kingdom Metazoa; phylum Arthropoda; class Insecta; order Hymenoptera; family Ichneumonidae; genus Ophion; species Ophion slaviceki. Next base: position 26,967,994 of record OX101786.1, on the reverse strand, counting down.
TGGAAACATGATCATGCTCCCACCTTCGATCGGACACTTTTTCTCTACGGCTGTTCTCTCCATCGAATTTCACCTGCCTCCTTAAAAATGGCTACACATTCCCATCGCCGATCCAATCCTGCGCCTAGATTTACTTCAGTGTCTCGAGAAATCGGCGGTCCCCGTTTTTCGTTACGATTATTTCGAGGGCGGCGGGGGAGAGGAGGATTATGCGGCACGTGGGTATTGGCCGAGGGTTGAAATACCGAGAGCCGGAATATATAGCTCGTGTGGAGGGGCAACGTGGGTGCCGGCACGATATAAACTCACGATAAAAGTCCGAACTGGAAGTCCTTGAAACAACTGAAAATTTTCTATGCGATTGCCAGGACAACGAGACGACGACGACGACGACGAAGACGACGATGGTCACGGTCAGTCCTCGGCCATAGGTTTCACGTTGAACGAGTCCACCCACGTTAATTTCTTTATATCCAATGAATTCACGTCGACTGCTCTTTTCTCTTTCCGCCGTTCTTTTTTTATTTCATTTATTTTATTTTTTCGCCGTGATAGAGATACAGGTAATTTCAGCCGTTTTTTTTTCAAACACGTCATTTTTGTGGGAGAACGAACACGTCGAGTTCCCTGAGTTTTTTACCGGTTTGCTTTTGCAACTTCGTTCTGTCATAATTGCGGAACGATTAATCATCGACCTGACTTTATTGGCACTTAATGAAATGCTGCTTATCGAAAGTGTTTAGATAATGCAAAATCGGTACGACGCAATAGATCTGCGTTCCAAGACCAAACGAGGACGGAAGGGGAAGAGAGAGAGAGAGGGCTCTTCGTAGGTTGAAGATTTATCAGTGGGCAGTGTTGAGGAACGCGCGTAGGCAAAATGAGGTCTTGGTCGTGTCTGAAAATCTGCTGATCTCTCCCTGCTGTACGTATGTTATACCTGCTCGCTCTCGGCCCAGCTCACACGACAAAAGACCAAGGGTTATCTTCAGATTCGAGTCTCACTTCCGACGGAGTTGTCAATGAGAAATTATTGTATATGGGAGGCGTATACTGCCACTCCGGAATTTTTGTACACGCGTCAATGCGTAACCAAAAGATATCGTCGTGCACGATATATTTATTTTTCTGCCAAGCAATTTGATTGGAACACTTGGGGTGCGTTTGACTTGGGCGCTTACACGCTTACTAGCGGAGCTTACGCTTTCCGGAACTCAACTCGTCGGGTTGGCAACATAAGTATCAAGGTGGCGGACGCAGCAGAAACTTTTGTTGGTTTTCAAATTATCGACGAGTTGTTTAATATAATTAAGGCGTTACCCCCACTTGTAGCGCAAAAAAAGGCCTTTTTCATGATTTTTTTTAAAGAAAACTACAAAACTTTTTTAATCGATCAATATACTATCTTAAAGAACACATCTTGAAGAACTTGCAGTAATTTTTTTATTGAAAAATATTTCATTGTTTAGTGGCAAATGGCCATCAATTAAATAATGTTTTTGTATAAACGGTTTGCGATGACCAACATTGCGGCGAAGTGGATCATCTGAAAAAAAATGCGGATGGATTTAGTCAAATATAAGTATAAACTAGTCTTTAATTGAAGGATTTTAAAAAATATTCATTTTTCACAAAATGGTGGACAGTCAACGTTAATGGTTCGATTTTAACGAAAAAAAAAACGGCCGTTTTTTGGCTATAAAACAACTAATAACTAGATAAGTTCTCACAAAGAAAAGACCTTCGAGTTGACCATCCAGAAAGATAATTGTCATGTGTCGGACACATCATAACTTATAAATAACTTCCAAGTGGACATTGAGACAACTTCCAAGTGGTACCCATTGAGACACCTTCTGCACAACTAGAGGGTGTCTCAAAATGACCTGACATTTTAATGTATTAATGAAACGTATGATTTGTTTGAAAAGGACGAATATTTTTATTTTAATACAAGGTACAAACATGGAGGGTATACGTGTGGAACACAATATCCGATAAATGGCCGCCTCGTCCCTGCTTGCAAACGTTCACTCATTTGACGAAATGTTCAATAACATTTTGGCACAATTGCGGACTAATTTCATCAATGATGCGTCCAATTGCTTCGTTGAGCTCCGGAATGGTCCGTGGATCATTGGCATACACTATTCCTTTCAGAAAGCCCAAAATAAAGAAGTCCAATGGCGTCAAATCGCACGATCTTGGTGGCCGATTCACATCGCCCCGGCGCAAGATAACACAACCATGAAACTTCGTCCGCAATAACAATGTAGTAACAATGCAGCAAATAACAATTTCTATGCGTTGCTCGATCGTGTAATTCTCCATGACTAAACCTCAATACTTCCTGATGCCAGTTGTCAAAGATTAGGACTCTATGTTCGCCACAAGAAAAATGGCGCGCAATTTAAAATGTCAGGTCATTTTGAGACACCCTTTATGGAAATTGCTACCTGGGAAGCCATCCTGTTCGTTTTACTCACGTGGCGTTCATTTCAAAAATACACTGCAAAAACTAGGCGTGTTTGACGTGTGTTCAAAGTATGTAGAACTAACACAACATAAAGGCTAGACACGCCTTGCAATGTTGATTCTACACACTTATCCATTTGGTAACACGTAATGTGTTAAAATTACACATGCGAGTGTGCATTTTTTACGCATTAAATTATTACACACCTTCGTAGCTGTGTGACATTATAGGTGTGAGAAAACCCGTAGTTCTCGGAGTAACCGCTAGAGGCCGCACGCGCGCTCGTTTCTCGTAAGCGTAGCGCGTACCGAAAATCTACTTAAACGCTAGAGAAACTCTAAAGGGTATCGCTTCTTGGCCTGTGGCTAAGATCAAAGTGTAGCATCTGTTCTAATCAGTTGAATATCTGATATTCTCTCCATGGACAATCCATTGGATATCTGATATTCTCTCCACTATTATCGTGAATGATCATTCTAATGCTCATTTTTTATTTAAGATTTAAAACAAATTGGAAAACTTACGTTCCATGGCATATTCGTTTCGATGTAGTAAAGAAATAATTAATTCTATGGATTGTATATTGTACGAAATAAAAAATGTTTGTAGCAACCGCTTAATTATTTCATTCAATACATCTACTATTGTATATAGAATGATTTCAATAAAATATAATTTTATTTGAAGGATAATGTAGATATTCAGAGAACAGAAGAGCTTTTTCAAATAAAATAATATGTTATTTAACGGGGTCCTCTAGTTTCTCGGCTGTTTTTTTACGGCTTTTTCAATAATTTTTTACTGGCAAAGCATCGAAATAATCAATCTCATTGTTTTTGCATAATCTTTATTAACATTTAAATAAGCTTTACAAATTTTTTGAAGTCAAAATATATAATAGAATAAACGTTATAGTGGCCGACAGGAAAGACATCAAGTAAAAGAGGTGCTTGACGGTGACCAAGATTGCGGCTGTTCTGCTTATCCGAAATCAAAAAACCAAACGGCATTTTAATCTTCATATTTAAGACTAGCGATTGAACTAGAGTGAATTCTAAATTACCAAAATTGACTTTTTTATACACTTTTGAAAATTACATTCTATTTTTTACTCATTTTTTCTTAAGTTTTTCGCTCGTACAAAAAAAACTATCGAAGCAATCATGATAATCCTAGTTCAATCGCTGGCTTATAACATATTAAAGATGCTGTATAAATTTGAACAAGATCGGTGCAGTAGTTTCTGAAATATCGTGGTCACCGTTTCGAAAAATGGTGTTTCGAGAAAAACGCGTTTGAAAGTTCGCGCATGTGATTTATACTTGTGAACCACTTCGAATATCGAAAAATCCTTTAACACATTTTTTACACATGTTGTAGATGTGATTTATGAAAAAAAAAAAAAAAATTGATTTTTTCGACCCGAGAAACTAGAGGACCCCGTTAAATCAATGACATTTTCCAATATTTTATAGTATTGAAACAATCTCATATATCGTCGGCACTCCGCAGCAGCACATTTATTTGGATCAACCAATATATTTTTTGATCCATTCTTTTTCTCAGTGCATCTATCCGTGTTATGTTTACACCGTTATTTTTCCCACACGTTAAAACGTGTAAAAATTGTCTATAGCCATTTGCACACCTAACGTGTGTAAAAACCAGACATTTGTTTTTGCAGTGTAAGCGCGCTTTCAACACTCACACTTTTGCTGGGTTACCTCGCTAAGAGAAGCATTTATGAGCACAATATGGCGGCGGCAATGACGTCACGGGTGACGTCATAAATGTTTCCGTAAGTGCCGCACAGCGCATGAGCGACATGTCGAACGACATGAGCGGTGCTCTAAAATGCTGAAAGCGTGTAAGCGCCCAAGTGAAACACAATCCGCGATATCATCTTGTTTCCTATCCGAATCGTCTTTGAGATTCCAGCGTACCAAATTTTCCGGATGTTGCTCCATTTTCGTGGCACGTTCCACTTCCTCTATAAATACCGCGGTGCTAGAGGAACAAAAAAAACTGGTGTAAAGCACAGAAAAAGATCGAGAGTAGAGCAATAACTCCGAGACAAACTCGGGAGAAACGATTTCGTGTGTGTGTTTCGGTGGAAATGCATTAACTCCCTAAAATATGTTCATTCTGTTTCCGGAGATTAACGGACGACGTTTAATAGGAGTCTCGACTCATCGCGTCCCGAGGCAGGCGGCGATTACGCCTTGGCTCGTGAAACCTTCGAGGAAAAGCGAAAGATATTGCTCTCGACTAACCTCGATCGTCACGGAGACGAAACTTCGATAGGCGAATAGTGGGACTATGGTAAATTTCATTGTTCGATCAGGATGACAAAATTGATGGGACATTCGAGTGATTTGGAATTGCGAGGTGAGCTGTAATGTTGCACCTGCGTCTAGGCTTCGTACAATGTAGCCTGCATTATCACGTGCGCTGATCTAAGAATAGCCGTTTCATTGATCCTATTCGTCGTTCTCCAATGACATCATGCCGGGGCTCAACTCCGCGGAGGAGAGATAGATCGAACTATGCGGAGAAACGCATGGATAGGTAGTAAACAAAGCTTTCGTAATTGTCGGCATGTCAAAACGTCTGACAAAGAGAGCGACATTGCACTGTTACTGCCTCGCGTATAAACGCGCACCGCGCTCAGAGTTACCTCGAAACTCGTGAGATTCTCGCTCAGCCTGCGCTCCGGCCGTGTATCCGACACCGATACAACTAGAAGGCTTTTCAAATGTTACTTTATCGCTGCTTGTCCACAAACGTAAATCCGGCCCGCTTGAAATTAAATCGATCGCTCGAACGATCCGAAATATAAACCGGGTCCGCTTTAAGGGGTCTTCTCACTTTAGACGCTTAAAAGGCTATTTTCGTGAAGTTTTTTTATTGATTTATATTTTGCATATTGATGTAAAAGTTATTACACTTAATAAATACACTCTCGAAATACATTTTTTTGAAATTAAGTTTTCAATTCACTATTTATAGACGAAAATGGTAGTTAAAAAAATGTCAAAAAAATGGTAGGCCTGCGCTGTTGATGAAATCTCGGAGATGGATCATCTGAAACAAAAAAATCAAATGGTTTTAGATTGCAAAATATATGCAAAAATAAAATAGCGGACATTTTTCGAAAAAAAAAAAACAAAAAAAAGTTTTTTCCACCGTTTTTAGCAAAAAAGTAAACATTAAAATTTAAAAAAATCCTTGATATGCGCTATAGATATAGTTGTTAAGAATATGTGGTTAAAATTTCATAGGGATCGGTTCAGTAGTTTCGAAGATTTTATCAACAAGCCGTCGAAAAACGTTGTTTCGAGAAAAATGGGTTTAAAGTTTATTTGGGTTACATAAATACATAAAAAAATGTTTAAATGTATTTCGAAAGTGAATTTATTAAGTGTAACAACTTTTATATCAATATCTAATATATATCAATATATCAATATAAATATTAAAACCTAGCAAAAAAAATAATGAAAATAGATTTTTTTAGTGTCTAAAGTGAGACGACCCCTTAAGGCCTTATATATCTTTGGATGGTCATGTAAGGCCTTATATACGTTTGGATGGAGAATAAACCTTTCTGGGGATTTTTTTTTTGAAACCGCTAATGAAGCAATCACAATGAGGGTTGGAATGTGTATTTTACATATCTGTAGGTGCTCAAATGAATTTTTTATCTTACATAAAGATACGAAATGGCGTCCCAATAGCAGGTAGAAAGAGAATGTCTTTTTTTATGCTCCACAGGCAGACTCCTTCGAAACGCACATGAGCGCCTAGAACAAATATTCTTTTTCGTAATCTACACGTATTTTGCTAGCAAAGTACACACGATAATTATAAAATATTGATTTTTGGAAATTTGGCACCACTTTTGAAGAAAAGCCGCATTTTTGAACAACCAAACGGCCTTAAGTTGTTTATAAAAGCCGTATTTGTTAATCGATGGTAAAAACCGCGTGTACTTCGCGAGAAATCTACCTAAGAGGCTACAGTTGAAAGTTGAAGTCAATCGGTTGAAAATTGTGGGAGCTACGGAACCGCCCGATTTCGAAAACATGGTTTCAAGAAAAACGATTTATTTTCGGAGTATAATAAAAAGAATAGGAGTTCTTTTTAGAAGGATTATTGAGCATATATTTAGGTATACAAATTTTGTATTGTTATTTTTGTACAAAATGGCGGCGAGAGAGCCAATCTTCCAAACGATCTTTTAAAAAAACCACCTTTAGTAGCAGACAAATTCCCGTGAAATATAAGATCCGGAACCAAAAACCAAACTAAATTTGAATCTATATACTATTTTAGATACAAGTTAAAAGCTACAGAAGTACATAGGGATTTTGTATTGAATCAAATTTCGCAAAAATTGTGCACTTTTGACAAAAAAAATCGATTGTTTGCTAAAAAAATAAGCAGTAAATTGGTTATAAAATAAAAAGTTTACATTGAATCGGAATATCCCTACGTACTTCTATAAAAGAGGCAATTGTGAGACCAATGTCAACATTTCAAACTGATCCATGCAACCGTGTTGAAGTAATGTGTTCGCTAAGATTGAAAAAAGTGGTTTCGAGAAAAACGCGTTTTTATTATGTTAAAGCATTGTTTGAGCAATTAAACAAAATGATTTTTCTAAAATCCTAGGGTGGTGTTATCCCTTAAAGTGTAAAACCATTTTTTCTTCGGACCATATCATTCTTGGGAGATTTATACATATCAACCATATCATTCTTGGGATGTTTATACATTATTTAAGTCAACAGAAAAAAAACGAAACATTTTTTTTCAAAGTTTTATAACACCTTGAATCCAATCGATTGCATACCGCATCATGTCGAACCAAAAAATGTCTTAGTCTCAAACACCGGACTACTCTCTAATTCTCCTCTGAGCGCGTTTTTCTGCTTGAATTTCTTGTTCTCGAACTTTTAACTGTTCGGCCCGAAGGCGAATATATTTACTTGACAAAGCACATGGGAATTGCAAAAAAGTGCATGATTTTCATGGAAATTTGAATTGATTTGCTGTAAGATTCCCTAGTATTGTAAGATTCCCTAGGAATGCGCTCACAGGACCAATAACTACCATAGCATCCGAATAAAAACTCGAAGAAGACGAGGTCAATGGGGAACTCAATTGACAATTTCTTCGCCCGAAATTTGTATGCGAATTATGAGCACTTTCCAAATGCAGTGAATATTTTGGACCATTGACAAATCTGATTGAGAGGCGTTACGGAAGACAATTTCTATTGTTACTGATTTTTTTACACGTTTCAAATCAAGTATAAATAATTGGAGCAGAGGTAGGAGAGAATGAACGAGGGATTCTCCAATTCTGAATCACTCTGTAAGCGTATAGTTCAGTATGTGGCGATGCTGTGAAGCCAGTAGCGAAAGGTCAAGTGACAATTGCTTTCCAGCCAGGTGCTCATGCCGCTGCATCTGAATCGCTACCGCTGACTTTTTTTCTGTACTTCTCTCTCTCTGTCTCGTCCTTGTTATCCCGATACCGATCGATGTTGCGGGGTTCCAACTGCTATAACTACAGAATGAACAGCATACCGATTGATCTGACCGTTTTCTTAGCACCGAGAAACACGTATTCATGAAATGCCAATAATTTTCAATTAAAATCGAACACAACGAGTTCGGATTTGCGAATAATTTGCTGAACTCGTGCAAGTGTGTTTTTCATCAACATATTCTATTCATCACCATACGTCAATCGTTCCAAAACCATTTTTCTAACGTTCACCTGTTTTTTTTTCCTTATTACATTCTTTCAATCGCCAACGGTCTGCAAATTCGCACGGCATATTGCTAGACCCGTATAGGGGAGACTGGGGACACTTGACCTCCCTTTTATTTTTTATCCCAAATTCCCTGACCCAATATAATATTCCAAATGTCTTGGCACTGAAAGACGTGGAATTTCATTAGAAATAATCAGTATAATAATGACTAACGGTGATTTATAAATGCTGCAAATATCCCACCACAACTAGAGGAACAGAAAGGTACCAAAGGTCCCATATATGTGGGTGACTCGATCCCCCCAGTGTGGATGACGTGATCTAGGGGAGCATGTCTCCCATATATAGGGGACACATACCATTGCCTACATCTTCAGGATCAATAATGTAGATATTCAATAAAAGATGTTGAAATTGTTATAATCTCATTTAATGTTCATTAACCCTTCGCTGTCACACTTGCCTGGAGAGACATGCTTGTCAGTCGGATGACCATGAAAAAATTAATGAACATACTTTAAATATTGCATAATCTGTGCCAAAATGTATTATATCAAAAATCAGATAACAACATGCAAAAAAGATATAGAAAGAAAAGGTCGCAAAAAAAACTTGACGACGCTGGGTCATTTGGACTCACAGTGACAACGACGGGTTGAACTGACTTTTATCAACAGTTTCGTCATAGTCAAAGACAGCCTTTTTCTTAATCGGAAATAAAAATAATACCTCTTACTGCTTATTTTAACTCCCTTTAATTGTAAGTCTACAAATTAATTAAGTTACTTTTTTATTAGCTTTAAGTTGTTAGCTTTACTTATATCAAAATAATCAACATTTGTACGTAGCATCTATACTAAAATCTGCTTATGTTAGTCAAAAACACATCAGTATCTAATATATTCAACACATAATTATTCATATTTTAACCAAATGTTCTGTGCCTATTAAATCATCTTAAATCCTTTAGGTATCATTATATCGTAAAGGTAATCAAGTATTTTATTTCATCTTAGATTAATGATCGTTCTCAAAGTTAGCTATTTTTTTCATCTACTTTTCAATTTTGAACTTTCTCAATGAGTTCGAAAACTCAATGGTAATTATTCTCCTTAATAATGAGAATACGTAACGTAATAAAACTGTAAACTTACAAGTTTACATTTTATTACGTAACGACATAATTAAAAACTGTAATTATTTAGCTTTGGAGCATACAGTTTCTTCACAACTTGATATTTAGCGATTTCACTAATATCGTCTTGAACAGGCCACTTGAAACGTTTTCTGCGAGAAATTCTGAGAGGAAAGAAAAACAGTACCTGAGGGACACTTCGTCCTGTGGATCAACTCTCCCATAAGAACGTGTACCAAGTGTCCCCTAACCAGGTTGCGGTAAACAAGTTACATTTAGAAAAAAGATATTTAAATCCCAGTGTTTTTCTGTGCAAAACTATAATTACTTGTTACAAGCCATATCTATAATTACTTGTTTCAAAGACTTCAATACTTAGAACGACTTTTCCAAATAACAGTATTATGAAAATTGAGATCATTAGGACTAAGACGTGCGCCATTTGCAGAGCTGTCAAGTCTGACCGACGACACCACTTCAGAAAGTGTGTGCGCACTATAGCCACCTAGTGTTGCCGGTTAAAACTAATGCAATGTTCATAGAAGTTTTGTAAATGTCGTGCACCAAGTTTCCCATAAGGATCAAGTGTCCTCAGTCTCCCCTACACGTTGGCATATCTATCGGTAGCTCGAGCGGGGGACGCCCATACGATAATTGGCGAAAGGCCAATTGCTCCAATGCCTAGGGCACGCAAACACACGCAAATGTATCGCTTTGCCGCGCGAAAGATACCACGAGCACGCGTGTACTGTGCGCTTTTTGCACAGCGTCCGCGTGCGTTATCGAGATAACGACGCGGGTGTGAGAAAGCCTCCCGTACGAGATGCGTCAGGAATGAATTAGTTGCCGAGAGGCTCCGCGCGTCCGGAACGAGCGAAGGATGATAAGGATACCTCGTGTTATGTACCGCATAACTCGAATCAATTATAATCGAGGAATTCTCCGATGGGCGGCTTTACGGTCAATCTTTTGTAGATGACGTATAAGGAAACGGAAGTACATTGACGGTTACGTGCGACCAGTTCGGCAACTTTCACGTCGATAATTGACGTAAAAACAATCTTGTGCTTTAAAACAATTTTGAAAATATGTGAACTAGACCGATAAATATTTACAGGGTGTCCCTCGTATCTCTGCCACCCGAAATAACTCGGTAATTATCGACGTCACAAAAAAATGTTTCAGACAAAAGTTGTACGGTGTGAAGGGGGCCATCAAATGCGACCAATTTTTTTTTATTTCGTTGGAGGCGCTGACGCACAGTGAAGGTCACCGCCACTTTTCTAATGGAATGGTACATTTTTTTCAACCATCTTGTGGAGCACCTCGAGACGCATGAAAAACATTAGCAGGTCAAAGTCGTTCAAGGTCATTCAAGGTCACCTATTTAGATTTGTATCATCGATACTGACCTTGAATGATCCTGAACGACTTTGACCCCCTAATTTTTTAATGCGGCTTGTGGTGCTTCATAAAATGGTTAAAAAAATGTACCATTCCATTTTTAAAAAAGTGGAGGTCACCTTCACCGGAACATTTTGTGACGTCGATAATTACCGAGTTATTTCGGGTGGCAGAGATAAAAGGGACATCCTGTGTATGGAGAAAGTATATTTTAAACTCGTTGTACCGGTATTGTCTGAGCTATCAGCAGGATTGGCTACTTTGAAGATGATTGTGCAAAAATTGTCGTGGGGATCCAATTTTCCATACTTGTCCCCACTTCGTGATGGGGATCCATTGGGTCATGGCATTGAACCTCTATACTAAAACGTCACACTCGTACATTGGATTCTAATCGGTATTCACGATTGCAATCCAATGTACGAATCCAATTTGAATCGTAAAGGATTTCCACACTATCGAACACAATCCGATACGATTCTTGATGAACCCCATCACATTCTGAACGTTAGATTTTCTAAACAAAATATGTAGATGTACAAAACGAGTGGATCTTTGAAAGAAGTATAAATTATATATTTTTTAAAGTATAATTTGCTTAGAAAAGTATACCTTGAAAATCGATTACAATCACATCACTGAAAATTCATTGTAGTTATCATTTGTTATTTATTTCCCTGCATTTTGGCAGTGCAGATTACGTTTCAACGCGCAGAGTTTTGTTTCGTGATTTTCACATATTTTCGATTTGAATGTGGTAAAAATTCTCAAACGGCGTTGTTGGGGGACAGTGCAGAATCCAATTGGATCTCAATGAGAACTCTCTATGTGCAGTGTCCCAACAAATCCATATAGAGATGTGGGTGCATCTCGGGACTCCCCAACAAATTTGTTCACGGGACTGCAAAAGCATGCTTTTTTTTTGAAGATCCAACAAATTCCGAATGAGACGTTCAAATAAAAAGTTCTCAAATGACGTCAAACGGGAAATAGCACGGAATCCACTTGGATTCCAATGTGGACTCCCTACATGCGACGTCCCTATCGAATTCCTATAGGGATGTGGTAGGATCTGGGGATTCCCCAAAAAATGTCTACGCGGGCGACCCTTAAAATCTCGCTTAACGACGTATGGATTTTGCGAATAGGACAGTCCTAGATACGATCTTTATATAAATATGCTCACATTCATCTAAAGGTAGTTTTGTAGGAACTGGAGCTTACTTAATGTTGGGTATGGGGACAATAGGCTACTATGAGGAGAGTCCCTTTCGAGTCCGTTACCAGAATTTCCCTCCTTTCTCAAAAAGCATTGCCAAAGAATAGCAAATTTCAGTCAAGTGTGAAAGCCAGCCATACTTTTTTGCTGTCATATATATGGGGCGAATATGTGGGGAAAAAGTTGTTTTTCTGTGCTTTTTAATTTTGATTACAATGACAAAAAATGTCTGTCTACGAGAAAGCACAAAATTTCGTCAACCTTTGGCTAAAACTCGCTATAATTTTGCCATGCTTCCCAAAAAGAGAGAGTTCTGGCTCTTTGTAAAGAGTGCCTTTTTATTTTCTCATTTTCATCCATTAGGGCAGTGTCAGATTTGCCCCCCCCCCCCTGAGAATCAAGGCAAAACAATTCTCAATTCTGATAAAAAGTGGAACACCTAAAAATAGTAGATATTCTTTTTACACGCCCCAATATGTATGTATATATATGCATATACAAGCAGTATTTTCTAACATACCGCCCAAAAAGATTGCTGCAGCACTGCAAACAAATTCGTCCCAACTATCCAACGCCAAGATGTTTATACTCCTCTCGATAAATTTTTCCTAATCGCAGCGAATTCTTACCTGAATATAAATTCTCAATAAAACAAAAACAAACAAATTCTTCAAGACCGAAAAAGCATTACAACAAAACTCTCGACAACGGAACATAAGAGGAGAAATGGGGGCCATGCGGAACCAAGTAGCATACGATGCGTCTACAATAACCATGCAGTCGACGTACAATTCATCCGAGAGTTTCTATTATACGAGAGATCCGCGGTGCAGCTGTTCGTACACGTCAACCGAAGACTGCTCGGAGCAGTGCGTGTTCTACGCCCGCCCCCTCCCCGCCACTTTTAAGTACGATTAACGCACCCACAGCGTGGGCTGCAGTTTATCTAAATATAGGGTGTCTCAAAATGACCTGACATTTGAATTTGTTAACAAAACGTATTATTTATTTTAAAAGCATGCATATTTTTATTTTAAGATAGGGGAAAGGTGTACGAGATGATCCCCTAAGGGAAAATGCTCGTAATTTCAAAGATATTCAACATAATTAAGAACTGAAAGCGTTTACTACTGGCATATTTGTCTATCTCACGATTGGCATATTCGGAATTTTTAATTCATTAGGATTTCAATAAAAATATTTTCTTTTTTAAAAACCTTACATAAGGGTCATCTTAGACACCCCGGTGTTCAAAATGATCCCTAGGGTATGGATAAAATGATCCTCCGGATTATCTCGGCCCTATTTTGGATTTTTTTTATTTTGGAAAAATTAGGTAAAAATTTGCTCGAGTTTACAACACCTCATATATATTAATCATAGGTATACAACATAATCTGAACCTACAAGTTAAATTACCTTTATATTATAAGTTTTATCTCACCCAACTAGAATTAAACTAAACCAGTCTTCTACAACCAGTCTTAAGGGGAGATATACATCTAGGAGCCGGAAAAAAGGTCATTTTTGTGAATTTTTTCAAGGAAAACTATTTGAAATTTCGGATTGGATTTTTAATTATCTAAAAGTATATACATTCAAAAATATGTTCAATTTTCTTTACTTAAAAATATCAAAAATATACAAGGATATTGTATGATCCTTGGAGCGTCGTAAAAAAATCTGCGTATACGGTACCCACTGGCGTTTCTTCAAAAATCATCTGAAAAAAAACCAAAAAGATTATCAAATTAGATACTATAATCTAGTACTTGCCATAGCCGATTTTGAAAATATCGATTTATGACAAAATGGCGGACGTTTGAACATAAATAGTGATTTTTAGGCCAAAAATTAGTTATTATTTTGCCTATAAAACAAAAACTAAGCAACGGAGAAAAAAAATCCTATGACAAGTACTATATAATGGTGTATAGAATAACCACAAAAAAACCTCAAGGCAATTGGTTCATTGGCTTTCGAGAAATTTTGGGTACCGATTTGAAAAACGTGGTTTTGAGAGAAACGCGTTTGAAAATTTGGGAATGAATAAATCATGAAATTTGTCAACTTACATGGAATCATCGATACCAGGCCCATAGTGTAGGTCTTCTACGGTCGACGAAATGTTCATACCTACTAAATCGATTTTTTCGACCATCTAGGTGTAAATCTCCCCTTAAATCACTTAGGTATATCAATTGTTATTTGTGAGATCAATTATACATCAGTAGTGTAGTTTGAACATAAGTAGACAATCTATTTAACAAAAATAAAGTGGGTACGTTATTTGTGTACAAGATGATTCTTAGGGATCATCTTGTACACCCAGCAGGGAATCATCTTGCCCCAAACTCAACTTTTTCCTGCATTGCTCGATAACATAACATATAAGTATTCCACTGTTACCACGCCAACCAAAACCCAAATTGAGCATATTACAAAGCCACAAACACAAGAATAATTGCAACTGACGGTATACAATAAAAGTTACCTAAGCTTAAATCCAACCATGCCTTAGATATACAGCTCACAATTTCTATTTTTACCGTCACAACAAATGCGTCGCTCACACCGCCATCACGAATTGATTAACACTAGTGCCGGACGCTATGTTTTACCAAAGAATGTCACTAGATAGCGTTCATAGTTTTATCGCTATTGAAAACAATCGTCTTACCTCATGGGATCAACTCGTACACCTTTTCACTATAGGGGAAGAGTGTACACCTGTACTAAACTGAGTGTAAAGTAGTAAACCTGAATAAAATAATTAGCAAACCTGGGTAAACTAATTAAACTAAAATAGAAAACCTGAGTAAACTCATTTAACTAAAGTAGTAAACCTAAGTAAACTAATTAAAGACTCAGTCTTTCTCGAACTCTCTTGGACGTCACTACTCGACATGTAGAGCAGAGAAAATTTTTTTCTAATTTTCTTCTTTGTGCTTGTGAGGATATATTTAGTTTATTTCAATAGATAATACAATCACCAAAAAATGATTATAACCATCAATTGAAATAGAAAAAACGGTTCGAAATCAACCCTCCGAATCAACCTGACGAGACAGTATTTCATCATCAAACATACTGTCAACATCAACCATCCTCCAAGCACAAACCAAAAGAAAACTAGAAATAATGACAATATTCAGAACAAATAAAGTTTCTGAAGAGGATCCGAACCAAGGATCGAAACGTAAACGAGTGAAAAAAACTCCTTCTTTCTTTCCACCACGACCTTGGAAATCTCACGGGCCGAATCGAAGCCGATTCCTCAACATCTCGTAGTATCAACACGGCCGCACACCACTCATACTCATTTATACTAATTAAAACTTGAGTTTACCTGTAGTAAGCCTAAGTGGAAACTCGTACACTTTCCCCTATAGGGGAAGAGTGAACGTTTGCGAACAGGGACGTGGCGGCCATTTATCCGATATTGTGTTCCACACATAACCTCCATGTTTGCACCTTATCAGGTACAAACATAGCCCTTTGACGAAATGTTCAATAACATTGTGGCATAATTGCAGACTAATTTCATTAATTGTGTGTCCAATTGCTTCCTTGATCTCCGGGATGGTCTGTGGATCATTGGCATACACTTTTCCTTGCAGAAAACATCAAAGAAAGAAGTCCAATGGCATCAAACCTCACGATCATGGTGCGAGATAACGTGACCGTGAAACTTCATCTGCAATAACTATGCAGAAACAATGCAGCAAATAAGAATTTCTATGCTTTGCTCGATCGTGTAATTCTCCATGACTAAACCTCAATACTTCCTGATGCCAGTTGTCAAAGATTAGTACTCTATGTTCGCCACAAAAAAGCGGCCGAAATAAAGAATGTCAAGTCACTTTGACACACCCTTTTGAACTACCGAAGAAAGTGGTGTAACTCACCCGAGTCTCCAAGCGGGAAGCGCACTCCCTTGGTGCATGCCCTTTTTTTCGCTTGCGCACTATTTACACGTATGTCGGTGGGAGGACAATACGACGGTCGAAGCGACGTCTCGACGCCCATGTGGAATCCCGTGCAGTGCATTAATGAGACGGCAAAATGCCGAAAAGATGCGACACGAGGTTCGCACGCATACACAAACGCACGGACGAAAACGCACGCGGAATAGCTCTCGGAATAGATCTTAGCGGCAGTAGGCCACCGAGAGTAATCTCCGCCACAATTCGCGTACACATAGCCGGACACGCGAATATGTACACACGTGTGTACGTGCTCACAGATAGGAACAGAGAGACTTTCTTAACCTATTGCATGGACTAGGCCAAACACACAGATCCCAACGTGTTTCCCTTTGTACAAAGCATTTCGCCGACTCTCCGTCATCCCGTCCAACCGCATCTTCGCGCCAAACTGTAACGTGCCGAGTGGCTTATACATTTGCAGGCGCGAGCTGATGCGAACACACGACGCAGGAAGCATCATCGCTCTGTTTATGCCAAGTAACGACATCAGCGAGATTAGCGTATAGCGGTGTGACGATGAAAAACCGAGGATTTTTACCTCGCTTTTCTTTGGCCCCAATGCACTACCTTGAAATTTGAGAAAAATCGGCCTCCAGGTGGGCGCCCAAAGAACAGGTCGATTCTCCATATTTTTTTTCCGTTGAGAGTATTGGAGGGTTCGGGATTTCACACATTACGGTCCCTTTGAGTTGTACGCCGAGTTTGAGTTTTTTATAAGGAGTACAACTTTGCAGTGTCCGTTTTTTTCAAAAGTTTAAGGCTTTATTATAAAAAAGTGGCTACATATTTTTTAATCAAAGTACTGCCCGTCGCTAGCTACGACCTCGGCCCATCTTTCAGGTAGCATTCGAATCCCGCGTCGATAAAAGTCTTGGTCCTTGGAGGCAATCCAGGAATCGATCCAATTTTTGACTTCTTCGTAAGTACCGAAGTGCTGGTCAGCCAAATCGTGTGCCATTGACCGGACCAAGTGATAGTCGGAAGGGGCAATGTCTGGAGAGTACGGCGGGTGGGACAAAACCTCCCATTTCAGCGTTTCCAAGTACTTTTTCACGACATTTGCAACATGGGGTCGGGCATTGTCATGCTGCAGTATCACCTTGTCATGTCTTTCGTTGAATTGTGGCCGTTTCTCTTTGAGTGCCTTACTCAAGCGCATCAACTAACGTCGGTAGAGTTCCCCTGTGATGGTTTCGGATGGTTTGAGCAGCTCATAGTACACAACGCCCAGCTGGTCCCACCAGATACACAGCATCACTTTGAATACGTGAATATTCGGTTTGGACGTCGATAACGGAATATGACCAGGCAGTCCCCATGATTTTCGGCGTATAGAATCCTCCCCGTAAGCATCTACAAGCAAACGGTGGGCCTCAGCCGCAGATTTCTTGATGTTGAAGAAGTAAATCATAACCTCCCGCAAATGCTGAGAATTCGGTTCGTAGGTTGCCATGTTTGAGTGCCTATAACTTTATAATGCATACACGTATCCGTTAGCTTTTTTAAATTGTTTACATTGGCAGAGCCTCTAGTTTAAAATGCCACTTTTTTTATTGAGCTAGGGCCACTACTTCGGCCGCAGTGCCTCTCTAAGTAAAACGGTCACTGCAAAGTTGTACTCCTAATATATTGAAGAATATGGATAAATAATTAATACCAATGAGATTGACGAATAGCGTTGTGACGATGAAGGGGGTCTTTACCTCACAATGTCGTGGGGGTATTCTTTGCCCCCAATGGGCCAAAGAATACACCTTGAAATTTGAGAAAAATGGGCTGCATAAGATCCCAAAAACAGGTCGATTTTCAACATTCTTTTGTGATTGTTTTGCAGCTCTTCTGACTTTTTAAATTGGAGAATACGGATAAACAATCAAGTTATTGTTATTTGAATTAGGGCCAGTAGTTGCTGCATGGCCAATTGGTGCAGGTGATTCTGGCAACTAAGCTGATCTGAAATAAAGAATAGAATATGTGATTTCAGTATAACAATAAAGCATTCATATCACCGGATACTTTTTTACATTTTGGAACTTACAAAAACGGCAAATTGCAGAGAAAAATGCGATTTTTGACAAAAAAAAACAACTTTAAGCATTTTTATGAACAAATGGATGCAAATATGAATTTAAAAAAATATTGAAATAAATAAAGAGTTTTTAAGCCACGTTTTTAAACCGGACTAAAACGGATACAATAATTTCTCCTAGCCCCATACAGATTTATAACCCAACACAGATTCCTAACCCCATGCAGATTGTCCTGAAAATTTGTGATTGTGAATTTTTAATAGCTATGAAAATATTTGTAAGATTTTGAAAGGAGAAACGTGGTGTGCATGCAATAGATGGAGTGTAGGGAGTAGCTGTCGGTGAGGAAACTCACACAACAGTTGATATCATTTGCAGTGCAATAAAATTGTTAGTGACTTAGGTGAACTATTAATGCATCAATTATCTATTGCATGCGCCCCACGTTTTTCGTTTTAAATCTTACAAGTATTTTTATAGCTATCAAAAATTCACAATCACAAATTTTCGCGACAATCTGTATGTGGTTAGGAATCTGTATTGGGTTATAATTCTGTATGGGGCTAGGATAAATTATTTTATACTTTTTTAGTCCGATTTAAAAATGTGGTTTAAGAATTCTTTTTTATTTAAATAATTTCATTTTCTGCTTTTTAGTCTTGTGTGAGTGAAATTTTGCTTCTCCTTCTCTAGACGTCACTTGCGGTGGGGGGCTGTCTCCACGACCATCGTAGAAATTGTCACTAATCCACTATTCACTATTAATATTATTATTGTTTGCAATTTTTTCTCTCCTTCACTGAACTATATTTTTTATTTATTTTTTTAAATTTTTCTCTCTCTGTGACAGACTTGCCTGTCTGTTTATTAGTCTGTCATCCATATCTGAGCTATGTTTAGAGTTTCAAGTCTCTAGCTCATCGGGAAGTTGGTTTAAAATCGATTGAGAAATGTGTACCGAACGGACAAACAGACAGCAAAAAAGCAAGTTAATAAAAACGTGGGAAAAAAGCATTCGGTCATACGATAGTACATGCTATAAACTATGCTCTGGCCGAATTTGAAGTAAATCGGCCGAACAAATTTTGAGGCACGACTCACGCCGTATCATACAACAGTTTCGAGCAAAACCGAAAAGAAAAAAGGGGGAAATTTCAGCGCAGCGGTTCGCTGTAGCGCAATGGGCGATCTGACCCTTCGCAAAAATCGTCTCAACTCGGTCAATTTTTGGAATTTCTACAAAATCTTTTCTACCGATTAAAGTTAAAACCCAGATGAAACTGTGCAATGAAACAAAAATCATACTTTGAAACTCTCCAGCCTATATAGATAGGGACCCTTCCAGCAGGCGTTAAATAACGTATAAAAAATAATACCGCGCGAGGTGTGGAGCTGCTTACAAGGAACATCCCTCGAGTGACACCCTTCGATTTTGTTGAAATTTGAATATATTATAAAGCACCGAAAAGTAAAATATACGTATTTTTTATCGGCGGAAAAACGGTTTTAAGGGGTGAAACTACCCCTTAATACAGGGGTGGTTCACCCCTTAATTTTTTTTGCAGTCACTATAGTGGATTTTTCATTTTTCGGATTAGAAGAATTTTCGTTTTTGTTTAATTAAAATCGGTGGACTCCTTGTATGTGAAACTGCTATATTACCCCTAGAGATGTCTTTTTTCGAGGAGTCGTTTCAACCCTTAAAACCGTTTTTCCGACGATAAAAAAAAAATACGTATCGCTTACTTTTCGGTGCTTTGTAACATATCCAAATTTCAACGAAATCGAAGGGTGTCACCTGAGGGATGTTCCTTGTTAGTCAGTTTCGTCCCGTGTCGATCGTCGGCCGTACATTAGATATGGCGACCCCAAAAGAATCGAGGTGCATGGTAATTATTGCTCTACATTCAAAGAGACGTACCCACAAGTTATCGAATTGCACTAAACAATTTTTCTCAACAAAAAAAGCCATCAAATCCCTAATCCACTATTTATTTCTCACGGCCACCAATTCTCCACAACTACAGGCCCAGCAACAAAAAAACAGAATCGCTCCACATAATATTCCCAATATACCCAGAATCGTTAGAAATAAAGCACCGCTTCCAAGCTCGAATGATCACTTTCGAGTGCAGTTCTCTCGCTCTCGTATTTCGTTTTCGCTGAAAATCGCCCGTTGAAAATCGGACGTTACCGCGAGGTTTGAAAAGAGAGCGAATAGAGACGTAACCGCACCGGGGAGAACTCCTCCGCTGGACATCGAGGCGGGCGTGCTGGCGATATCTCGATTCGCGGCTCCGTCCGATTGCGCGGTGATCGGCGTACAATAGGCAGGACTGACGCCGACTAATGAGCACCGCTCGTGATCAAGCACCGTTGCCAAGTAATATGTATGATATAAAAAGGCAAGGGAGAAGAAGAATTGTGTGCGAGAGAGAGATAGATAGAGAGAGAGAGAGAGAGAGAGAGAGAGAGGGGGTGGGACGCAGAAAGATAGACAGAGAAGTGAAAAAGAGGGCACGATAAAGAGGCAAGTGAACCTCTTTGAGTTTACTCTCATACACACGCGCTCGCGGACAGCTATGTGGCTAATAAAGGTAAAGGCAAAATTTAATGATCGAGGTCTTGCCATTCACGCCCTTTTGATTTTCAATCAATCTTTAGATATATGTGTATATATATATGTATGCATGTATGTATGTATATGTACGTACGTATGTATCTATACACATGTATGTATGCATGTATACAGGGTGTCCTGTTATGAAATGATGCTGAAATTGGCAACGTTGGGATGCAACGAAAATTCTTCTTTATAATTTTATTTCGTAATTTTGTATGATCTAGATCCTTTTTTCCTGATTTAGGTTGTGGATCCTTAAATAGGACTTTCAAAAATGTTGCGATGATTTCTGTAGGTTTAATGTCGTGAAAAAAAATTGGGCGGTACGAAAAAAAGTCTCATTTCGTTGCATCTCAACGATGCAAACTTCAATACCATGTTATAAATGGATAATCCTGCTACTATCGATCGGCCAGATCATGTCCTACTATTTGCTGTTATTTCAATTTGGCAAAAGTCCCACGGTTATCGAGATTTTGGGCATTATGTTATTCTTTGAAAAAAATAATCTGCTTTTGGTTATTCGCATGCCATTTCTACAAATGATATGAATTGATATCTCTAAGCAACTTTTTTGAGTAATTGGCACGATATGCGTAGTACATTTTTTTACACCGCAGGCTATCAAAGTCAGATGTTCAAATTGGTTTGTATCGAAATTCTGCATACGATCGTTTTTCATAGTTTCCTTAACATTTAAGGTTAAAAAGAAGACTTTTCCAGATGAAACAAATAACCAAGAGTATTTTTTTTAAAACCGTGTTCAACAAATTATCATTTGTAGAAATGGCATGCGAAAAACAAAAAGCATGATTTGTATCTCGAAAACCGTGGGACTTTTACCAAACTGAAGTTCCAGCATATCGTAGGACATGACCTGACCTGTCGACGGTTTCAGGATTAATCAGTCACAACAGGACACCCTGTATATATATATATATATATATATATATATATATATATATATATATATATATATATATATATATACATACATACATACATACATATATATATATGTTTAAGGTTTGGACCCGGCTCGTCTCTTTTCGATTGTGTTGTTCGATTCGAAAGTAACGTGGCGTCCCTTATCCTCGACATCCGCGTCTACCCACAAATATATGCGTGAAATGCACATACGTGCGTGCCCGATGCGTACATCCCGAGATGTGCTCCGTAAGCAGCGCCACGAGCGGGAGTCGCGCTGCAACACGTCATTAATTCGTCGAGTGGTCTTTAATGAGATTACATTGAAGGCCGATTGG
>OX101786.1:26898547-26945868 GCA_944452715.1 Ophion slaviceki | reverse complement strand
GGCTTCATCCCCATCCCAAACCATAGATTCACACTGCCAAAAAAAATATTTAATTTAAATAGGATCTATTTAAATCAAATAGGTTTTTTCCTTGTCTCACGGCCTTCTACGATCTTATTTGTTTCAAATATATATTTTTTTTTTAACTTTTCCAGATATTCTTTTTGATATATTAAATATATTTAAATTGAATAAATAAAGGTTCGATTCAAATAAATCTTTATTTGCTTACAATGTATACTGTAAATCTAAGTGCTCTATATTAGTAAATCTATATGTATAAAATATTTCATAATATCCAAAATGAAATGAAACACTTAATGGAGACTTTTACCACAACGATTTTGTATCGTAATTCGTCATTCCCTGGCCTTCTGAAATAATTTTTGTCGACGAAAATATTTCACCTATGTAGAATCGAACCAAGAATCTTCCTACTCATGGCTACGCACGCTGCCCCTATGTTACCGAGTGTTTGTAACATCTTGGTCGCGGATATGGCATACGAGACCAAATGTATTCCTATAATTAATTGTTGTATTACATAAACTGTATTAATTAGTTAATATCATTGTGATAATTAGCGAGTTTTATCGAATAACATGCTATAGATTTTTCAAACATAACCTATATATATAATTCCTCTCTCTCCACCCTCTCTACCCCCACTCCCCTTTGATATGTGTGTTGCAATAAAGATAGACCATTAGTTCAATCAAATAGAAAAATGGTCGACTCTAGGAAAATTCTATTTAATTTAAATTTAAAAATATCAAATAGATACATTTAGTGGATTCAACTAAATTATTTTTTTGAACAGATTAAATCGAATCACAGATTTATTAGGATTAAATAAAGTATTTAGTTATTGAACGATATTAAATACATTTTGATGTGAATAAGTAAAGATATTTAAAACAAATAATCCCAATATTGTAACACAAAGAACACAAATTTTCAAAAATCAAATAGACGCGGTTAGTTAATATCAATAGAAATTTTTCTGTCAGTTCAATGATTTTGAGGTTTGAAGTTCTCCTGAAGTAATTTATTACAATTTTTGTTGATGACCGATTAGCGTGGTTTACCCCATTTTAAAGGGTTACCCCCACTTGATTTCGATTTTTTTTATTGCATTTTTTGAAGTATAAGTATCCGGGCCCATACTTCTGTATGGGCCCGGAATAGATGACCTATGTAAGTTTACAAAAAAAAATATTTTCTTCGTGTAAACTGAAATTGAAACTTTAAACGCGTTTTTCTCAAAATGGCATTTCTGAAGTCGGTGACCAAGATTACTCGAACACTAATGAACCGATCTTCTTGAAATTTTGCAGGCTTATTTAATACATAAAAATGTAGTCTTTAATCGTTCGATTTTTTTTTTCGTTAAAATCGAACCATTAACTTTGACTGTCCGCCATTTTGTGAAAAATTAATATTTTTTAAAATCCTTCGATTAAAGACTAGTTTATACTTATATTTGACTAAATCCATCCGCATTTTTTTCTTCAGATGATCCACTTCGCCGGAATGTTGGTCACCGCAAACCGTGTATATAAAAACATTATTTCATTGACGGCCATTTGCCACTAAACAATGTAATATTTTTCAATAAAAAAATTCCTGAAAGTTCTTCAAGATGTGTTCTTTAAGATGATATATTGATCGATTAAAAAAGTTTTGTAGTTTTCTTTAAAAAAATTCATGAAAAAGGCCTTTTTTGTGCTACAAGTGGGGGTAACGCCTTAAAACCAACCTACAGATCATTGATTCGCCTTGTACTCTTATTATATTCTTTTTCTTCATTTTGGCCGAAAAAAAGTTGCTGCCTGAGGAAGAGTCATCGCCTGTGCAAACTTGGGCCGATTTACGTTGTGTGATGACGTCTCAGAGGTGTCTGTTCAGCGCATAATTGGCACTCTCTGTTGCTCCTTTCACGCTTTATTGCGGGGTTTACTCAGGTCCGTGCGGTCAAGTGCTCTCGGTCGAGATGCCGACTTTGCCGCTTGTACATCGATCGATTCACGCAAACGAGCCGGTGTTGCGAATCGCGTTACCGCACGAGGCGCACGCTGGGAAAGGTCGTGGCACTCAGCTACTTTATTCTCCCGTATCGACGTATGCATTGAATAGCGATCGTAGATCTTTTTGAGTACGTGCTATCGCAATCCTTCTATTGCTCGTACAAGTATTCGATCGGTTGGAAAATAATTTCCCTTGAGTACAAATTTGCCAGGCAATGAATGATTTTCAATCGGGAACTGCCGTTCAAATTCAAATGAAAAAGAACAGCTAATTTTGGAATTTTTCGAAACGTTTGTTAATTGAGGGACAAAACTGCCTGTTTGTAGAGTTCAATGAGTAGCAGCCACCCATGCACGTCCACTCAACATCATATGTTCGGATGTGTTCAATTCCATCACCGATAAACCCAGGCCTGTATTTTATTTATTCGACGGATTAGAGAATCACATAAAACGTCCGACAAACTGACAAATAAGGATCTGCGAATAAAAAAGCGACTCAGTCGGACTAGACATTAAAGTCTGCGACAGACGAAAATTAGGAACTGCAAATAAAAAAGCGACGCAGTCGGCGTAGAAATTCAAGTGGAATTCCGTAATTCGTCAGGTACCCGTGTAATTATTACATTGAACGAAATCATTGTCATTTTTTTGCAACGTCAAATTTTGCCAATACGGTCGAAAATGTGTATGGCAGAGGAAACCCAGTCTAATAAAAAATCGTTCTGATATTTTTACTCAACTGTACAATTACTTTACAATAAGTGTGACCAGCTTGCTTGAAAGTACTCACTGAATGTTACTTTCACGAATAATGACAAACTTTCAAGCCAATGGTGTACGATAATGGAGGGGGTTATTTAGAGGTTAGAAAATTAGAAATTGCATTCAGTGGACCGTGTATGCCCTATTTCATACCACCCCCTGTGTAGGACTATGCGATTTTGATTAATTACTTTAAACTTATTTTTTTATGACTAATTTATTTATTTGGGTAAGGTTCCGAACCACCCCTTTTTTTTTGGTTTGGATATGTTTGGGTATTCTTGTTTGGACAAAACGGAGAGCGTGATGACATGAGGTATGAACGGAGACGTAGCAGATATAGTCAGCGAGCGTTGAAAAAAAAAAACTTAAGGAATCATAACAGTGTGACCGCCTGAAAAATAGCCGATTTTCGCGATTTTCTTTTAGGTGGATAGGATAAGCTAATCGGTCTAATTTTTTTTTTACAAATTTAAGCACCATTAAATAGCATAAAATGATTTTTTTGAAATTTCTTTATTTATTGTTTAACATCGTTTTTATTTGCGGAAAATTGCGTGGAAAAAAAATTGTGTCCCATGGTGGCCAGGATTTCGGCCGCAAATTTTATCTGAAACAAAAATTTTCAGTTCAGAGCCTTATCCATTTATTTTTTATTTTCATTCATAAACTTATATTTTCATGTATAGACGAAACAATCATTTATAAATTAAGCAACAGCCATGATATCGCTTTTATGCGCCTCATCAAATTATGAACATTTCGCGTGGCTACGAAAACCTAAAAGTAAAGTACCCAAAGCCGACAGTAATATCCATTCTCACATGCAGTCGTTGATACTCAAATATTCGTATCGCGATATACCGGAAGCATTGAAACGCGACAGTCCCAATGAACGTGTCTCGTGTCTTCGATCGGCTCCGCGAGCGATTTTTCATTTCGAGCATCCTTCTTTGGCCTTTGGCTTTGACTTTGACAGTCCCTGACGAAAAAGAAGGGAATTGATTCTCCATAGAGATAAGTGGCGATAAGGATGGGGGGGGGGGGCGAATGCAGTTGTCGGGGAAAGGACACGAGCCCGTGTGTGATAAACCGCATCACACCGCCTCACACCGCAAGCCAACCGCGGCGTGGCTTTGCTAAACCCCGGCGATGCGAAACATTCGTTAACATTCCCGAGAGTGCAGTAATGATATCGCGTGTATGTTACACGTGTTCGTGTGTGCGTGTGCGCGTGTATGTGTATATGTCACGAGCAAGAAAAGTACTCCGCAGGCTTTGTCCGAAGCTCGTACGCGTAAGTAAAACGCACTCTTTCAACGTGAAGTGCAGTATGCGACAGACGCTAAATTGCTTTACGTGAGTGAACCACTAATCCGGGGCTTGATGGCCCGGAAGAAAATTAATGGAACGGTGCTCGTGAACTCGCGGATCTTCGAGAGCAGACGACCGTTCGGGTCTCGGGTAAGGTTTCGAAATCCCCCCTCCGATCGAGCTGAAATTCTGCACAAACCTTCCTTTTAATATTTTAAGACAACCCCCAAAGGAATTTTTGGCGACGCGAAATAGTTTTTGGGTTTGGGTTTGTTTAGGTTTGTTTTTTCAGACAAAATGGAGAGCATGATAACATATATAGATATGAACGGAGACGTCGCAGATATAGATATAGTCGGCGCGTGTTAAAAAAAAAACTTAAAAATTCAATGTCTCGAAAACTATTGTGGGTCGCCAAAAATCCTTTTAGTGGTTGTTTCAAAATATTAAAAGGAAGGTTTGTGCAAAATTTCAGGTCGATCGGTGGCCCCCCCCCCCCTCTCCCTCCCCCCCCCCCGGTTGACCTGAAATTTCGTGGGGGGTCGGAAATTTCGGGGGGTCGGAACCTTATCTTTAAAAAAAACTTAAAAATTTGCAAAGGATTTCCAAGTGGAAAATATTAAAAGGAAGGTTTGTGCAAAATTTCAGTTCGATCCGGGGGGGGGGGGTCGGAACGTTACCCTTAAAAAAAAGCTTTCAAATTCAATAACTCGAAAACTATTGCGAGACGCCAAAAATCCTTTTAGGGGTTGTCTTCAAATATTAAAAGGAAGGTTTGTGCAAAATTTCAACTCGATCGGGGGGGGGGGGGGGGGGGGGAAACTCATCTCAGGTCTCTGTGCGATACGTTGCTTCTCAAATCGTGCATGAAAAATTAACATTTTTTGTTAGGGTGTACCATTTCCGGAGTTCCAATCTGCACCATTGAGGCTTTTAACGTTTTTGCCGTTTCCAATTGAACCGTTTTCTATCATTCCCTACCCGCACTTAAGAGAGAAAATTCCTTTAGGCAGACGGAACGAATCGAATTTTCAAGATTGTTTCGTGTCGAAACTATTTGTTTTACATAATTAAAATTTTACGTACATATTATGACATCTTTTAATTTGCCATAAGAAGTTTTTTTTAAATTAAAAATTGTGGCTGTACGACACTTTTTGTAGAGACGATTCCCGCCTTGTTCCACGGCGAAAAACCTACCGTCTGATGCATTCATCTGAAACATCAGAGCCAAGAAGTTTTCGATTTCTAAGATCCACGCGGTCTATGCGAATCTAAAAAGTTGAAAAAAAAGTAAAAATTCGAAAAATGGTACGGGTTTGAAAGAATGTTGTATTTTTACATGGAATTTTTTCTATAGTATTTGGTCATGAGTAAGTATTTTTTGAAAATAATTTTCACGGAACTTTAGGTTCACATAGAGCATGTTGGTCTCAGAAATCTTGATCTTCTTGGCTCTGATGCTTCACATCAGTGCACCAGACGCTGGGTTGTACACCGTGGAACAACTCAGGCGACAATTGTTTCTGGAGTAAGTGTCGTACCGACGTTATTATAAAAGCAAAAAAAATTTTTTTTCGCGAAATCAAAAAATGTAATAATATACACGCAAAATTTCAATTATATAGAATAAACAGTTTGGACACAAAAAAGTCTTAAAAATGCACTAATTTTCGGCTGCCTAAAGGGATCTTCCCCCTTAAGGGATCTTCTCACTTTAGACGCTAAAAAAGGCTATTTTCATGATTTTTTTGGTAGGTTTATATTTTAAATAATGATATAAAAGTTATTACACTTAATAAATACACTATCGAAATACATTAAATTTTTTATTTATTGAATCCACCATTTACAGACGAAAATGTTAGTTAAAAAAATGTCCTAAAAAGATTCTAGGTCTGCGCTGTTGTTGAAATCTCGGCGTAAGATCATCCGAAACAAAAAAATCAAACGGTTTTAGATTCAGTATGTTACTGGCTGCAGCGCATATCATACGATTTTTGCCTATGCAAAAATAACAAAATGGCGGACATTTTTTCGAAAAAACAAAAACGTTTTTTTCACCCTTTGTGGCAAAAAAAAATAGTAAATATGAAAATTAAAAAAAAAATCCTTGATATGCGCTATAGCTATAGTTGTAAAGGATATATGGTTAGAATTTCATAAGGATCGGTTCAGTAGTTTTGACGCCACTCATCCACCACTGTCGGTTTTCTTTTTTCCCAATGTATTAACGGAGACTTTGTCCTTGGAGTGCCATATTTCAGGTGTTTACATTTTATTTTTTTTAAAGGAAACGAGTAAAGCTTTTTGAGTGCGATTTTTTTCTTGCTTTTATTCATGATATACAGAACGTTAAATTTTTTTTTTTAAACCAAAATGGCGGCCGTTGCAGCTCCGCGAAAACAGCCCGAGTAGAAATCTTGCTCCAGCTACAATAAACACCTGATCAGGCATCCTGACTTCTTTTTCCAGCCTTGATCAGAATTTTTTATCAAGCCCTGATCATTTTTGAAACACAATCCCTGACTTCCGTCTGATCAGGGTAAAAAATCAAGGCCTGATCAGGGTAAACTATCAACGCCTGATCAGGGTAAAAAATTAAGGCCTGGTCAGTGTAAAAGATCAAGGCCTGATCAGCGTAAAAAATTAAGGCCTGATAAGAGCTTAGTTTTTCACGGCTTGATCAAAATGAAAAATCATATGATTTTTCACGGCTCAGGATGACCGATTTTTTCCTGAAATAAAAAATACAACGCATACACAAAAGAGAAAAAGGTACCACTTTATAAATAACGCTGATCGTTTATTTTTTAATCTAAATATAAAATTTATCACATATATTTTTCACATATATCTATGTGGAAAACAAACATCATTTTTCTTGTATTTGTAATAGAACAAAAACTCGAAATAAACTAACATATATCACTGTATTATATTCCACTTATCATCCCGAAATAAACTAATATATTTTCTAAACAAAAACTTAAGAAACTTCGTGAATAAAGTAAACAGAGCTCAACGTTTTTATGACCAGACGTTTCTAGGAAACGTTACATTGGGCGTTCTGTTCGTTTTTTTACGCGACGCTCGAAACTTGTCCCAGTCTTTTGCTGAATTAATCAGGCCTTGATACCGCTCCAACAGCTTGTCCAATTTGCTTCGAAAGAACTTCTATTCCGTGTTCCCTATATTTCGAAATGACAGCCACTGAAAAATACGAAAATGTGTATCCCACTTAGAATTCAATGTCTACATATATATCTATATAAGGTATGCACATTATTTTATTAGGGTGGCACAAATTTGAGCTCTATTTTTTTCCTTTTTCTCACCATCCAATTATCTACTTTAAAGAAGAAAAAAAATTGTTGCAAAAGTTGCGAGCGGTCATTTTTTAACGAAAATTAGAATCGAAGCAGGAGAGCCTGTACAGCGAAGACCAACCAAATAATGGTGAGTTGACAGCGTAGTGCAGTTCAGTGAATGTAATGTCCATCCGAAGTGCATTTCTTATGGGCTAACTTGCACCGATGGAAATACTTTCGCTTAACTGAACTACGCAGTCAACTTATCATTATTCGGTTAGCCTACGCTGTCCGGGCCCCTAGCGAAGGCTAACCAAATAATGGTAAGTTGAAAGCGTAGTGCAGTTCAGTGAATGTAATGTCCATCCGAAGTGCATTTCTAATGGGCTAACTTGTACCGATGGACTTACTTTCACTTAACTGAACTACGCAGTCAACTTGTCATTATTCGGTTAGCCTACGCTGTCCGGGCCCGTACAGCGAAGGCCAACCAAATAATGGTAAGTTGACAGCGTAGTCAGTTCAGTGAATATAATGTCCAACCGAAGTGCATTTCTAATGGGCTAACTTGCACCGATGGACTTACTTTCACTTAACTGAACTGCGCAGTTAACTTATCATTATTCGGTTAGCCTACGCTGTCCAGGCTAATCAGCACCGATGGCAAAACATTTACCAGATTGAACTACGCTGTCAGCTTACCATTATTTGGTTGGCCTACGCTGTCTCTTTTTCTCCTCTGGCAAAGGAGACGGACCAAGTAAAGAAAAATAAAAGCGATACACAAAACAAATATGAATCTACTTACATAGTGGTAGCGCCAACACATGCCAATCCTCAGGAATTTCGAGTTGTTCCTCGCTGAGAGGATCTGTTTCGGATCTGTCAAATATATCATAATAAATATTTAAACCAATGCATATATAATTTGGCGTATGATTAATTTACAGTCAGATTTAATCCAATTTATATTTATAGATTTAAGAATTATAAGACTTTGAAAAAAATTAATTGTTATACTAACCTGCTGCTGTATTATTTCTTCGTTTTTTCCCTTATTTAGAGCCTGCTATTCACGCAGACATAGTCGTTGCGCAATCTTCTTCCGATTGTGTTCGTCCATCTTATTCACAACGTACACGTTATTTGTAAAAATGTATAAAGTAATTAATAATATGTCTCGTGCTTCTCTCGTGTCTGTGTATCATTTGACAAGATGAGGTTAGGCACGTTTTTAGCGCCAAACTGTAGAAGTCCAGTTACATGATGATTGCTTGAAGTTAGCTGGATCAGGCGAATTGAAGTAAGCCGTAAGTCCAGTTGCTTGACATCGCCTGAAGCTAGCCGGGTCAGGCGAATTGAAGTAAGCCGTAAGTCCGGTTGCTCGACCACCGCCTGACCCCAGCTTGATCAGGCAAATTAAGGCAAACTTAAGTAAGGCCTTCGTACTACTAGCTGATCAGGCGCAGATCAAATATCAGGCCAGCCTGACAATATTTCTACTCGGGAGGTCCTCAAATCGCGGGAGATAAACGGCTGACATCACTGCCCCCTCTTTGTTGATCTGAAACACAAATTCAAAGCATATTATCAATCTGTGACCCTTTGGTCATGGAATGACGGATGGGTTTTTCGTTTAGTACAAATTTCGGAAAATGGCGGCAATTAAAAAAAAAATCGAATTTTCGCGTTTTTTTTCGCATAAAAAGATAAATAATAAATGCAAAAATGTATCTATCGAAAAAACGATCCGTCATTCCGTGAAGACATATTTTCTGAGTATGCTCTCCAAACTTCAGGTCGATATGTTAATTACAGCGGTCAGGAGAATGTCAGCCATTTTTAAAAACGTGTTTTCGAGAAAAACGCGTTTAAAGTTTTGTAATGTGTTTACACAAATGTGTTTATAATTACCGCTAATCGGCAATGCCTGGTGCATAGAGGCATCCCTCCTCTTCTTCTAGCTGCTCATGTTGAGCTCAAATTGATTTTTTTGAAAATTTCAAGGACAGTCTCCCTTAATTTTCACTTCAACCAATATCATCGCGAAATTACGACGAATCGAACGAACGATCATCTCCAGAAGAGGCATTTCATAAAGCGTCTGGAATCGAAATAATCCGCCAAACCAAACGCCGATGGAGCAAGGTCCTTTTTTTATCCGGCCTTTTGCGCCGTTCGCGCAAACGTCTCGGTAGAAATCGACGAAACAGTAGCGAATTCATAGGATGCTTCTGTATTTCTGATATGTACACACGGAAATAGTAGCCAACAAACGCGGGAGGCTCTCGGGCAAATAACGTATGTATAGAATTGATCATCGGCAGCTACATCACACACGCGGTGGTGTGTCCATCAGACCACGGCTTTTCTTCAACATATCGTACAAGTACGATAGTCGAACGCGCACAGTTATCTCCACCAGTCGATCCGTCAAGGCGATTGATGGTCCATGAGGAGAACTCGGAGCTCATCTCTTTCTCGCTTGCTCGTTCTCTCCTCGCGATCTCTGTGAGCTCGAAGCGAGAAAATAGGAGTGGAGGAGTGAGAGAGAGAGAGAGAGAGAGAGAGAGAGAGAGAGAGAGAGAGAGATGAGCGCGCGAAAGAACGGTCCTTGAGCGGCCCCCGCGACGTGGTTATATATCCGTTCGGCAGACAGACTCGAACAGACAGACAGGACAGACGAACACACATGCCGTATGTGTCTGCGTATTATGCACTCTCTGCTCAATGGCACCGCGCGAGTGCCACGAGACTTGTGCACTTTCCTATCAGATTCCTACATCTCCCGCAAACGTACACCATCTACTGCTCCTTCCACCATTCACTGAATTTAGAACCACCCGCGAATGAGAATGAATGGGAAAACAAGCCCGATTTTTTTCAACATCATTCTATAACGCGATCTTTTTTTGCTCTGGCCCGCGTGTCAAACTTGGATATATTTGAGACGTGCCACACTCGACTGCCAGATAAAACGCATGGTCGACATGTCCAAAGCCTGTCCTGAGCTCATGGCGATGAAGTTTGCATCGTTGGAACGCAACGAATTCTTAGTTTTTTGCTTTTTGTGTGGCAAAGGTTGGAATTGTGAAGGTATTGTGGTAAAGGTTGGATAAAGGTGGTCATGGATAGTATCCCAGACGAAAATAGCCCATATTCAAAATTCTGAAATATATATTCTAAATGTTGTGTAAAGGCTTGGTCTACAGCTTTTTTCTATGATTTTTTCAAACTTTTCCAGTGATTTTCGAAAAGGCGTATCTCCGTGAATACTGGTCGTACCGGGGAGCAAAAAAAGGGCTTTGAAGCGTGAAATGTCTAGTTTAAGAATCTCGTGGACCAATTTTGTTTTTACCATGAGCTATTCTAAGAAATAACGAGAAGAAAAAATTTCGAAATTTTTTATTTTTTTAAAAGCGTACATGGGCTCAATAAAAATCCGCCTCAGCCAATGATGGGATCACGTAGCGTGATTCGTGAGCTTCAATTTCGTTTTCCCTGTTATTTCTGTACGACCATTTGCTGCTGAGATATCGCCGATTGATTGAAAAATCAGCTTTTTTCTATGATTTTTTCAAACTTTTTTAGTCACTTTCGAAACGGCGTATCTCCGTGAATACTGGTCGTACCGGGGCGCAAAAAAAGGGTTTTGAAGCGTGAAGTCTGTAGTTTAAGAATCTCGTGGACCAATTTTTTTTTACCATCAGCTATTCTAAGAAATAACGAGAAGAAAAAGTTTCGAATTTTTTTATTTTTTCAAAAGTGTCCATGGGCTCAAAGAAAAAAAGGATGTAGACCAAGGATCACATTTTTAGACCGCGTTGTTTTACCAGTATTTGTTAATATTTATTATATATATATGCCTTTGTTATATATATATATATATATATATATATATATATATATATATATATATATATATATGTTAATATTTATTATATATATAAGATATGGCGCCTCCATAACTCAAATGTTTAGGTTTTATTTGCGGGTGAATGCAACACTTTGTTGAAAAAAAATCACTCCAAAGATCTACAAAGAACCAATAAAGTTATCACACTTTCATGAAGCACGTTCTATAAATAACATCTCAAAGCGTATTGCTGTAAGTAATTTAAAAAAAAACACCAAAGTCGAAGAATTCCTAAAAAAATTCTTCATAAATTTTGAATATATCACAGGCATTGGGTCGACCATTCATTTCTTTAAATTTGACGGTATATCGTGAAAAAAAATAGATTTTTGTTTACTCGTATTGTTTTTTTACAACAGCTAAAAACGCTTCTGAAAGTTGTAGGATCTGTTTTTTTCGCAATAAATGATATGAACGCTTAAAGAAAAAAGTTATCCTGTTTGAAAAATTATTGGCGGCCACTCATTTCTTCGTTGCGCCTCGGCCTCCACCCATTCAAATTCGGCCCTGCTCTTGAAGGTGTTTTACGCAGCCCACCTGTTCGCTGCCTTGCTATACTGCCAAAAAAAAATTTCAATAGGATCTATTTTAATCCAATGGGTTTTTTCCTTGTCTCACGGCCTACTACGATCTTATTTGTTTGGAAGATGTTTTTTTTTAATTGTTCCAGCTATTCTTTTTAAATATCCAATATATTCAAATTGAACAAATAAAGATTCGATGCAAATAAATATTTATTTGCTTACAATGTACACTGTAAATCTAAGTGTATATATGCATAAAATGTTCTACCCACCTACTCATAGCTACGCACGCTGCCCCTATGGTCCCGAGTGGTTGTAACATCTTGGTCGCGGATAGGGCATAAAAGACCAAATGAATTCCTATAATTATTCGTTGTATCACATGAACTATATCAATCAGTTAATATCATTGTGATAATTAAAGAGTTTTGTCAAATAAAATGCTATAGATTTTTCAAACATAACCTATATATATATGTGTATATATATATATATATATATATATATATATATATTCTTCTCTCTCCTCCCTCTCTACCCCCACACCCTTTTGATATGTATGTTGCAATAAAGACAGACTATTAGTTCAATCAAATAGAAAAATAGTTGACCCTACGAAAATTCCATTTATTTAAATTAAAAAGAAAAGCAAATAGATCCGTTCAGTGGATTAAAGTAATTGTTTTTTGAACCGATGAAACCGAATCACAGATTTATTAGTATAAAAAAAAATATTTAGTTATTGGACGATATTAAATAGATTTTTATTTGAATAAATAAATATATTTAAACTAAATGATTCCAATAATGGAATGTCATAGAAAAAATTTGATTTCACGAAAAATCTAGTGAATTCAAGTTTTTAAAAATCGAATAGACGCGGTTCGTCAATATGAATGGAATTTTTCTGTCAGTGTGTAACGGCTGCTTATAAGTCGCTCGAATTACGAGATTACGTGTCGGCGGCTTCCGAGGCGAGGACAAAAAAAATTAGCAAATGGCCGAAAAAAGCTGATCACGACAAACGTGATTCGTTAGCCGTGCGTTTAGTCAGAGAATGAGAGTGAAGTAAGGAAAGACGACAACAAAAATGAAGCAAGAAAAGAGGGGCTTGTATAGGTAGGTCCGAGACACGTTTGTCAGCGAGTTCTTGCGATCCCTCATCCGCGCGCCAAGTCTCTTAATCCTCGCGTATATTCACCGGGTTCCGAACGAACGACGTCGTTTCGATGCGGACGGTTGGCTGATCGG
Source organism: Ophion slaviceki (assembly GCA_944452715.1). Classification (NCBI taxonomy): domain Eukaryota; kingdom Metazoa; phylum Arthropoda; class Insecta; order Hymenoptera; family Ichneumonidae; genus Ophion; species Ophion slaviceki. Next base: position 26,932,760 of record OX101786.1, on the reverse strand, counting down.
GCGTCGAGCTTTGGACGACGATCGGGGAGCGTTGGTGCAAATTTGGACTACATTATCTTCACCACGACAATTATTATTCGCAGTTGAAAGCAATGATAATTTCTAAAGTGCCACTTTCGAAGACTACACTGACAGAAAAAAATCTATTGATATTAACTACATGCGTATTTTTTATTTGTTTAAATTTGAATTATCTAGTTTTTTTCGTTAAGGGGTAATATCTGTTTGAAGCCTAAAAAGGGAATTTTCAGGATTTTTTTTTACGAAACTATAAAGCCTGTTAGAAAATCCTTTTAGCTGTTTGTTCATTATATATTGAGGTTAACAACATTTTTTTTCAATATTTAAAAAACAAAATGGCGGTGTACAGCACTTCGGACCAAGACCATTTTTGCAAGGTACCAATCGGCATCGACATCGACATTTGGAAGGAAATTTTTTTTTTTTATTATCCACATGATTTTTGTCACAGAAGTACACAGCGATATTAAAAAATATTGTTTTTTGCGAATTTAGCATTAGTTTGAAGAAAAAAATGAATTTTCACCGAAACCATCGATCGTAATTTTTTAATAAAAACTGTAATTGTAAATTAACCATAAAAACCGTGTGTACTTCGGTAGACAATATATCTGAGACGTTACAGTTAAAATGTCAAGTCAATCTAATAAAAATTGTTTTAGCTCTGCTGCGTACCAATTTCAAAAACAAGATTTCGAGAAAATGCGATTGAATATTGAAAATCATTGATCTTACATAGTTAGTTCTACTTCCTTTTTTATTGATATACACTTTATCACTCATTCTTTAAATCATAACACCACCAAAAATAAATACAAAACTGTTTACCAATAGCGAATGCAGAAACAGTGACACGCGCTCGCAATTAGAAGCCGAATTTATCATTTCTGAGCTATCAGAGGTGTTTTGAAATTAAGGTTATCTAAGTGTAAAAGAAAAAAATCATAAAGAAATGTTAACGAATGTTATTCGTCATATGTTTTCACGTCATTTAAGCCAAAAAAATTGAAGAAACAAAATTACAAACAGACATTATCCCTTAAACCAAAATGTTATGCATATAGTAAACTTGGATTTGCAGTGTATATGTCAGCAAATAAAGGTTCATTCGACTCGAATCTTCATTTTTTAAATTGGAATTTATATAATATTTCACGAGAATAGCTGGGACAGATAAAAAAATATATTTGAAACAAATAGGATCGTAGTAGGCCTGAGATAAAAAAACCTATTCAAATAGATCCCATTTTAATTTTTTTTTTTTTTTTTGACAATGTACGAAGAACGTCGTTCGAGTGGACGTATGCTCGTGGACAATTTTTTTATTTTATAATATAGCCAAAATAAAATAATTTTTCTACATTGCGCCCATGGCCCTGTCTCGCTTCCTCTCTCCAGTAGAAATATAAATGTTATACACTTCCTTAAAGAAAATAACTTGACGCTATCCGCTACTCGAATCATCATCGAGTAGTCTCGGAACGTAGACGTGGGCGCACCGGACGTTTCGGCAACTCGAGAACTCGCATCGGGCTTCCTATACGTATATATTATGTATATATTAATGCTCTGGTCGAAAAATCATCGTGGGCGCAACTCACTTGTCCTGGGCCTCTTTCTTTCTCTCTCTCTCTCCGCCTCCCTCTGCCTGTGTCCCGTGGGCCTTAGAGCCCACAACATAGGAGTTTCATTAATACGATGATGTCGGTATAGAGGAGAAGGAGGAGTATTTCGGGTGCCGCTGATTCCGAAATCAATGGCTCGTTGCTCGTCGCGAAGAATTTTGACAAAACGTTCGCGAATGGCGTGGGCATATCAGATGGGAGAGGGGGGGGTGATGCATACGCGAGAAGAGAGAGAGAGAGAGAGAGAGAGAGAGAGAGAGAGAGAGAGAGAGAGAGAGAGAGAGAATCTTGTAGATGTATACGTCACGAATCCCTCGGAGAATTCGGACGAGGCTTAGCGTCATAACCGTATATGCGGGGCATTCCAGACCAAACGGATTAACACTTCTTATTAATTCTTTACCTTTTCAACACGCGTAGATCGTAATGAAAAACAATACATTCGACAGCAATGTTCACATTTTTCGAAAATGTTCGTGACCAGTTACAAATTCAACAGCCTTTGTAATTCAGCGTATTCGTTGAAATTCATTTTAAGGGGGAGAAAAAATTTTTGGGAATAGAACCTTAGGGAGAGAAAAAAATTGTTAAATTACACAATTTTTTATTTTTTTAAGGAAAGATTTCTTCACCATTTTTTAGACTTAGGGTATGTTTTATTACTACTTTTGGCTGTTACATGGTATTTTTTATTTTGATCAATCTCAAAAAATGACGCAGGCATGGGACGGTATTCTAAACGAGTTGCGGCGGATGTTGTCAGACGGCGTGACATGTAGCGTCGACGGGATTAATCTGAAAAAAAGCAACGAACATTTTTCTTTCGTTAACACTCACACGCAGAATATGAACCAAGAAAAAGCGAGAAATAATGAAAATCGATGAAATGGTACGTTTTGAAACGAAAATATTTAATTTTCTGGTAAAAAATGGCTTCATTTTGCAATAAAAAGTACGGTTGAATTTTCATTTTCAAGCACCTTTAGGGATTTTCACCATTTTTTGTTTGTTTGAAGAATAGATTTCTTGACCATTTTTGAGATTTAGGATATGTTTTATTACTACTTTTGGCATGAATATGATATTGATGGTTATGGTTATTATACACATGAATGGTTACATGATATTGTTTTAATTTTTATTTAGCTGCAAAAATGGATTAGGTATGCCACGAAAAATGAGAAATAATGAGAATCGATGAAATGGTACGTTTTGAAACGAAAAGATTTAATTTTCCGAAAAAAATTGCTCCATTATGCAATAAACAGAAATACGTTTGTTTTTTCACTTTCAAGAACATTTAGGGTCTCGTTCTAGACCAGCGGTTCCTAGCCTTTTCAGTCTTGTTACCCCTATGACCTATCAGGGAAACTTATCCCCCTCGCCCCCCTGCCTACACCTACACCAACATACGGGGTCCTCAAAATTACCAGCCTTCTTACCCCTGCCGAATAGCTGTTTTACCCCCCTAGGTTGGGAACCCAGGTTTTAGACAATAAGGGTAGAAAGATTTACACCAAATTTTATCAGAATCGGTCGATAAGTTTTTTAGCTCTACGCCACCCCAGTTTTCAAAATGTAGTTGAGAAGACCGTACCACACCCCCGCCATCTTTAACGATTAATAAAAAAATACCATGTACCAGTCAAAAGTAGTAATAAAACAAAATAAAAGTAGTAATAAAATAAAAGTCTCAAAAATGATAAAAAAATCTTTCTTTTGAAAAAAAAATCACGAAAATCAGCAAACCGTTTCCTCGCCTGAAGATATCTCCCCCTTTAATTTTTTTTTTCAAGTTAGCGAAGAACTTCTCAAAAAAGTAATAATAAACATTAATTGCCAGTACTTGAGTATAAAATGATGAAGTAATCGCAACTGGAGCGACAAAACGAGGTGAATTTGTATTCCTCATGATCACAGTCGGTATTTTCTGCAGAGATGTATTCATTTTATTACTAAAAAAAAAGGTCCAATCTGTTTCACCGTGGATATTTAAGATAATTCGTGAATGATTTAATACTCATTTAAGACTTTATAAAAGAGTAAAAACCCTAACCATTTGATTTAACGTGAAATGCCCCGTATATGCGCACATGTATACTGCACACGGTTACACCTTCGTGATTTCCTACTCTTATCACGGTCGCTCAGGCTGGAGCAAACTTTTCGAAAACGTGGGCGAGAGTGTTTCCGGTCTCGGTAGATCCGACGTCGAATTATATTGGCTTCAATACCTTTCCTCTGTCTTAAGACGGAGGGGGAAAGAGCGAGAGAGAACCGCAGCAGTACGAGGAAGACTACACATCGAGGTCTACAGAAAAATACATATCTACATCGTTAGATCGTTCTCGCTCTTATATATATATATATATATATATATATATATATATATATATATATATATATATATATATATTTATATATATATAAAGACCGTAATAATTTAGAAGTGTCACGAGCTCGCCATAGTCGCAGATCTCTTTGCATATGTTCGTAAAATGACGAAAGAAATTACCCAAAATCCATCTACTTGCATTCAAATCAGCAGTAATGCGTCAAAAATTGAAAAAAGCGATTATTTTTTTTTTATTTAAGAAGAATCGATCGTTTCGATGAATATTAATGGATACTGATTTTTCGGAACCGGGTTGAAATTCCGAACGTTGAATGATCAGAACGCTCAAAACTCCGAAAGAATACTACCCCGAAAGATCAAAACTCCGAAAGAATTTTACACGAAAGACCAAAACTCCGAAAATCTGAACACCGTCAAAATAATTCGGCTATGGAAGTTTTAAAAGTTTCAAAATTTTCAATAAAACGACGAATTATTTCAAGATTTTTTTTTTATTGAGAAGTGATTTCACGTCAATTTTGAAATTTGTCTAGACAATGTTATACGTTCTACATAATTTACAGTCAACTGTGTAGACTTTCGCTGGCATAATCTTGACGAACCTTGCAATTTCGGAACATTAAGGCGAGAAATCCCTTTGGAAGCGTGAAAAATATGTATTTTTCGGGAATTTTTTTAGAGGGGATAAAATAATCTGATCATTTTGAAATTTGGACATGAGTTTATTATAACTGTCAAGTTTGATAGAATTTTTTTTGGGGATGACCAACAAAATGGCGGCGTCATTAAGGGTCTTCGGACGCCTGTTTTCCGCGACATCGAAAAGTCCTGCATTTGTCATTCTTTTTCTGTTGATCTGAAAAAAATTTAATAAGTGTCATTCGTTTACTGACATATTAAGGGGAAGGATATACCTAAAAAATGATGAAAAAGTGCAAAATTGAAAATTTGGGAGCCTTTTTACTCCAAAGTTCGAATTTTCGACCATTTTTTCGACATATTTGACCCCCAAAAAATTATTTATTTACACGCTACCTTTCAAACTTTAGGTGTATCCTTCCGATAATATTACTGAGAGTAACCTCCAAAAATTTCATCCAAATCGGTCGATAACTGTTTGAGCTACAACACGAGCAGTTTTTGGAAAAGTAGTTTTGAGATAATCGCGTTTAAAGTTTGCTCGCTACCCGACCGCATGCTGTCTCCGCGCTCTAGACTGTACACGATAACTCCGCAAATATTCAATATTTCGAGTTTTCCTTTGGTCAGTATACTCTTTGATTATCATAGGTTCGAAATATGTAAAAAAAACCGATTTTTTGAAAATTCTAAAGGGATTTCTCGCCTTAAAATTAGAGATTTTAAACCGTCTGTTCATTCAAAGTTCGGGATTTCAATCCGGCCCTCATGTCAAGATTATACCAGCGAAAGTCTACACCGTTGACTGTAAATGATGTAGAACGTATAACATTGTCTAGACAATTTTCAAAATTGAGGCAAAATCACTTCTTAATAAAAAAAAGTTCTTGAAATATTCCGTCGATTTATTGAAAATTTTGAAACTTTATAAACTTCCATCCCCGAATTATTTTGACGGCGTTAAGATTTTCGGAGTTTTGGTCTTTCATGTAAAATTCTTTCGGAGTTTTGATCTTTCGGGGTACTATTCTTTCGGAGTTGTGAGCGTTCTGCCCATTCAAAGTTCGGAATTTCAACCCGGCCCCATCTTGAATTTCGGAACATTGAAATTCGGAATTTTAGCGGAACATTCAAAGTTCGGAATATCAACACGGCCCCATTTTTTCATACGCAGATATACCTATTAAAAATGTAATTTCGGGGCATAAGTAACACAACATCGTTTTCGACAAAAAGAAAAATTAAAGTTTGAGCAATACAGCGAAGTTTCTCATGATAACATCGACAATTTAGCCACCGTTAATATCTCTTGCTGACATATTCAGTGCGCTTATTAACGATAAAATTCCAGCTCAATTCTCAAATCCAGCTACTCGAAAAACTGTATCTCATTGAACCGATTTAACAACTTCTTTTTCTCGAAAACGATGCAGTCAAATTAATAGAAACTTCGAAGTTGAGTTTTTATCGGACGTATCTACGCCTAGAAAAAAATCCGTATCTCTTACGTTCCTCGGTGAAACGCTCGACTCTCCTCAATTGCTCGGCTGCACTGGGAGCAGCCGAATGCCATAATTTCGCCAGATCATTAAGGCGTTACCCCCACTTGTAGCGCAAAAAAAGGCCTTTTTCATGAATTTTTTTAAAGAAAACTACAAAACTTTTTTAATCGATCAATATACCATCTTAAAGAACACATCTTGAAGAACTTTCAGTAATTTTTTTATTGAAAAATATTACATTGTTTAGTGGCAAATGGCCGTCAATGAAATAATGTTTTTATATACACGGTTTGCGGTGACCAACATTGCGGCGAAGTGGATCATCTGAAAAAAAATGCGGATGGGTTTAGTCAAATATGAGTATAAACTAGTCTTTAATCGAAGGATTTTAAAAAATATTCATTTTTCACAAAATGGCGGACAGTCAAAGTTAATGGTTCGATTTTAACGAACAAAACGGCCGTTTTTTGGCTATAAAACGGCCATTTTTTTTGTCGAAAAAAAAAATCGAACGATTAAAGACTACATTTTTATGTATTAAATAAGCCTGCAAAATTTCAAGAAGATCGGTTCATTAGTGTTCGAGTAATCTTGGTCACCGACTTCAGAAATGCCATTTTGAGAAAAACGCGTTTAAAGTTTCAATTTCAGTTTACACGAAGTGTAAAGTTTCAGTTTATCTCAGTCAATTTTGTTCGGATCGACTTGAAATTTTCAGGACATATTCTCAGATACTTATACTTCAAAAAAATGCAATAAAAAAAAATCGATTTTTTCAAAATCGCAAGTGGGTGTAACCCCTTAAACCGGAACTTAAGTATTGGGGGTGTAGAAAAAAAGCCCGCTATTCTAGAAGCCAAATGACAATATCACGTCAAACCAAGTACAACGAAAAGGGATACTACCTTCAAAACACGGCTCATTAAGGGAGGAGATCCTTTTAGGCGAGGAAAAAATCGCTGATTTTTTTGCTTTTTTCTTCAAAGGACATATTTCTTCACCATTTTTGCGACCCAGGGTATGTTTTATTTCTACTTTTGGCTGTTACATGATATTTTTTAAATCAATTTTAAAAAATGGCGGATGTTATCACACGGCCCAACACGTAGCATCGACCCGATTAATCCGTAAAAACCAACGAAGATTTTTCTTTCATTAACACTCATGCGCAAAATATGAACCAAGAAAAAGTGAGAAATGTTGAAAATCGATGAAATGCCACACTTTGAAACGAAAAGATCGAATTTTTCGAAAAAAATGGCTACATTTCGCAGTAAAAATTGACATTATATTATTTTCAAAAAGATTTAGCGTTACATTTTAGACAACAAGGTTAGAAATATTTACACCAAATTTCATCAGAATCGGTCGATTAGTTTTTTAGCTATACGTCACGCCAGTTTTGAAAATTTAGTTTAAAAGACCGAGCCATACCTCCGCCACTTTTGTAGATTAATAAAAAAAAGAATACCACGTAACAGCCAAAAGTAGTATTAAAACACACCCAGAGTCTCTAAAATGGTGAAGAAATCTTTCCATTCAGAAAAAAAATCATGAAAATCAGCAATTTTTTTCCTCGTCTAAAGGTATCTCCCCCCTAACGACAAGAGCTCAACGATCTTGAGGAAAGGTAGCGCGACACATCAGCTGTTGCCCCCGGGGCAGGGGGGGGGGGTCGGTCAGCTGTTTCTTTAAAATTCATCCGGTTCCTCGCGGAAATCCGCATCGGAAGTTTCCTCGCCCTTCTTGCATGTTGGGCCTAATTGTAATTCCGCCCACGCTCCTCGGCCTCTCATGCACTATCCTATTTGTATTCGTGGCCCGAGTCCTCGTACAGGATTCTACATGCAATTAAATTGAAAAAAAGGTGTAAATAAATGTCGAAGGTAAAATTCCACAAACATTGAACAAATAATCACAGTACGTAAAATCACTTTTCCACTCACGACAAAACCTGAACTTTCCGTTGTTGTTGTTTTTTTTTTAATTGACTGTAAGCCAAACGCGCCTCCATTGCGACCGTATCAAAAGTATATACCGGGTAACTTTCTCATGTTACCGAGCGCCATAAACGTATCGTATTTCTCGCTGCGTATAATCGTGAAGAGAGCCAGATTGTACAGCGAGAAAGATAGTATATACATGCGGGAAATCGGCGAAGATGAGAATCCCCATGCGACTCTCTCGTTTGACTCGGGGCACGCGCCTTCGGGGCCTCCCCGTATAAGCGGCCGTTACCCCCACTCTCGGCCCAAGAGGCCCACTCGAACACACGACAAAACGCGTGCGCGTTGGGTATGCGTGTGTAGACGTATATTTACGTGCGTCTGTGTACACGTGTGTGCATGTATTTACATTTACATCGACGTTTTTCTTGCCCCACCCTGCTGCCGTAGGGGACCGCTTGGAGGGCGAAAGCAGCGTGTGTGTGCCCCCCGGCACAAGGCACCTCGTCGACGGGGCACCTCGGGGGGGACCCAACTCACTCCCCACTCCTCGCGATCCTTCTATCACCCACACGTACTCTCGGCCTCCCTACCACGACTCCTCCTTTCAACCGTGGGCCTTACGACTGACTCTCTCTCTCTCCCTCCCCCCTCTCTCTCTCGTTTTCTTTTCCCTCTCTTCTTCTTCTTCTTCTCTACACCACGCAGTATCCCGTCCCCTGAATTTTGGAAGGTAAAATTTTTCGAAAAAAATTGTGCTTATCGTTAAGATGTGTGTGTAGGTGCACATACACTGGCTAAAAAAAGTATTGGCTTAATCACTTGAAACTGTTGTTAATTTGGCTTTATTTTTTTGCTCGCGTTTTCTTAAGATTATTGTAAACAGGCACCATGTATATTTAGGACAAGCTAGCGAACGCGGAAACTTGAAAAAGCATTTTTTCGAAGGATAATTTGAAAAAAGACAACGTGTACAAATAGTTTTTTTACCGACTGTATATGTATTTCTTGTTTGCCTGCGAACGGTATTTTTGTCCGTTCACATTCACGTCAACTGACATCAATAAAAATAAATGTCAATTGAAAAATTGACAAATTGACAAATATATATATATATATATATATATATATATATATATATATATATATATATATATATATATATATATATATATATATATATTTGTCAATTTGTCAATTTTTGTCTTTTTTGTCAATTTTGTCAAAAAATTGTCAATATTGGCAATTTTTTAATCATTTTCAAGCTTTGAACGAAAAAAAAACAGAAAACTGGCTGGTTGTTTTTGTCAATTGTTATTTATCGATATCGGTTGACGTTTACGTGAACGGAAAAAGGTACCGTTTGTAGACAAACAAGTTTTATATATATATATATATATATATATATATATATATATATATATATTCATCTACAATTGACAAAAAGTCAATTGTTATTAACTGACATCAATAAAAATAAATAATTGACAAAAAATTGACAATATTTATTCTTGTTTGTCTGCAAACGGTATTATTTCCGTTCGCATTAACCTCAACTAACATCGATAAAAAATAAATAACAATTGAGAACAAAAAACAGCCATTTTTCTTTTTTTCTCGTTCAAAGCTTAAAACTGATTCGCCAGCCAAAATTTGCCAATCGGCTCTACGATTGCGATATTTATAATGAATTTCAATCGACCCCCAAACAACTGGGTGGCAACAATTCCAACAATCGCCGAATGGAAACGACAAATGTTCCACCGACCCGAATTCACCGCCAGCGATAAAACAGCCGCCAAGCCCCAATGTTGATATCGAATAAGAAAAACAAATTGTCCGATTAATGTTCGCTTTCCATTGACCGAGAAAAGAAAGGCAACAATGTATTCCCGTGGCACATATTTGAATACCTCATGGCGGCAGTGGAGTTAAGAATTCGCCGCCGAGATGGAGCGACAATGTCGACAAACACGAAAAACGACACGCGGCCCTGCAAGAGTCCTCTCATCTGCAGCCTCCCGCAAGGATCGTCATCGCTAACCCCACTCCTTTTACTCTTGGGTTCTCTCCCTTTCTATGACCGTCCTTGTCCCTCTCTCTCTCTCTCTCTCTCCTGGCTTCTTTACCCCCTCAACCAAGGGGCCTCTCGCGTACGACTCGCGCCCGTTTTACACGTACACACACGACGGCGAGGGAGGTTGGAACGAGTCGAAGAGTTCTCCAGCATCGACTTCAATATATATGTATATTCACGACTTGGTGTACACGCAACCGATTTCCCACCCGCCTTCTCTCTCGCTCTCTCTCTCTCTCTCTCTCTCTCTCTCTCTCTCTCTCTCTCTCTCATTCTCTCTCTCTCTCTTTATACCGGACGAGAGTGCGGGGAGCACACACGCGGTCTGATGTCTGCTCTCTCGCCGCACTCCCGAGAGTGTCATGCCCGACGTCCTCGCGAGGAGAGCCTCCCGCGAGCCACCGCACGAGACTCTCGCGCGCGCGCTCGCGAGCTCACACACCACGATCTCGCGCGACCACTCACCGCACTCACGCGCTCTCTAGCAGTACACATACATATATATGTATGTACATATATGTATATATATATATATATATATATATATATAGATATATGTATATACCAACATATAGATATATATATACGTGTATAAACCCCCGGCTGTCCGATCTTTTCCTCTTACGGGATAATAACCGATCCTAAATATACACAACTGACCAGTCGTTGAGGAACACCCGCGAACGCTCACCGCCGCGTTGTATATCGCACGCGCGATTCGTGTTTTGTCAACTCCACTTGTTATCATCGCGCGCGTGCGCGCGCGCGCGTTCGCGTTTTCACTTGACACATGTCCGATCGGTTGACAAATACGAGAGTGCAATCAATCATTGTTGTTGTTGTTGTTGTTGTTTTTGTCTACCTTTGGTGTACGCGTGACAAGAGGCGTATAACAGGACAATCGCGCGTTATCGCTCGATCTCATCGATCCTCCCCGTTGGCCGTCGAATTTCGTCGATTTTTTGTTCATTCGATCGGTTTTCATGATCCTCGCGAATTTGTCGATCGTCGATGACGGTTCCGAGTGAGGGATAACGGACGCGATACGGACAGAGGAAGCTGAGACGAATTCTGTGCTACTGTAAATTTGCTACGCCCTCGCTGCTGCGACCTACCGTGCGGGAAAAAGGGCCAGTGTCGCGTGTGCTCGTTCGGCCCAACACGTTGGCGTGGAGAGTGCGTCGTCACGGCTTGTTTTTTTTTTTTTTTACTACGATCGATGAAAAAATTGGCGTGTCATTGGCCAAAGTGCGTTTGGTTATTGTGCGTGTCTACGTTGAGTGCAACGATTTTTGGGAAAGGGTACACGTGCCTACGTTTGAAAGATTTACTTCGAACTACGCTCTCGTAGAACTGACGGATCAAAACGAATGGTGCGAACACGATTTTGTCACAGTTTTTTTTTGTTCATTGATCATTTTTTCGTCGAACTTTTGTTCATTGATCATTTTTTCGTCGAACTTTTGTTCATTGATCATTTTTTCGTTGAACTTTTGTTCATTGATCATTTTTTCGTCGAACTTTTGTTCATTGAACATTTTTTCGTCGAACTTTTGTTCGTTGATCATTTTTTCGTCGAACTTTTGTTCAATTATCATTTTTTCGTCGAACTTTTGTTCATTGATCATTTTTTCGTCGAACTTTTGTTCATTGATCATTTTTTCGTCGAACTTTTGTTCAATTATCATTTTTCCGTCAAACTTTTGTTCATTGATCATTTTTTCGTCGAACTTTTGTTCATTGATCATTTTTTCGTCGAACTTTTGTTCATTGATCATTTTTTCGTCGAACTTTTGTTCATTGATAATTTTTTCGTCAAACTTTCGTTCATTGATCATTTTTTCGTCGAACTTTTGTTCATTGATCATTTTTTCGTCGAACTTTGATTGTTCGATTAAACTTTGACGATTTCATTGATTTATGATAGTTCGATCGAACTTTGCTGGCAGCCACGTTCGGCGAACCGAGTTTCCTTCGAAAAACGATCATTTTGTCAGCATTTTCAAAAGCGATGATTCGATCTCTCCGGGATATCGTCGACGTATCAATGATTGCGAATAATTGAAAAAAGACGGACTATCGGGAGGAAGATTTGCTATCTTTTGAGGGAAGCTGGTACTTGACTGTAAACGTTTTTTGCGTGGAGGGTTTTAATATTCATGTACACATATAATAGCGTCCATGCATATATATATATATAAATAATAATATATTATATTAAATTATATAAAATAATTAAATCATATAAATAAATAACATATATATATATATATATATATAGCTGCGAAATTTGAGTCTCGGTGCGTGTTCCACTTCTCGTTGATTCTCGCAAATATTATAGCGGTCCGCCACCCGTTGCTTAATGAAGCGATTCCTATCGTGCGTCTGAATCTGATAATTAAATCAAGTGCCCGAAGTTGCCGCAAGAAATGCACGCCACGCGCGGCATCAGCATCGCCACTGATCGTTTCGCGATACGTGTTGCTTTCGCGCATATGTACACGTGTAGGTGCGCGTGTGTGGGAACACGATTACGCATAATATTCGGTACGAATATCGATTAACGGCATTAATTTACGAAAAATCAAAATCCGAAGTGCTTGATCGTTATTGACGTATGGGGGAAAGAACGCTCCCTTTTCCAAGAGCTAATTGGTCAAAGATTCCGTCCTGATAGTGATCAATATCGACCGCGTCGAGCACTGCAGTTTAAAATTATTTCGAAAATCTACATTTTACCAAAATTATGCGCGAAAAATATCCTAGTTCTTGGCTAATTTGTAACGGAGGGGTAATTTAAAAAAAATTCTAGGCGAAAAAAAAACAAAAATACTGAAATTTAAGAAAATTAAAAAAAAACATCCTCGAATATTCGTATTACTTTTTCTCTGTCGAATTTCTCCCGTCGCGTCACCTCAAGAATTGCAGGGCGATGCATTCGCAACACGAGACCGAAGAGAGTCGAGAAAAGAAAATGAAGTAAAAAAAAACGAGCGAAATGAAAATAAAAAGATGCGTGTCGAGGTCGATTCAGCGGGTGGAGGGAAGTTGATTCGGGGGCGCTCTCTCGGGCTCTCGTCATCGAATTCGTGGGAGGGGCTTGTGCATTCTGAGCGGCGAGAGAGCACCACAATCTTCTCCGCGATCTTTTTGGAGTGAAATAAATTCTCCCTTAACACCGTACATCGCTCGGATATTTCGCCAAAATAAATTTTCAAAAAAGTTATCCTTGAGAAAGAACGAATAATGAGTTTTTACTAATCAACCAATTCGTTTATTGCAAACATTTCTCAATCCCGGAAACGCGTAGCACTTTTTGAAAAATGATACGCAAAATCACTCGAAACGGTGGACCCTGCGATGTTTTCTTTCTAAATACGCGCGAATTTGTACGAAGTGCAGGGAAAGTGGAAAATTCGAATGAGTCGGCGAAAAAACTCAAGATAATTGATTCGTCTCAGTTTTCTCGAATTCTCGTTCAATAAATATTTCGTAAAATCGCTTAATGCTTGTTCGAAGGAATAAACGTAAGTTCGTTGCCATATAAATAATGTACCAATGAAGATGAGAATTGTAAAAAAAATCGAAAAATTTCATATTGCTTCAGCGATGAAATCCGAGACGGGAGAGAGAGGGAGACGAGAGAGCACACAGTTTTACACGAGGGCCAATCGAAAACGGTAAAAGCCAAACGAAAATAACCGGAACGTAAATATTCTCTCGTCCCGGTCCCTCGAACGAACGATCCTCTCTTTCTGTCACGTTAAAAAAAACGAGAGAAAAAAAGACTATATGTGTTTTCTTCACGATTCAGCCCTGGGAATGTAAGAACCAATGCAGAATAACCAAGTGCACGCGCGACATTAATTTCACGGCTTGATATACGTCATTAAGAATAAGAAATAGCGCGATTAACCCTCTTCCCCGTCTCCTCCGTCTCTTCATGCCCGATTCGTTGTACAGCGACGTTTAATTAGGCGGCCGAGTTTAACGAATGCCGCTAAAAGACACGCGAATTAATCAGCACGGTATCCGTCGGTACGCGTCCATTTTTGTTCTTCAAAAAGATATGTGCTCGCGTTTCTCGGCGGCTCCAATTTTCGCGAATAAATATCCCATTAGTCGAACGAAGAAAACGCTTCGAGGCAGTATCGTTTACGGCCCATCCGCAATAACTTTTATTTTCGATCGTATCGAAATCACGCTTCGATCACGTGAGACCGAGCAAGGACTTGCTTGCTATTTTTCGTGGATCGATAAATTTTCAAAATTTCGCAAGCCCCGAAATAATTCGGTTTAATTAGTATAAAAACATCGGGAAAAAGGGACGAAAATTCTTTCCGTCGAAACGGAGTAAAATCTTGCCAATGATCTCCAATTGGTCACAGTGTAAAGAGAATGTCAGAAAAGCAAAACGAAATATTTGGAGACGGAAAATTCGTGGGGCCCCAAATGAACGAGAGAAAAACAATTTTTGGGCCATTTTTTTATTCAACTTCGAAGAATAAAGATAGAATCGATCATATTTATCGAAATATCGAGACACCTCCCGTGGACTCGTGCTAATTGCCGAGCAAGTAAAGTCGAACAGTTGCGGGAGAGGCGCGATTAATTAAAACGAATTAGGCTTAATTAGCGATCGCAGAGGGGGTCGAGATACTCGTCTCGGCGGGCGGAAGCTCTTGTGCGGGATGCTCGCTGCTACTGTGTGCTCTCTCGCTGCTCAGGTCGAATCCTCCAGACTCCTGGTGGGATTCGTCCCGGGAATATATTCGATGTTTCCATATTCTTACCTCTGCGCGGATAATCTCGGCAAGAGTACGATATCCGGGGCGCCAAGATTTCACGGTGAATTTACGGTTATCGAGTCAAAATCAACAAAATATTAAGAGTGGTAAAAGTTGATATTTCGCTTATTTTGCGTTCAAATTAGAATTTTTCGATAGTTAACGAAAATGACGATTTTTTCGAATTCGAAAATTTCAAGGAACATCAGGCAAGGTAACTTGGAAATTTATAGTTTCAACAGTGTCTCAGAAGCCAAAAATGTATTTTAAATACCACTACCATGTTTTTCTCGCTTATAAGTGCGACTAGACAGAGAGTAAAGTTTTTTTTAAGGCAGTAATCTGGCCTAGAGCGAGATTTTTTACGTCATTTTTGGGTTGGAAAAACTTTTAAACCGTTGAAGTTGTCTTGATGAAATTTTACACATGTATTTATTGTTCCGTTGAGAATGTATCTGCATTTAAAAAAAAAATTACTTAAAATATTTTCATGTAGTTTTTTTTTCAAACATGGTCCGCCGAAAACCGCCTCAATCGGCGCCCACTCCGGGTGATGTTGTATGCAGCTGAAAAAAAATATATATATTCTCAATCTGTATGAGTATTCTGAGCACTGGTAGCAGAATTAGTACTCAAAAAAATTTTGTTACAAAATGGCGGCCTGTTAAACTTTGATTAACGATATTTCATACATTTTCGAGTATTCGACGAGCTATAAAATGTGGGCAAAATTATTGTTCGACTCAATTCTGCTACCAGTCCTCAGAAAGAGGCTACCGAAGGTATGTGCAAAATTTGAGCTCGATCGGTCAATTAGTTATAGAGATATCGTGGGCGCCGATTTGAAAAACATAGTTTTGAGATAAACGCGTTCAAAGTTTTGATACCGTTAGATGAGGCTTGCGCGGGGCTTGCTTATAATTTCTATTACTCTGGTAATTTTTGAAATATCAATAAACGGTTTTCACGGGCGTATTAAGAAAGGGATAAGGAATAATAAAATGAAGAAAAAAAATCGATTTTGTCAAATTTCTAGACCAGACTACTGCCTTAATCGCTAGGAGTCCGAAGAGGGATTAAAAGTATACGGTTCATCCGTCTTCGGACTAGTAAGGCTCTAAGTTGATGTAAAATATATCGTTTAGTAATTTGTCGTGGTAATTATATGGAACAATTCTTATTGTTATCAATAAACAGAGAATTTGAATAACTAAAGCATCATAATCTCGGAATTTATGTTGAAAATCATATAAATACTACGTTTGGTGGTATTTATATGATACCACTAAACAAACCTAAACAAACCCAAACATAGAAATACTTTTTGAAGCTCACCCGGTCAATTTCCATTATTTGCGATAAAATAAAGATATTGTACCCATGAGCCAATAACAATCGTTGAATTTTCGCGTATTTCCAATTGCCGCTAAAAGCGCTCATAATTCCTTAAGGAAACCAAAACGGCGAATTTTGTATTCTTTAAATTCTCATCATTTTGGTTTAAATATCAAGAATCAACGGTCAACACTTGGCGCCCCGGATATCGTACTATCTCCACAACCTCAAATATACAAATTTTCCTCCATGTTCACTGCTCGGCTCAAAACTAAATCTTATCGACGAATAAACAAAGAGACGAACGATCCATCTGGATCGTCCATCCAATTGGATCGTCTACAATTATTCCATTTTCCTTGAACGCTCGCTAACAACGACATAAAATCATCATACTCGATAAAGAAAAAAAAACAAAAAAAAGAACTACATCGTAAAATACACACGAGAAAATTATGAGATCGCGACCCACATATTCCCGGATGAGAGAGTTAACGTTTTAATATTGAATCTCGTGTCGAAATGCGCGTGCAGCGTTTGATTAAGGGGTCTTCTCACTTTAGACGCTAAAAAAGAGGCTATTTTCATGAATGTTTTTGATAGGTTTATATTATAGATATTGATATAAAAGTTGTTACACTTAATAAATACACTTTCGAAATACATTTAAATTTTTTTATGTATTTATGTAACCAAAACAAACTTTAAATGTGTTTTTCTCGAAACATCGTTTTCCGACGGCTTGTTTATAAAATCTTCGAAACCGATGAACCGATCCTTATGAAATTTTAACCACAAGATTTTTTTTTAATTTTGATATTTTCTATTTTTTTTTTGCCAAAAACGGTGAAAAACCAACTTTTTTTTACTTTCGAAAAATGTCCGCCATTTTGTTATTTTTGCACATAAAAAATCGTATGATATGCGCTATAGCCATTGACATACTGAATCTAAAACCGTTTGATTTTTTTTGTTTCGGATGACCCAGCACCGAGATTTCATCAACAGCGCAGACCTACCATTTTTCGGACATTTTTTTAACTACCATTTTCGTCTATAAATAGTGACTTAAATAAATAACATTTAAAAAAATGTATTTCGGAAGTGTATTTACTAAGGGAAGGGTAGGGGTTTCAGCGTGAAAAAAAAACCCTTTTTGCGAATTTTTTTCATCTATTTGGATAGAGTAAATGTATTGAAACCTTTTGTACATTGTTAAGTGTCATTTCAAGAACATTCTGTGAAATTTGTACGCGAAAATATCCACAAACAAACCGGTGACAAAGGTTTTCCGAGAACGCCTTTGGAACACGATTTGCGGTGTTCACTGTATCTCAGCTAGAAATTATCTGAAATCAACTACCATTAAAATTTAGTCAAAGTATCATCAAATCCTCCCCCCAACGGTCTTTGATAATTTTTTTTTTTTTCATTTCTAAATTTTTGGTGGTCATGTAAAGTGAAAAGTGATATTTTTCACGAAAAATTCCGCCATTTTGGGGGTGAAAAACCCCCTCAATGTAAAAAAAATCTCAAACTAACCGTTGAGGGGAGGTATTTTATACGTAGAAAATGTGTACCAAGTTTGAAATAAATCGGTCATGTAGTTTTCAAATGGCAGTGAACACGGACTTTGAAAAAGTGGTTTCGAGAAAAACGCGTTTGAAGTTTAGAGAAGTCGGAGCTACAGTGTTAGAGGATCGGGACTAAATAGTCAATAACTTCGAGAGTTTCGCTCTGATTGACTTGAAATTTTGGGATTACATTCTTGAAATATTTAACTATAAGAAAAGATAAAAAATCGATTTTTCAAAAGTGCAAACCCCTGTCCTCCCCTTAAGCGTAACAACTTTTACATCAATATCTATAATATAAACCTATCGAAAAAATGCATGAAAACAGCCTTCTTTTCGCGTCTAAAGTGAGAAGACCCCTTAAAGCTGCAAATGTGCGATTGAAGATTTTTTTAAACCCGGGAGAGCTTAACTCGCGCAACTTGAGAAACAAAAAAATGAAGGGTAAAAAAAGGGAAACAGGTCGTTCGAAGGTAACTCGGTTCCCGGGCTCGGCGGCTCGTGATCGAGACCCCGAAGCTCGCACTGAGTAATCGCGAGACCGCGGACTCGACTTAATTGCCGAATTCGCTAATTAAGCAGAGCGCGAGGGCTCGCGAGTACGCATTCGAGTTGACATGGAAGCGCGCACGCTCGTGAATACGGGAGCATTGTAAATATGAAGAAGCAAAGAGGAAGCGAGAGAGAGACAGAGAGAACGAAAAAAAAAACAGCGCCGAATTTTGCAGGAACCGAGAAGTACCCCGCGGGGAGCGTTACGTCCGAGGAAGGGAAGAAAAAACGCTAGGAACGAATCGAGAAATTTGCTGAGACCATCGGAAGAAAAAATATAGTTCAATAGCAAATCAAGATATATATATATATCTAGTCAGAGACAAATCGAGAAAGAACGTTCAAGTATCATTCGCTGTGCGATTTGTATGAAAGACAAAAAATACATTTCGAGCACTGCCCGATGAACGAACAAAATACAAACCTGAATCAACGGAAGCAGCGATAGTACTCGGAATAACAAGAACCGAAATAAAGAAGCGGACATCTTTCTTCTACCATCGACCGAGGATTAAAGTCCAATTAACAATTTTAAAAAAAGATGAATCTATATGGAATATTTGAGAAACATTGCGACGAGAAGCCAGAACCTTAATATAATAAAAACACAGATAATATATGAAGTACGCGTCATACGTAATTTATAATAAATAATCGACGAGACACGAGTAAAGCGTCACCATGGTTATCTTGGATCCGGAACAGAAGCCCGAGAGGCAACATTGCGGCCGTCGAATGTGCGCCATTTGCAGACGAATCAAACGGGACAAAGGTAAAGAGAAAGAAAAGACAAAAATTGTGCACTTTTACTTTTCGAATAGGGTAAAAGCCGGATAGTTGCCCCAGGGGGATACTTGCCCCGGTTTTGAATACACTATGTTAGGGATGTTGGGGGACTTAACGTTTGACTGTGATTGGAAGGGCCCCTCCTGCAGGCCTCGGTGCCATGTAACCCTTCGAAGTAGGCGCACGCATTTTGTCCGTGTGAGCAAAAATCTTCTACGACACAAGTTTGACGGGCGTCGAAATTATATTGGTATGTAATTTCGATTGAATATCTTTATTACTGATTGTTGTTTCAGTCAACTTTTTGTGTCTCAGCACGCATTAGAGTTTAAGTTACTCTGTTTACTAGGTTTTATTGTCAAATAGTTTTTATTTATTTCGAAAATAACAAGGGCAAGTATCCGTATCAAAAAGGATAGTCGCCCCATTTACTTTGGCGGATGGTCGCCCTAGGGCAACTATCCGCAACTATAAATTTTTTAGCGAGCAAAGGCAGATTTTGTTCTTTTGGTGTATTTTTCCAACTTGTTGTGACTATAATTTGTCATAACTATCAAGTACCAGGCGTTTCTGGAGAGCCTGCGTTACAAGACCGCGTACAGGAATGTGAGTCTGATCGAGGTTTTGCACTAAATCAACAGAACAAAGTGCCTCGACTAGGCGATCAAATCCCAAACGATGCTGATAAAAACAAACTAGAAACTGTCTTAAATGAGGCTGAGCAGAATAGCGTGAACCAAGATCACACGCCACCTAGGCCGTCTTCAAGCCTTTTGAATCTTTCTGAAGACTGTTTAGCCCTAGGAGATGGCGACATTGAAAATTACATCTTTCATTGTACTGAGCTATCGAAGAGAAAATAAAGAAAACAACCGAAATACCGGAAACTAAAATTAGGACAGCAAAAAAAAAAGATTGTAAGACAGTAAAAAACAAACCAGCTGGTAGCAAGAAAAGTATTGTAAAGAAAAGAGGGCAACCGCAAAAAAAGACCAAAAAAAATATCGACATTGCCAGCAGTGAAACTGAATCCGATAACACAGATTTTATTGAACTGATCAAAGGAAGCGCTTTAAGAAAGAGAAAAATACAAATTTCCAATCCTGACAGTGAAAACGAAGAAAATGTTATAGGGTCAAAAACATCCGAAGGAAAAACCACCGAAGGACTACCAATTAAAAGAAAAACGGACGAAAAATCGATAAGAGACACTGAAAATATATTACAGGTGAAAACGCTAATTCCAAAATAGAAATTACAAATAAAAAGGTTTCAGTTGATGATTATTGCGCAGAATGTTTTGAGAATTATAATTTAACTACATCGAAATCGGATTGGATTCAATGTCCGATATGTCGAATGTGGTTGCATGAAACTTGCACACCATTCAAAAGCCACTGCATTAGATGTGGGAAATTTAAAACCCTGGCTTCTGGTATAATGATATCATTCTCTGAATATCTGGTAAATTGATATAACTAATGCTTATGCCAAATCTGATTGCCATGTTGTTCTATCGTTAAGATAAATAATAATATTTTACTAATAACTTAACTGATTTAAAGTTTGGAGGCTATTTCTGTAGTATTTTCATAGTCCAAGACGTTAAAACTTAATACTATTTTATCATGATGATTAATATTGTAATTAGTACTTAATAAAGGATCTCAGTAAATAATAAAGATTGATTACTTAAATTGATATAAATTTGTTTCTATCTAATAAAATCATAGTGAGGCGTCTATCCCCGCACGAGGCAAGTATCCCCCGAAGCATTTTTAACGTTAGGCTACTATCCGCCACGGTAGGCAACTATCCGTTTTTTGAGAGGTCAAATAAAACAGGATTTACTCAAAACCAGTATTAATTATCATTACAAAAATAGGCTACTATAGAAGATCGAAGACCTATGTTTTAATATACATATCGCATTATTCTTAGTAAGTACATATTTTTTAATAAAAGAGCTTTTTTGAAAAGTGGGGCAACTATCCGGCTTTTACCCTATGCGTGATCCGTAAAATTTGAGGCATTTCACGTCGAAGCTCGGCGGTGATTTCAACGCGTGTGCCAGACACGCTCCGCGAAAGACCTCGATGCGTGGGGCCACGCTGTACGAAGGTACCAACAGAAAGCGCCCGAGTCTCTCGCACTGTAGTATGGTCAAATGGTGCTTCAAAAAAGGCCTCGTGAAAATTTTGGGTAGAACGCTATTTCTTTTTTTCATTTCGTAGGGCGGTCGGTTGTGAGTATAAAACTTAGATTCCGAGACGATTAGGGGGTTAGAACTGCCGCCATCTTGGAATTATGGGTGAATTCGTTTTTTTAAAATTTATCTCCGTAACCGTGAGGCCGACAGAAATTTTGTAGGGAGCTTTTTTGTAGTTGATATAATTCTCCATAACTTTTACTGATAACTTTTTGCGTTAATATTAATAATACAAAAGTTATAAACAAAAATAGATTAAAAAAGAGAGGATTAAAATTAGCGCAAAAAGTTATTGATAAAAGTTATGGAGAATTGTATCAACTACAGAGAAGCTCCCTACAAAATTTTCGTCGGCCTCACGGTTATAGAGATAAATTTAAAAAACCCGGCCTTTTAGAACGACTGAGATTTGAGAGTGATGATTGATTTTTGCGAAATAATCATTGAAAAACATAACAATATAATTTAAAAAATAAACTACTGCTGGAAATAAAATTATTAACATTTTTTTTAATACCGACGTAACCTACTCGCCTTCCACTACCTCCCTGTACAACGCTGAAAAATCGATAAAAACATACCGAATAAAAAATAGTCTAAATTGTTTATAACACAATGCTATATAAAAAAGGTAAGAAGCATTTCTATTGTCAGATTTAAAATAAATTAATAATCTTGCCTCAAAGTTTTTTATCCCCTAATTTTTCATCTTTTTTTGTTTATAACTTTTTCATTATTGATATTAGCGTGAAAAGCTATGAGAAAAAGTTATGTATAATTGTATCAACTACAAAAAAGCTCTCTACAAAATTTTTGTCAGCCCCATGGTTACGGAGATAAATAAAAAAAACGAATCACGCCCTTAATTTCAATATGGCCGCCGTTCTACCACCCTTCACGTCCCGGAAACTGGGTATCACACTCATGGCCGACCGCCCCACGAAATAAAAAAAAATATCGTTCTGCCCAAAATGTTCAGCAAAATCACCAATTGATCGTATTACTCCGATTCGTGTTGCCGTCGGATCGAATCGAACTTTAACACAGTCACCGTAATTATTTTGACGCTCAAGCTGATGTCACTTCGACAATGAAAGAACTCCTACGGCTGGACGAATGTAAATCGTGGCCAACAATTATTGGAATTTCATTATGCTGCATTCTGTATACAAAGAGGCGATTAGGCAATGCTTCGACAAAAAGCAAAAGTGAATTTTGATTTAAATAATCAGGACGAATTGTTAAGATTATTAGTCAGAAAAAATGTTTCGCTTCCTCTTAAGGTCTTCCAGCTGCTCGATCACGAAATATAATTGAATTGTTTACAAATTCATTCGATACGCTGGAGGAAAACAGCACGTGGACAAATTCTGTGGTCGAACTTCTGCCAAATTATTGGCAGACAGTATCGACAGTAGATTTTGGTCTATTCTATTTAATTTTTTTTCCAGGCACGATTGACCCTCAGCGTATGTAAATTGAATTTATTGACTGAATGAATTTGAATTGATCAAAATTTGAAATGATCAAGAAAATTTATAAAACGGAAAAAATTGATCATTTTAACTAAATAAATTAAACATTCGGATTGACCAAACTAAAAATTTAGGTTAAACAAATTGAACAAAAATTATTGGACTATTTTTTATTGAAAAAAATTGATTTAAAGAAATTTTAATTCAAGAAAATTATATTTCATAAATTTTGATTGAACGACTTTAAATTGGACACTTGTAGATTAAACAAACTTAGTTTGAAGAAATTGAAAATAAAAGAATTTTGATTGCACATATTTTTTAAATTGACCCTCAAACACTAGAGTTTTAGAAAATTAACAACAGTTCGATGGCTGGCTCGCAACCGCAGAATGCGTCTCCACATTTTAAATGAACGAATTTTAAATGGACAAACGTAGATTGGCGAAATTTAAAATGAACGAATTTAAATTAAACACATTCAGATTGAACACATTTTATTGAAGAAATAGAAAATTAACAAACTTGAATTGAACACATTTAGATTGAACAAATATAAATTGAAGAAATGGAAAATGAAAAAATTTGAATTCTATAAATTTGTTTAATTGACCCTCAAACAGTAACGTTTTCGAAAACTAACAAAGGTTTGATGGCTGGTTCTGCAACCGTAGAATTCGTCAACACAACTATTTTTTTTCCTTTTCGTGCATCATACGATCGATCTCTAAACCGGTAATCTATATTTTTTTAAATACCATTTTTTCAGATTCTATCGCGTTCTCAAAACGATTTCATAAATATGACACAATCTTTCTAAAAATTCCCTCGATTAATCACAAACTCGAGAATAAAAGTGTGAGCCCAAACGAATTGTTCTCCATCTATAATAAACGTTTCTCGAGTTCATGTGGAATTCCGTGCCTCATGCAAATGCCTCGTTTCTCGATACACCGCCTGAAATTCTTACGTAGGCCGTAATCGAACGCATTGTTTTTTTTTATAGGCGCGTGCGCGCACGAGAGTTACGTTTAGACGCGCACGCGTATATATAGTTGCAAGAGTCCGGACGCATTTGCGCATGGATTATTCATTGACGGGAGACCGTGGATGGTCTACGCGTCGTCATCGTCGTTCTCGAAGGGACGAACTGACGTGCGTCAAACCGAACAAGCGTGCGTCGAGCCTGCGTTAAAATAATAAATAACCCATACCCCCGTGCATACATCTACAAACACATCCATCCATCGGAATAGAGGGCTGTATTACGATATCTGTGGCCCCCGAACTCTGACCGCGCAGTCTCCATATTGACCTAAAATAAGATTTTTTTCAAGAGTGGTAAAAGTCGAAATTCTACCCTTAAGGGGGTGACACAAGGGTTTTAAAGTTTGTGTGAGATAATATATTTTTGTCAGATTTACGTGAAACTTGGCATAAATACACTAAAATACAAATTATTAAACATGTATTTGTTTCGGTTTGGTTGGTGTGATTTATGCCAACCCAAATAAACGCATTTAAGGGGTTAAAAGTATTACTTGACTGTCTACATGCACCGAACAGCGAGGAAAACATATAGTGTTATATATAAAATAAATTTGATATGTTTCAAGTAAATCTGGTCAAAAAATATTTTTTCTCAGACAAACGTTAACACTCCCGTTTAACCCCCTTAAAGGTTAAATTGCTGGAATACGTGATTAATTATTTGTATTTTAGTGTATTTACGCCAAGTTTCAAGTAAATCTGACAAAAGAAATATTTTGCTTGATACAAACCTTAAACCCCCGTTTAACTCTCTTAAGGGCTGAATTTTGGGAAATGCTGAAATACGTGTTCAATTATTCGTATTGTAGAGTATCTATGCCAAGTTTCAAGCAAATCTGACAAAAAATATGTTGCCTCATACAAACTTGAACACCCCCGTTTAACCCTCTTAAGGTTCGAGTTCCAGGAAATTCTGAACTACGTGTTCGATTATTTGTGTTGTAGAGTATTTACGCCAAGTTTCAAGTACATCAGACAAAAAAAATATGTTGCCTCATACAAACTTGAACACCCTCGTTTAACCCTCTTAATGTTCGAGTTCCAGGAAATGCTGAAATACGTGTTCGATTATTTGTGTTGTAGAGTATTTACGCCAAGTTTCAAGTAAATCTGACAAAAAAAAAATATGTTGCCTCATACAAACTTCAACATCCTCGTTTAACCCTCTTAAGGTTCGCGTTTCAGGAAATGCTGAAATACGTGTTCGATTATTTTTGTTGTAGAGTATTTACGCCAAGTTTCAAGTAAATCTGACAAAAAATATATTGTCTCATACAAACTTTAAGACCCCTGTTTCAACCCCTTAAGGGCTGAATTTCGATCTTTACCACTCGTAAAAAAAGTCTGATTTTGGGTGAAATATGAAGGATGTGTGGTCAGAATTAGCGGCCACAGATATCTTAATATGCCCGTATATATCCCGCACCGTCAAGCAAAAGGGCGCATATCCCTCGCTTAAGGGGCCCGTCCACTTTGGAGCCACGAAAAAAAGGCTATTTTCGCGATTTTTTTTCGAGGATTTTATAAAAGATATGAATATAAAAGTGGTTGGGCTTGATAAATAGTCTTGAAATACATTTAATAAATGTTTAATTCATTTTATCTATTTTTAAGTACGAAAACTATAGTTTAACGTAACGCCTCAAAAATAGGTGGGCTAGGTAGCTCCATCACAACTCGGCAATGGCTTGTCTGAAACAAAAAAATCAATGTCCATTAGATTCAGTATGACACCAGCTACAAAATGACCCTCGGATATAAAGTTTTATCAAAAAATAAGAAAATGGCAGATGAAAAATGAAAAAAAGTAAAAAAAACGCGTTTTTTCGCAGTTTTTCGCAAAAAAAAGAGTAAAAGTCAAAATTTTAAAACCATCGAGGGTCATCTTGTTGCGAATCATGTTTACAATATGGGGTTCAAATTTCAAGAGAATCGGTTTATTAGTTTTAGAGATACGATGGAGCTAGATTTTGAAAACGTTATTTCGAGAAAAACGCGTTTGAAGTTAATACTATGAAAAACTCTTACCTAAACACAATCGGCAATTCCTGCACCGTACAAAATCCCTTCTGATTGCTCATCATCGTCGATTTCTTCAAGTCTTGCTTGCGTTCGATTATTTGAAATTTTCAAAGTGGTCTGGCCCCTTAACTTATGGAACGGTTCGTGTCGCGTTCTCCTTGCACGCGGGCTGTATACGTGTAGAGAGCCATGTCCTATTTTGCATTAAATTAACGCATCATCAGTATATTATCATTGTTATTATACGCGGTTGGTAATGCCTCGTATTGTTCGTTCTCTTTCATAAAAGTCGTCGGGAACATTGCGAACCGTGGCTAAATCACGCACGCGAGCTCCTCACCTCAAACACCATGTCTCTCTTTCTCTTTTTCTCACTCGTAACGACTCTCTTCTTTCAGCCTATTTTCTTCCCCCCCCCCCTCCTCGTCTTTTGAAAACTACTTGACACATCTGGCGGATCGTACCGGAAGAATCGATTCGTTCGGCCAATCCGTTACTCGACGAATTATAATAGACACCGTCATTATTATGCGCGCATTTCTCTCGCTCAGTTCGACTGTATACATATGCACGCACAAAGAGAGCTTTGGCTGCGTATCGCAACTTGTGCCATACAGCCACGAAACAGCGTGTACATTCGAGACACTCGAGAAGAATTTCATTGAGAGAAGTCTGGGCGCGAATGCAATGGCGAGTGGAGGCTGCGCAGACAAACTTCCACTCTTCCTCGACGATGTTTTGTCCCGACTTTTGCTTATACCTCGTTATAATCGTGGCCCGGTATTTGCGAGTGTCGTCGTGCGGATAATGGAACGTAAAGTCCGCGTGTACGCGTGGCAAATTGCACTTTTGGCGATGGGCTGCGCTTGAAGACTTCCATTTTTTTTAAATTGTAAAATAATATACACTACCGGCCAAAAGTTTCCGGACACTTCAGATAATTGCTAAACATTCGATCACTTTGGATGATTGCAAAATTATGTTAGAACAATGATCTCGAAGTTTGCGTCGTTGGAACGCAAGGGAAATGAATTATTTTTTATTGAGGACATTTATTTTTGGTCGATTTATGCTGTGAAAATCATACGAAAGTTTTTGCGTGTTTTTATTATAGTTTGAACGGCTCGGCTTGCAAAAAAATGTTTGAAGTAATAATAAAAATTGAAAAAAAAAACGAAAAAAAATGTTGCGTGCCAATGATGCAAACTTCAAAGTCATTTAGAATAATATAATTCATTATACAAAGCTATATAATATCTTCGTAAACACAACATCACTTTGGATCATTCTAAAATTATAGTAGAACAATGATCTTGAAGTTTGCATCGTTGGAACGCAAGGAAAATTAATTATTTTTCATCGATAACATTTCTTTTTGGTCATTTTTTGCTGTGAAAATCATACGATAGTTTTTGCGTATTTTTATTACAGATTTAACACCTCGGGTTGCAAGAAAATATTTTAAGTAATAATAAATACGAAAAAACCAAAAAATTCGTTGCGTGCCAACGATGCAAACTCCAAAGTCATTTAAAATAAGATAGTTCATTATACAGAGCTATATAACATCTTCGGACAATAATAAATGAAAGTAAATATATTATTCTAACATTATCCAGTGACCGAAAGTTTTGCATTTCCTTGAAGGGTCCGGAAACTTTTGGCCGGTAGTGTACATATGAGGGTGCGATGAAAAAATGGAATTTAGACTTCGTTGGTTTGAAAAATGTTGATAAGCGTGAGTACATTAGTTTATCCTATGACTAAGCGGTCGAAAAAATCGACGTTTCTCGTTCATCGAATCGATCGTTCATCAAATCGAAAATATACATCAGAAACAAAAATCCTTCGATCAAATACTATATTTTTACATCTAGAAAAAGTCCTAACAATTTCAGAAAGATCGATGCAGTAGTGTTATAGATATTTTGCTCACTCACTTTGAAAACGTACTGGCAAGGAAAACGCGTTTTAATTTTCGAACGACGCTACGAGCGTTCCGACGGCCGTGAACATAATAAATGTGGACGACGTATAAATTTGTCAATCTTGATCGGCCTATAAATTTGTCAATTTTGATTCGATCTCCTTGGAATTTTCAGAGAACATTTACGAGATGATGTACTGTCGAAATATATTCGTTTTGAAAAAAGTTATTTTTCGACTTTTCCAACTAGGCATAACCCCTTAATTACCTTCAACGGAAATTGAGAAATATTAATCAGTTGTTAAATCATTTAGACATGAGTTACATAGCTCAAATTCGGCACGAATTATTCTTATACCTAATAACATACTTTGAAAACGTAAGAGATGAAATAGTTCGTCACACCCTAACATATTTATCGTACAAATACCTATCGGCTCTGTGAATTCTAGGCTCCAAAAAGCATTGCTTCGACAAATATCAAATCAGGCCCCACGTATGACGTTAAGGGGAGATATACACCTAGGAGCCGGAAAAAGGTCGTTTTTGTGATTTTTTTCAAGGAAAACTATTTGAAAATTCGGATTGGGGTTTTATTTATCTAAAAGTATATACATTCAAAAATATGTTTAATTTTCTTTATTTAAAAATATCACAAATATACAAGGATATTGTATGATCCTTGGAGCGTCGTAAAAAAATCTGCGTATACGGTACCCTCTGGCGTTTCTTCGAAAATCATCTGAAAACAAAAAACCAAAAAGATTATTAAATTAGATACTATAATCTAGTACTTGTCATAGCCGATTTTGAAAATATCGATTTATGACAAAATGGCGGACGTTTGAACATAAATAGTGATTTTTGGGCTAAAAATTAGTTATTATTTTGCCTATAAAACAGAAACTAAGTAACGGAAAAAAAATCCTATGACAAGTACTAGATAATGGTGTATAGAATAACCACAAAAAACCTCAAGGCAATCGGTTCATTGGTTTTCGAAAAATTTTGGGTACCGATTTGAAAAACGTGGTTTTGAGAAAAACGCGTTTGAAAAATTTCGAATAAATAAATCATGGAATTTGTCAACTTACATGGTTTCATCGATACCAGGCCCATAGTGTAGGTCTTCTACGGTCGACGGAATGTTCACAGCTTCTAAATCGTCGACTTCGACCATCTAGGTATACATCTCCCCTTAAAGGTTGCATCGTCGGAAAGCAAAGAATTTTTCATTTTCATCTCCCAAATTTTTTTCCGCAGATTTGTGCTACAAGAATAATTCAAATATTTCATCGGATGCTCATTCAATAATCTACAACAAAAATCAGCTAAGAAAAGATTTCATATAGTAATACCAATAACAAAATAAAAATGGTAAAATGAATTTTCGTTGCACTCTAACTAAGCAAACTTCAATACGATGCCCAATGTACGTCTAGAGTCCCCAAACGTCATCTCCTCTGGAGTTCCTCCACCCGGGCACTTTGAGCTACGTATGTATACGTCACGCAAGAATTGCAACAAGTTCTCTCGCATTCGACAACCACACCCAAACACAAAGACAGTTGGATATTCTCGCGAAAAGGAGAACCCACTTATCGTTCACCAACGAAATCACGTATATGCTCGCTGAACAACGTTGAAAATTCATGCGCCCTCTCCAAGCTTACGATCCCCCACGAATATTACGACATACCACTCGTACTTATACATACACGCAGCAGGCTTGAAAGTATGCGAGTTTAATATACGATACTTAAAGCGGTGCGAATTCTCGCGCAGTCACGTCGTGGCGTTAGATTTTCGCTTTCGTATTTGTGAAAGGACGAATGAGGGTGTGAGACCGGGGCGATAGGATGTATGTGTATACCCACGTGTTAGTGACGGAGAGAGAGTGAGTAAGTGAGCGAGAGAGAGAGAGAGGGAGAAAGAGAGAATATACGGCTTTTGCCTACGTATAAAATAATCGAATATATATATATATACACATACGGGATATAATATAGTCCGATAGTACAACCATTACATTCAGCGAGGGCCGCGTATGTGCTTATACTATCGCAATACGTTGCGTTGATAAATGAATATATATATGCGACTCTCTGCCTACATTCGTAGCTATATGTAATCAGCATATGGAGGACCCGTGAGAGCGAGGGAGACAACCACGGTCGTTCATGGTGAGAGATCGAATTTATGAATGAACGGCTGTGCCGAGATGAGGAGATCGGGAGATGCAGAGCCATGCGAAGGGCGCGCGTGGGTGCTTTATATGTGTGTGCGTCTGTGCGCGCGCATGTATATGAATAAAAGTATGTGTGTGTGGGTGTACACACACTTATATATATATATATATATATATATATATATATATATATATATATATATATATATATATATATATATTATATGTATATATATATATATATATTATATGTATATATATATATATATATTGATGTTGTATCGAAGCCATGCGGTACTCGACAACCCACGCTCTATCATAATCGAGACCTCCGGCCTAGTAAACGCTTGCAATATAACCACTCGGGCATAGCGCAAGGTTGTCCAGCAAGCGCGTGTTTTGTCCCGCGGCATCTCTCGAGATCTCTGATATCACAGCGGCACACATGACAAACACACACGCGTACACATCCGTTTAACTCGCGGGCGGTCTTATCGATTGTAACGCTCAATCTCGACTCCCGAGAGCCACGCGCCAACATCGCTACCGTTACGCTCGCGAGACGTACTTTATATATATATATATATATTTATATACGTAGGGTGGCACGAAAATTGACGTCTAAAAGAAAAATCCAGATGCCTCGTATCAATACGTATCCGAATCACCCGAAGGAATGTTCCGCGATCTTTTTTAGTTTTCGAGAAATTATTATTTTTCTTTTCCGTGTGCTTACTTTCATCGCGATTTTACTACTCGGGTCCCTATCGATGTATTTTTACCCCATGGGCATTCAGTATTCATTTTCCCCAAAAACCCCGAATTCGATTGCATCGTTAAATGTGTCTGGACACAGGTTTTTCGCGCTTAGCTGGCGTCATTTTCAGGTTTCGGGAAAAAAGAACTGCGTAATGTTTGCAATCGGTGGAAAATTTCCTACCGGATGGACGTTTGAAACGGTGCAAAAGTAGACATTTTTCCCCACCCTTTTGGCCACTATAAAAATCGCCAAAATCCTGATTGAAAACATGATGACGGAGGTTTCGGAAGGATTTCGGTAGGCTTAGAGAATGCCGCTTGATTCGTCCCGATATCTCAATTAGACTTCTCGGAAAGTTCACTTGAAAAATGGCCGAAAAAAGGCAAACATCGGTCCGTGTTTCAAATTCTGCCAAAAGTCGAAAAACGACCGGACTCGGAATCGTACGATATTTTAAAGAGAACACGATTACGGAGAGAATGTGCATAAAGCGAAGTTTCAAATCCCAACCGAAAAGAAATTATAGACGATTTGGTGAAACCACTTGTGTTTGATCGAGATGGGAAAAAAATTGGTTTGCAAATATTTGTTTTTTACCAGTTTATATCGATGTATCTCTGCTCTCTGGATACAAATTCACCATTAATTTCCCCTTACACTCTTAATTTTTATCAAAAATTGTCGAAAATGTATGGTACGTGGTTTACCTACTTAAGCTTGCCATCCGGCTAAATCTGACAACAAAGTGATGTTCCTTGTGAGGGAAACTGAGGGGAAAATGTGAAGAAAAAAATTGAAAAATGGCTTTTCTCGAAAATCAAAAAAGCTAGTAGAACACACGTGTGGGTGATTATGATAGGGAGTGATACGAGGCATCTAGATCTTCCTCTTGGGCGTTACTTTTCGGACCATACTGAAGATTCACATATAGGGAAATTACATTTCGAAACCGTGGTATATCTAGACAACGGTAGCTATCATCGCATCTGGCTGATTTGAGGACGGTCCTTGGTTTTTTTCTTCAAGTGAATCGTTGATTTTGGGCACACGATGGTCCTAAGATGGCTTTTACATAATGTTTATGTTTATCACCAGCATTATTGGACATTAAAATGATCAAAATCGTTTTAAAAAATCATAATTAATTCGGAAAAATAGAAGGAAACATGGGCCCACGATGAGACTAGTCTTACAAATCATAGAATGGGTCACTCTATTTGCCAGAATTCTTTGAAAAGATAAAAAAAGGCAATCACCTTTAAAAAACATAGTTTTCACTTTAGAAGCAAAAATAACGTTGACATTGATCATTGATCATTTTGTTCACATTTTTTAACGAAAGTATGCTTGAAAATAAAACAAAAATTATAAAGTGCCATTTGTCGATATCTCAATTAGTTCAGCAGTTATCGGCGTTTAAACGTTTCCAAAACTTCTGAAATCGTCATTGTTTGGAAAATTATAACTCCTAAAAGAGAAGAGATAAAAATCTAAAAATTGGTGTGGATATTCCTTTTATAGGGTACAATGTTACAAAAAAAAGTCAGGAAAACAAAAAAAGGTCGGGGTCACAAGCTAGCTCAATTGGCGTGGAATATCCCATATATATATATATATATATATATATATATATATATATATATATATATATATATGCATTGATCCGCACACATGTGCGTTTACATGTGCAGCAAATATGCTACCGCGCGAGATCGCGGATAAACGATTCGTGGTAGAGGGTTGCTCTCCTGGCGTAATGATACGCTACGGGGAATTGCCGTTTCGACGAAAAATATATATATTACAAATATCAATAGAACGTATGCGCCAATGGCGTGGATATGACCTGAATCGATCGTGGAGTTGTTAATTGCTCGTGCGTAGGTATAACACAGATTAAACATGAAAATTGTGATAACGAGGAGTGATCGATGCTCTTGTTTCATGTTTCTCTCGATATTGTACTAAACGATGGATCAAATTGCATTTGGAGCCGCGAGGCGGTTCGTTACGCCGAGGGAGTACGCGAACGAGCTGGTCGTATGTGGATAATGTGTAAGATGTTTTTGCGCCGCACCAATGCGATTTTTTGGTGGATGATATATCTGATAGAGAGTACAATTAGGATGACTTGCAAGTAACATCACTTGAGTGGCAACTTCACATCACTTAAGGTAGTACCTCCACAGAAGAGTCAAATTAAGAAATGGTTAAAATTTGACATATATGTTATTCAATACATTATCCAAACATCTGTGCAATTTGAATAAGTTTGACCACCACAAACCTGAGATATTTACACTTAAAGTTGGCTTGGTTTACACGCAACAAATGCGTTATGATGGCCAAACAGAGCATCATTAATTTTACCGTCAAAACTAAAATTAAGAAATTGATAAAAAACGAGGATAAGCTAGAGTAAGATATCACGAATAATGTGAAAAAAAATGAGAATGATTCACCATCTAGTTTCCAAGATATAACCATGAAAAGCCCTCACAATTTTGGTGCAAAGCCTGGCAAAGCCTGGCAAAGCCTGGAAAAAAAACAATTGGGGCAAAGCCTGGACAGTCCCGGCAAAAAGTTTACTGGCAATGGTAGATCAAAAACACAATATAAAATATATTTTACGGCAATAAATGATATCCATCGTATTATCTACTAATACCGAGTCAATATTGCGTAGTTTTTAATTTTATTTATTACTAATTAAACCAATTATCAATCTTTTAAACATGAACATGGTATGTAAACTTTTGGTTGAGATTTTCGCGGAGGAACTACCTTAACATAACGTCACTGATAAAATACGTTTTTATTGAATTGTCTACATCAGGGAATGCACGAAACAAATAAACGAATGTATTTGAAGACATCAAATAGGTAGTCATTAACGACATGATGTCAAAGTTCGCATCGTTGGAATGCAACGGAAGATAATTATTTTTAATAAAAAAAAACTTGCCGATATCGGCTGTGAAAATCAGTCAAACATTTTTACGTATTCTAGACTCACGAGCTGAATTGGTAAAACAAAGGTTTTGGCTAAAGGTAAAATTAAAAAATTAAAACCGAAGAATAAAAATCGTTGCATCCCAACGATGCAAACTTCAACGTCATTTTAGGATCAAAATCACCGCACATCGATCTATCCTTATCTGGGGCCAGGTTGAAATTCCGAACATTGAATGATCAGAACGCTCGAAACTACGAACATATACTACCCCGAAAGATCAAAATTCCGGAAGAATTTTACACGAAAGACCAAAACTCCGAAAATCTGAACATCGTCGAAATAATTCGGCTATGAAAGTTTAAAAATTTTCAATAAATCGAGGAATTATTTCAAGAATTTATTTTTATTAAGAAGTGATTTCATGTC
>OX101786.1:26891047-26893547 GCA_944452715.1 Ophion slaviceki | reverse complement strand
GAAAAGAAATCGAACGATTAAAGACTACATTTTTATGTATTAAATAAGCCTGCAAAATTTCAAGAAGATCGGTTCATTAGTGTTCGAGTAATCTTGGTCACCGACTTCAGAAATGCCATTTTGAGAAAAACGCGTTTAAAGTTTCAATTTCAGTTTACACGAAGAAAATATTTTTTTTGTAAACTTACATAGAGTCATCTATTCCGGGCATCAAAAAAAACTGCACTTCAAATTGCACTTCAAAAAAATGCAATAAAAAAAATCGATTTTTTCAAAATCGCAAGTGGGGGTGCCCCTTAAATTGACACAGTGTGTCGAAATCGTAGCAAAATGTAAATGTGTCATAGAAGGATTCAGGGGAGAGGGGCGAGGAAAAAATCGCTGGTTTCATGATTTTCTTTTTAAGGGCCCAGCCCACTTTAGAGCCACGAAAAAAGGCTATTTTCGCGATTTTTTTGAGGATTTTATAAAAGATATGAACATAAAAGTTGTTGGGCTTGATAAATAAAGTCTCGAAATACATTTAAAAAAAATTTAATTCATTTTTATTCATTTTTAAGTACAAAAACTATAGTTTAACGTAACGCCTCAAAAATAGGTGGGCTACGTAGCTCCATCACAACTCGGCAACGGCTTGTCTGAAACAAAAAAGTCAAAGTCCATTAGATTCAGTGTGACACCAGCTACAAAATGACCCTCGGATATAAAGTTTTATCAAAAAATAAAAAAATGGCAGATGAAAAACGAAAAAAGTAAAAAAACGCGTTTTTTTTTGGCAGTTCTTCGCAAAAAAAAGAGTAAAGATCAAAATTTTAAAACCATCGAGGGTCATCTTGTTGCAAATCATGCTTACAATATGTGGTTCAAATTTCAAGAGAATCGGTTTATTAGTTTTAGAGACACGATGGAGCTAGATTTTGAAAACGTTGTTTCGAGAAAAACGCGTTTGAAGTTTATACTATGAAAAACTCGTACCTAAACTCAATCGGCAATTCCTGCACCGTACAAAATCCCTTCTGATTGCTCATCATCGTCGATTTCTTCAAGTCTTGCTTGCTTTCGATTTTTTGAAATTTTCAAAGTGGACTGGCTCCTTAAGGAAAGATGTCTTTACCATCTTTGAGACTTGGGGTATGTTTTATTACTACTTTTGGCTGTTACATGGTACTTTTTTTTATTAATCTTTAAAAATGGCGGAGGTATGGCACGTTCTTCTGAACGGGTGTCTGCGGATGTTGTCAGACGGCGCGACACGTAGCGTCGGCAGCATCAATCTGAAAAAACCAACGAAGATTCTTCGTTTATCAACACTCGTACGCAAAATATGAAGCAAAAAAGTGAGAAATGTTAAAAATCGATCCAATGGTACGCTTTGAAACAAAAAGATTAAATTTTCCAAAAAAAAACATGGCTACATTTTGCAATAAAAAAATGTTTTTTTTCTAATTTTCGATTAGTTTTTCAGCTATATGTCACGTCAGTTTTGAAAATGCAGTTTTGAAGACCGGGCCATATCGATGCCATTTTTAAAGATTAATAAATAAGTAAAATAACATGTAATAGCGAAAAGTAGTAATAAAACATACCCTAAGTCTCAAAATTTGCGAAAAAATCTTTCTTTTGAAAAAAAAACCACTAAAATCAGCATATTTTTTCCTCGCCTAAAGGTATCTCCGCCCTTAAGACCTTTTTCGCAAATTTGGGTTGTCTTTGATAAAGTTTCCAGAAACCGTTCGAGTGACTTCCATAGCCGGAGTCTGTCAAAACAGAATTAAATTGAGGGAAGAAATGCATTGCGTCCCAACAATGTAAAATCCACAAAAGTTTCCTTTCATCCGCTTTCTTACGCATGCTCACCATGTTAATTATACGTTACAGTTTCTCTGGGATTTATCATTTGTTTTGTGCAAATAATAAACTCGCACACATCGTTGTTCTATTCACACCCAACACACACCCATCTTTATATGTATATATATACATACATATATATATATATATATATATATATATATATATACACACACACACACATATATACTCGTATAAATACGAGATCGAGACTCGACGCCCGTCCGTCTGGTACGTACGGCCGAGTTATACCTGCAATTAATTATTGCGCGATTTCAACGAGCTCGAGGGAAGCGCGCGGGGGTGAGAAGAGCGCTGACAGGAGGGAAAAGTTTATGAAGTTGAGGAGGAGAGGCGGGAGGCGCGATATGTTTTGCTGCTACTGTTTCAGTGCGTAATAAGAACGAGCTTGTTTATAACTATTAGACACGCCATGATGAACCGAGAAGTACGCTATCGCGAGTGCGCGTTACATGCCCGCCATTTTTTTTTGTTTCTTCGTGCACTTGCAGCGTTGCAACGGTGCACCACGCACAGAGATATATGTATATAAAAATATGGGGAGCCCCAGTTTACGAACGCGCCGCGCAGTCTGCGAAGTTTCCCTGCCCCACCGGTTAGACGATGTGAACTTTTCACCATTGTTTTT
>OX101786.1:26874784-26890847 GCA_944452715.1 Ophion slaviceki | reverse complement strand
AAAAGCTACCCCGACCAAAAATGGTCGTAGGGATCCAATTGGGTTCCCATACGTGTCCCCACTTCCTGATAGGGATCCAATGGGTCATCGCACTGGGTCCCCATACTAGAACGTTTCGCTCGTACATTGAATTCCAATCAGAATTCCCCATTGGAATCCAATCTACGAATCCAATTTGCATCCTCAAGGATTCCTACATTATCGAATAGAATCCGATACGATTCTCGATAGATGCCATCGCATTCTGTACGTTTTCTAAACGACATATATAGATATACACAATAAGCGAATTTTGCCCACTTTTTTCTCGTAACTTTTCACATAATTTCGTTTCGAACGTGGTAAGAATTCTCAAACGGGGTTCATCGGGGTGCCGAATCTGATAGGATCTCAATGAGGACTCCCTATGTGCGGTGTCCACAACAAATATCCCTATAGGGATTTGTTAGGGAAGTCCCCAATAAATTTGTGCACGGGATCACGAAAGGGCATTTTTTTAGTGATACACCAAATTCCGTGTGAGATTTTCAAATAAAAGATTCCCAAACGACATCAAACGGGAAATAGCTTGGAATCTTCTTGGACCCCAATGCGGACTCCCCACGTGCGGCGTCCCTATCAAATCCCTATAGGGATGTGGTAGGATCTGGACACTGCAAAAAATTTCTGCCCTGCTTAAATGGGAGACAGTTCAGTCAGCAGAGAGAAAAAAAATCCGGAAAAACCGATGCCCACATCACTACGGATCTTTGATCTTAGACGCGACGAGCACATCACACCCTAACGGCGACAATTAAATTGGCTCAGTCAGACTTTACAGTCTTGGGATCAGCACTTTCAAAATTCTCCTCAATAATTCTCCAACCTATTTATCCGAAAATTTAATTTCGCCGCCGCAAACTGTTCGTCCTGAACGCTATCCTTCCAACCGTACCTTCTGCGTACCGAAGTACAGAACATCTACGTATCTTAATTATTTCCATCTAGAATCTACTTATTTTTGGCACTCCTTACCAATTAAAATTACTTTATTACCTACTCCGGCAATATTTAAGGTTCGACTATTTTCATACCTTTTCGAACAAGACACTGCAAGTTTTTGTGCCGCGACTCTTGCACTATGGTGACATTAGCTACCAAGCAAATCGTTTAGCATGTATTCCACTCCGCAAAGCACTAATGATACTCACATTATCTCTAGTTCAGTTTCATTTCCATCTTATTTTTTATTTTTATTTTCTTTTTGTTTACTGTCACTTCCATTACTACTACTACTACTTGTTATTACTATCAAAAATATTCTATTACTGTTCGACCTGCGTTCGAATGCGCTCTCTACAGTTATCTTTGATTCCTTTGGGACTTATGTTAATTCCTAGTTATTATTTCTGATATAATGAGCACAATGTTTATAATTCTCTGTTAGATTTTGCCTCAAGGTATAACCACGGCATAAATAAACAAATCAATCAATCAATCAATCAATCAATCAATATATATATATCCTCCTCTCTCAGGTTGCACACTCTCATACCTGAATTTATACAAATACAGTACCTGTGACTCGAAATATGGGACTTGCGACACAGGAAACGGTTTCACCTCAAGGAGCTGAGGAGAGAGGATGGGGGGGGGGCAGCATCCACGCTCGTGCCACTTGAGCTCGAGTGAGGGACGAGACGAATGTAGTGAAAGAGGAGAGTGATGCGCTGTGGGGTATGGGGTGAGTGAGAAATATGGAATCACGAAGAAAAGAAAAGGCTCGAATACGAGTCGCCCGAGATGAAAGAAGGAGATGCAGGAGGACGGAAAGATTTCTCTGAACGTGCATGTTGATGGGTACAGAGAGAGGTTTAACACCAATCCGAGATCTTCTTCAACAATAAGACGTTAAGATAGAGACAAAGCGGGAAGAGAAGGTGAAAAGACCGAGCTACACATACCCATAAAGAAAAGTATTCATGTCTACGTATACGAACGTCATAGAAAAACTACGCGAGAGAAATGGACGCTAGCGATGCTATTTAGCGAGCAATGCTTCGTCGGTTAAGGGGTTAGGCCACAGTAACGGGTATAAAATCATGTCCGAATTTAACAATTTTTTTTCGTACGAAAAAGTGATTCACTCATACAATTAATTACACAACTATTTAGTATGAATATCAAGCGGTTAACATTTTTTATGTACCAAATGGCCGACTACTAATATTTTCTTTTATCTTTTTTTTAGGCGCTCCGCGGCGTGGCATTTAGCATCCACAATTTTTAACCTAGAACAAAAAGCAACAATTCCCGTCAATCTACATTAGAACAGAGTTGGGCGTAATTCTATTTATAAATACGAACACGAATTTATTCACGTCACATTCGTATTCACAAGTGTGAATACAAATTTTTTTGTATTCACATGCATGCATACAAATACAATTGTATTCACAAATATTCTGAACATGCAAATAAATTCACAAAAAAAATTGTGCTTATTCACAAAAAATGAATATTTGCAAAAAATCCTGTGAATAAAAAAAAATTCACATCAAAATCTGTGAATGCAAATATATTCACAAAAAATTGTAAATACAAAAAATTCACAAAATAAGTTGTGATTTTTTTTTTCGTATTTAAGACAAATGAAAATCAAATTCACAATGATGAGATTAAAATTTACACCAAAAGTGAGTTCTTACGTACTTTGAGAGAAAACGTTGCGTCGAGGCAAAGAAATTTTTGCAAAAAAAGTTGTGAGTCTCAAATATCACACTATAAATACGAAAAAATTCACAAAATGAGTTGTGAATTTCCTCAAGTGGAAGAAAATTAAAATCGAATTCACGACAATTATATTAAAATTTACACCACAAGTGAGTCCTTACGTATTTTGAGAGAAAACATTGTGTTGAACTCAACAAGTAAGAACTCCCTTTTGGTGTAAATTTGTATCTAATCATTGTGAACTTGCTTTTAATTTGTCTTAAATACGAAAAAAAAAATCACAACTTATTGTGTGAATTTTTTCGTATTTACAACTTTTTGTGAATACATTTGCATTCACAGATTTTTATGTAATTTTTCTTAAATTCACAGGATTTTTTGTAAATATTCACATTTTTGTGAACATTCGCAATTTTTTCTGTGAATTTATTTGTATGTTCAGAATATTTGTGAATACAATTGTATTTGTATTCGTATTTACAATAAGTGAAGTATGAATAAATTTGTATTTATATTCACATGAAAATCACGATGTGAATAAATTCGCATTCGTATTTATAAATTGAATTACGCCCAACTCTGCATTAGAATACCTAGAGAAGTACGTACGGAATTTAAAAAATATTGTTTTATTAAAAAGTTGTAGGTATTTGAATGAATTTTCAGTGAAAAATTTCGTATAAAATTGCTCATAAAGTGAGAAGTTTTCGATTAATCAGAAATTCCGTACGTACTTCTCTGCGAAATGCAATTAGGGACGTAACTTTTAAATTTGAAGTAAATCGAGTGAAAATTGTTGAAGTTATTTGTCACGCCAATTGGAAAAAAGATGTTTCGAGAAAACCGCGTTTAAAGTTTCCGGTACTCGGTGAAAAAGTTTTACAAGTCGGTGAAAAAAAAACGTCTTGCTATAAATCGAATACCCCAAATAGGGTTTTACAATCGGCACAGTAATGGCCCACGACTGGTTGCCAGAGAACAAACGATGGCGCGGTAATGGCTATACAAACGGGCCAGATCCGCACCATGCATGGTTGGTAATGGTAAACCATGAATGGCTGCTAAGACGTGGCCAACTATCATACGCCCATATTGGCCCAGCAACGGCTGCCGGATCTTCTGCCGGAAATGAAAAACAAAAAATTGACAAATTATGAATATAAAAATTCTAGTAGTATCTTTTTTGTTTTCTTATGCTTTACTTATGTCCATGTAAATAGAATAATTGCATTAAAAACGCTTTCTGAATTGTTCAAGTTTTTGCCTTTCATCGGGATCGAACCTGCGCCTTTCGTTCTAGTGTCGAGCGCCCTACCCACTTAGCCATTCTAACACTTACAGAATTCATCGTTTGTTCGTTCCTTACTTTTATGCCGATAATTTTATTCGTGACATTAAAGTTTACCGATAATTTTTTCGGTCCATTTAGGCTGTAAAAATAACTCGCTCGTTTTGGGTGAAGTTCCGAAAAGCATACTCCTCTGATCGAGCTGAAATTTTGCAATGAACTTCCTCTCATTATCCTAAGAGAAACCGTTAACGGATTTTTGACGACTAGCAATAGTTTTCGATATATTGCATTATAAAGTTTATTATTTCACGCCATACGAGTATATCTACCAGGTGTGTAAGTATGAAACCGGAATTTGCCCATAGGCGGCGCTAGATGTCGATGCAGTTACCGAGACATCACGTCAGCGGTGTCTTGTTATTGTATTGATATCCGACAAAGATTTCCAACTCACAATAACACGAGTTTCATTCAGTAGCATTAGTTTATTAGAGATAAACATGTCGAGTTTTGTGCCAACAAATTACGATTTGCGGACAGCACTACTTTTCTGTTTTCATCTGAAGAAAACCGCAGCCGAATCGCATCGAATGCTTGTGGAGGCGTTTGGTGAGCATGCTCTCGGTAAAACACAGTGTTTCGAGTGGTTCAAACGGTTCAAACGTGGCGATTTTGACGTGAGGAACGAAGAACGTGGAAGACCACCGAAAAAGTTTGAAGACGCTGGCCTGCAAGCCTTGTTGGACGAAGACGACGCTCAAACACAACAACAACTGGCGGATCAGTTAAAGGTGACCCGAGAAGCCATCTCCAGTTATTTGTATCATATCATTACAATAAACGTGTTTTTTCTGTACAAAAATTCCGGTTTCATACTTACACACCTGGTATATATCCGATAGACACCCCCCACTCCTCCGGCCGCGCTGCTTCCTGGCAAACAGTGCTCGCCCGTATGTGCATATCACTTGCCATGTGGGATGGTTTTGTTTGGGTTTATTTAATATAGTAGAAGCGCAGTACAATAGATAACTTTCAATATACGATATATCGAAAACTATTGTTAGTCGCCAATATCCTTTTAAAGGTTCTCTTAAAGTATTGAAAAGAAGGTTGGTGCAAATTTTCAGCTTCATCAGTGGGATATGCTTTTCGAAACCTTATCCCTTGTTTTTACGTGTTACAGTTTAACGACCTGCATTTGCAAAACACCCAAAAACAAACCATCAATGGCTGGAATAGATCTGGCAAGCCGTTCATCCGCCTACGATACCCCAATGCTGATCGCCACATTATCGGTGCGATAGTATTGGCCCACGAATGGCTGGCATAGATCTGGCAAGCCGTTCATCCGCCTACAGTACCCCAATGCTGGTCGACGAATCATTGGCCGATTATCAGCAAACCGTTTAATGGCTGAATGCTGGCATTTTTGTTACGACAGGCGACCCTATATGGGACCAACTTATTCTTATGATGATAAAGCAGGGTTTTAGCGAGAAAAAAAGATTTTTTGAAAATTCTTCCGTGGCCTTACCCCTTAAGCCCTTTTGCCTGCGGGCTGTCTCGACGTGTATCGTATAATGGCCCATACGTGTGCGCACACATAGGCAACGTGCCTGCATACACGTGTATTCAACCGGCCACACACAAGCACACACGGAAGACACGCGTGGGCGTGTATGATGCATGGCACCGCGCTTTCATGAATCGTGCCGCGCATTCGATTTTTCTCTCTTTTTTGTTCCCCCTTTCTTTTTCATTTCTCTCCGTGCGTTAAATGCGCGAGCTCGTTCGCGGTACTCTTTTGCTGGATGAACGAGAAACGAGCTCGAGAAGCGCGAGAAACGGAACCGATGGACATATAATGCAACGTCTCTCGGTCTTCCTCTCTTGCTCACCCCATGCCCCGTGTACAATTACAATGCGAGCTTCGTATATTTTGCACCTCTTTCGGGGTGCGTGCCACCATACGCGCCAAAACTCGCCTTCGCGAAGATCAACGCGAGTCCGCAACCTCCGGGCATCGAGATTGCAAAAGGAGGAAAAGAGATCAAGCGAGCCCGAGAAAGAAATTCATTACGAGGATATCCCGTTGTGAATCGGGTGGAAAAATTGTTTTCGAGCCCTCACTAAATCGGACGCAACAGTGTCATACTTGACGTTTGCCCGTGGATTATCGATGCTGCGTGACGTAAATTCTCATTTCGTGGATGTTCGAAATAACGACACGAATCTGCATAGAAGATACGGAAAGAAGTAATTGTTTGAATGGGGAATGACTGTGGTTGGGGACTCTTTGAAACAATGCCAATGCGTCGTTAGTGTCAGTCGGCTAGGGACACGTGTAGCAATTAACATGACACAGGTAGTCTTAGATTATACCATCGTAGCCACCCCTGCCAATCTCTCACTCTCGCGTTTTCTTTCCTTTTTTTATGTAAAACTTTCCGCAGTTTCTTTTATTCTGAAATGTACATGCTATTACGTAAACGTCGAGAGAGGAGATTTAAACGATGTTCAGTAGGGATGGAGGCAGAGGCTGAGAGAGAAAGAGAGAGAATTCTCGAGGGTTAACGGAAATCGATTGTTGGCACGGGTCCATAGTCCGACGGAAAGCGCCACCACAAAGTTCTATCTCTATCA
The DNA here is from genome assembly GCA_944452715.1 of Ophion slaviceki. Classification (NCBI taxonomy): domain Eukaryota; kingdom Metazoa; phylum Arthropoda; class Insecta; order Hymenoptera; family Ichneumonidae; genus Ophion; species Ophion slaviceki. The sequence continues at coordinate 26,884,198 of OX101786.1, read as the reverse complement.
CTCCGTGTTCTCTCATCTCTCTTAGGATTCGCGATCGGAACATCTGTTCTAGCAAATTTCGGGCTTTCGCTCGACCTATATCTAAACAGGTCGCACTAGGAATTTTGAGGTTACGGTTTATGAAGTGGAATAGCTCATTCTCGTAAATATTTTTCAACGTGGAATTTCTCTAGTATCGAAAACATCTCGATTTTATCTTTACTATACAGTTATTTCAGTCTGCTTTTTCGCTGATATATATATATATATTTATTAGAGTGGCCCAAATTTGAGCTTTATTTTTTTTCCTTTTTCCCACCATCCAATTATCTTCTTTAAAAAGAAAAAAATCGTCACGAAACCTGTGAGCCCTCACAATATATTTAGAGATCGCTCAAGCCTCCCAAAAATTCGATTTTCATTAAAAAATCGAATTTTTTTTCGCATTCTTCTCACCCATGAATTTCACGCTTTATAATTTCAAAATTAACCTCGCGAAAGCTCCAGCCGGTCAATGAATATTTAGTGGTCGCTCAAGAGCTTCGAAATTTACAATTATCGCGAATGTTTTTTTATTCATCTCACTCATAAATTTGACGCTTTGTAAAATTATTAAAACAATTTTCTCGTTTTTCTTCAGAAACAGATTTTTCAAAGTCACCTCACACTACTAACCCAAGAATTATAATCTTTGTTCTCATAAAATAATTCTTCAAAGCTCTTGTCCGTAAACAAAATTATAGGTCCCCCGTTTTATCGGGTTAGAAGGGTGAGGTAAATTTAAAAAATCCGTTTCTTAAGAAAAAAAGGGTAAATTGCTTTGAAAATGTTACAAGGTGTAAAATTCATGAGTGAGAAGAGAAAAAATCGCGACAATTCGCGATTTTGAAGCTCTTGAGCGACCACTAAATATTCATTGGCCGGCGAGAGCTTTTGCGAGCTTAATTTTAAAATTATAAAGCGTAACATTCATAGGTGAGAAGTGAACGAAAAAAAAAATCGTTTTTTTTTTTAAAGGAAACTTGCATTTTTGGGAGTCTTGAGCGACCTCTAAATATTTTTTGACCGCTTGCAGATTTCGCGACAATTTTTTTTTCCTTAAAGAAGATAATTGGATGGGGAGAAAAGGAAAAATAGAGCTCAAATTTGGGCCACCCTAATATATATATATTACCGGCAATTTATGTAATCCTGTATTCTATAGAATACCTAGGCATTCTATAGAGTGCCTAAAACATTCAGGCACTGTATAAAGTATCATTTATTCCATACTAGGCATTCTATACAATACCAAATGCACATCCGGAAAAGTGTTTAATGCGGTTGGCGAGAGGGCGCGTCGGTATAACCCAAACAAACCCAAACAAAATGTCACATTAGTTCACCACGTAAGTACAAATAAATACCATTCTATTCAAATGATTTATTGAATTGATAATTTTAAGGAAACAAAAGATGTTTTATTTATCCATCATTTTATACTTTACCTAATGGCTACGTATACGAATGTCATAGAAAAACTACGCGAGAGAAATGGACGCTAGCGATGCTATTTAGCGAGCAAAGCTTCGTTGGTTAAGGGGCTAGGCCACAGTAACGGGTATAAAATCATGTCCGAATTTAACAATTTTTTTTCGTACGAAAAAGTGATTCAATCATACAATTAATTACACAACTATTTAGTATGAATATCAAGCGGTTAAAATTTTTCTTATGTACCAAATGGCCGACTACTAATATTTTCTTTTATCTTTTTTTTAGGCACTCCGCGGCGTGACATTTAGCATCCACAATTTTTTACCTAGAACAAAAAACAACAATTCCCGTCAATCTACATTAGAACAGAGTTGGGCGTAATTCTATTTATAAATACGAACACGAATTTATTCACATCACATTCGTATTCACAAGTGTGAATACAAATTTATTTGTATTCACATGCATGCATACAAATACAATTGTATTCACAAATATTCTGAACGTACAAATAAATTCACAAAAAAATGTGATTATTCACAAAAAATATGAATATTTATAAAAAATCCTGTGAATAAAAAAAATCACATCAAAATCTGTGAATGCAAATATATTTACAAAAAATTGTAAATACAAAAAAATTTACAAAATAAGTTGATTTTTTTCGTATTTAAGACAAATGAAAGTCAAATTCACAATGATGAGATGAGATAGGCATTCTATATAGTTCCTAAGTATTGCGTACATTACCTAGGTACAGTATGTAATGGTTTACGATAGACAAAATATTGTAGACAATGCCTTGACGAACCCGGTATCGTATAGAATAAGTAGGTTTTCTAAAGGGGGTTCATTCATTACGTAAGATAATTTTAACCACTTTCTGCCCCCCCCCTCCCTCTATGTAAGAAAAAATAAGATTGATTGACCCCCCCCCCCTCCATCTTATGTAAGATCAGTATTTACCAAAATTGCAAAGAAATATAGTAGGCAAAATGTAAAAATTCGTTGGGTTGTGTTATAGAAAAGTAATGTTTCATTTTGTGTCATATTTTTTTAAGTTTCAATTTTGTGAATCAGTCGAAGGGCTCAACAGCAAATCGGCAAGTGGATCAGCGACTGGAACGTCGCTGTTCGGGACCGCGTGCGTTTTGAAATTATTGCTTCAACTTACTTTTATGATCTTACGTAAAAACTAATTAGAACTCCCACCTCCATGTAAGAAACAATACGACTTGTTTCGAGCCCCCCCCCCAAACCGTTTTTCGCAATAAATGAACAGCCCCTGGAATGCCTTCATCATACACATTGCCGGTAACAAGTACACATGTTAGCATTCCTAAATACAAGTTTCAATTTTTGGGTCTTCCACTTTTGATTATAATTGAAGACGGTTCTTTCTCGCTTCCCATGGAAAGGAGCCATGAACACGAATCCCAAGGAGTACGTCGATGGCGCGAAAAGGCAGAAATAAAGAGGCGAACTTTAGAGTTGGTTGCCAGCGATCTCTTTCGAGAAACACCGCGAAATTGTGACAAATTTTAGTCAAGGTTTGGGAAATAACGATACTTTTTCTTGCTGCCGCCTAGGGCACCCAGTTTTCGATTGTAATTAAAAAAAAATGGTAACTCAAAATACTACAAACTATCATTTAATCTTTTCATACATTTGCAAGCGCAAGCGGAAATGACCAATGATAATCAAAAGTGAAAAATCAACAACAAAAAAATCGAAACTCTTTTATACACCCTAATGCGTATATCGGTCCGTCGCGCATCTTTTATACCCAGTCCGCGAGCAACTCGCTGTGAATAAACATTTAAATTTACCGTCGCATTTTCACGAGCATTAAAAGTTTACCACGAAACGCAATAAACGCGACTTAGTTTTTTTCCCCCTACCTTTTCTTACATTATTCCTTCTCTCTTTTCATTCGGTTCACTCCACCGTACACGCGACACTCCGCGACGCCCGAAAAACGTTCGTTGTAAGTTTGTCAGCGTATTTCGCGAGGCGACAAGTCGCGGAACGCGATATACACGCGCATAAAGTATATCGAGAGAGCGCGTAAAAACCGAGATTTTTCGCCAAGCCGCGTTGCCGAAAAGGAACAAAAACACGTGCGAGTATACACGTACGGAGAACGTGAAAAATATGAAGTCATTGCGAGAGTCGTCTAACGGAAGCGAATATGCGGCAAGCGAGGGAGAGTTAAACGGGCAATGAAAACAAGGAATTAAGGTGAATTTTTGCGTGCCGAGAGACGTTCACGAAGGAAATATATATCAGTGCGTTTACGTGTATACGAGAAAAAACTCGAGATTCGCTTTTTCTCAAGCGATACGTGCATACGACGCGATTGCTGACAAACGAAAGGTCTCAACTCACGTACGTGTCTGCCACTGAACTCTATGAATTGTGAGGCCTTTTAACATTCTCGCCTGGTCGATGCTGCGACGGAAAGAGCCCGAAGATACGTGAAAGAAGATGAAGTGTGTGAAAAATGAAGAAGCAAAAAGCAGAAACGGTGTAACGTATAAAATTGCAAAGTGACGAATTACCGGATGAGTCGCTCGGATACGATTGATATAACAACCAGTTTTACGTAACGTTCGTATGTATGTATGCATGTATGTATGTATGTATGTATATATATATGAATGTGAGTATGCACACACACACACACATTTATATATATATATATATATATATATATATATATATATATATATATATATAATGTACTTGCAATATTTATTCGACCAAAAGATCTCGTAAAGCTCAACACGATGATTTATAGCGATAAATAAATATAGATTACGGTGCTATTGACCTCGTTTATTCAGCACAATTTTTCTCCGTCATTTTTCTTCCATCTCGTCTCTCATCTCTCTCTCTCTCTCTCTCTCTCACTCGCTCCCGTCACTTTGTCACATTCGCGAGTCTCGCAAATTCGAGCTACTCGCACATGTGTGAAGGGGTTACAAAATTTAGTGCAAATGCATGCTCTTTGCGCGTTCAAGCTCGTCTCCAAGTTTGATACATATATAAATGTACATGTACTCAGAGACCACAATTTTTCTCGGTGATACGCTCGGGTTAGCGAATCGGTCCGGAATTAAAAATACAGTCGCGATACTGTACATGCAAGCGAGAAAGAACGAGGGGAAAGCCTGGATAACGGTGTTGTATCGTGAATAAGGCTATTTTCGATTTGAGGAATTGGAAAGGAAACCTGAGATGCAACAATAGGCACACCCACGAGGGTGAGGCAGGGTATTAGCAGTGAAAATGTTTTCTCGCCTATCAGACTTGGGAAGAAACTTTTTTTTGTCAAATTTGCATAGTTTTAAGTGCTACGAGGTTTGTTCAGGTGGAGACGCTTCGGAGATTGAAAGGTCACCTCATTTTTTTTTTAAGGAATCACTATTTTTTTAACCGTATTATATTAAGGAACTGAAAACAATTGGGCACGCGAAATTTCACGATGATCGATCAAGATTTAGTGGGGAAAATCGTCAAAAAAGAAATTTAAATGTTTTCAGCCAAGAATCGGTTTAAAACAACAGTGCAAACACTTACCGTAAAACGGGGTTAACTTGGAATTGTGTGCGCTTTTTAACTTCTTTTCTAGTGTTGCTCAAATTTGTTGTTCAAGTTTATTATGATGTTGCTAAAGTTGATTTTAATCTCAATGATAATTATGAGACTGGTTAAGTGCATATAATAGTACCCTGGGTACTTGATATTTTTATGTAAAATGTTTCCTTAAGGGGTAAGGCCACAGTACAATTGTCAAAAAATTGATTTTTTTTCGCTAAAACGGTTCTTTATCACCATAAGAATAAGTTACTATTCGATTTATAGCAGGACATTTTTTTTCACCGACTTTGAGCGTATAACGCAAGCCCAGCTCTGGCACGGCCATAGAGTATGTAAAACGTTAAACGCGTTTTTCTCGAAACAGCTTTTTTCCAATTGGCGTGACAAATAACTTCAACAATTTTCACTCGATTCACTTCAAATTCAAAAGTTATGTTCCTAATTGCATTTCGCAGAAAAGTACGTACGGAATTTCTGATTAATTGAAAGTTGTTTATTTTATGAGCAGATATTATACGAAATTTTTTACTGAAAATTTATTTCAAATACCTACAACTTTTGAATAAAACAATATTTTTTTATTCCGTACGTACTTCTCTAGGTATTCTAATGTACCTAAAAAACGGAGCGCCGAAAAAAAAGATAAGAAAATAAAATATTAGTAGTCGGCCATTTTGTACCTCGAAAAAAAAATTCTAACAGCTTGATATTCATACTAAATAGATGTGTAATTAATTTTACGAGTGCATCACTTTTTCATACGAAAAAAAAATGTTACATTCGCACATGATTTTATACCCGTTACTGTGGCCTAACCCCTTAATAAAAATGATAATTTGATTGTAAAAAATCATAGTTTTTCATTAAATTCCATGTATAATACATAAAATATTCATTTTTTATCAGCATGATGTCAAAGTAACCCGTAATCTTTGACATAAGTTGCATTTCAATGCCTTGTCAAAGAAACCCCACACTCAAATTTACTTTGACACTTGAAAAAAAAATATATATATATAAAATTGTGGGGAGGGGTGGACACATTGTTCTATTGGAGCAAAAAAAGTTGGGATTTAGAATATTAAAAACAGTGATCTACAAAAGAATTCCAAAACCTGTTTAAAGTAACCCCATTTTACGATACTGCTATAAAAGATGCTCAAAGTTACCACCACTTTCAATGTACGCTTGCAAGCTGATTCGCATTGATGGTATTGTCTTATAAATCACGTCAGTCTATATTAACGAACAAGCTCTAATTATTATTTCTTGAATATCTTGCGCAGTGGTCGGCACTTCTTTGTACACCCTGTCTTTTAAAGTGCCCGATAAAAAAAAAGTTTAGTGGTCCCAAGTCTGGTAAACAAGCTGGCCAAACTACGGGACCCCCACGCCCAATTGACTAAGGACACAAGACATGAGTGTGAAGAATGCAACGTCGAGCATTGCGTAAATCCTTGCTTTAGAAAATATCACACCTTGCAATATTGCCAATACCATTTTATCTGTTAAAATGACATTATATTACGCTAAAAAAAAACGTTGGTGAAAGTTATAACGTTTTTTTATGAGCCCGGAGCGAAAGGGTTGAGACGGCTGTGGACGCAACGGAAGTTAGGTTAGGCTATCGAAGTGCAGGTAGAGAGTGATAGGAAAGGGTTCAATAAGGAAGGACAATGCATAAAAACTCCATTTTCGAAATATAATTTTTTTTTCAAGCGAGGGGTAGGAAACCTTAAAAATTAATTTAAAAAAAACTGCTGCTGGAATCTTAAATGTTAATAAAATTATATATATATATATATATATATAAATAATTTTATTAATATTTAAGATTCCAGCAGCAGTTTCTTTTAAATTAATTTTTAAGGTTGCCTACCCCTCGCTTGAAAAAAAAACAATATTTCGAAAATGGAGTTTTTATGCATATATATATATAGTATACAGCAGTTTTTTTTAATTAATTTTTAGCTTATTATATATATATATATAATAAGCTAAAAATTAATTAAAAAAAACTGCTGTATGGAATCAAACAGTTTTATTATTTGTAGTTTGATGACCCAGTGGCAAAGAATTATCAACAATAAAATGAGAATAATCTGCAAACTTTTTTGAAATTAAATGTCTAAAAATCTGCAAGTCTAATAATTATTCGTCCTTTATTGTTCATAGTTCTTTATTACTGTGTTCTCAAACTACAAATCATTAATAAGTCTGATTTCATACAACAGTTTATTTTTTATTCATTTTTAAAGTTGACTAACACTCACTTAAAAAAATTTAATAACTCAAAAATGGTTCACTTTGGCATAAAACATTAGGTACTGGGTTATTTGACAGGGAAAAAACATGTCCTACAACCCTTTTACGGGATCGTGACCAACAACCAGTAACTATGTATATGGATGGAGATATTAAAAAAGTGCAAATTCTGGTTTGAAGTCTGCATGGATTTATTTTCGTCACGACTGAATCCACATACGAGTATGTGATTTGTGGTGAGTGTGGATTAGTCCTTTTTCCCGCAACATAAATTTTTGTTGATTCGTTAGATGAGATACGTGTTTATTTCGGTGCATGATATAGAATTAAAAATAAGTCTTGCCGCAGCTGACGTAGCCATTTTTTCCTACATACATACGAGTTCGGTAATGAATTCCGCCTTCCTTCACCTCTCCCTCCTGCTCTCTCTCTCTCTCTACCTCCCTCCTGTACAGTCTATCTTTCATCTCCCACTCGTACTCGCAATGTCCCCATATTACAGTATTCCCTTTCCTGCACGGCTGCGAAGTACGTTTCAGGCCTCAAAGTGCTCCGGTCCCCTCTGCGAGCTCACTTACGGATTTGCGCGTACTCGCGGGCACGGGAACCTTTTACCTCGTCGTCTCGGGTGTCCGCCGCACGGAAACAAAGTGCGTGCAAACTGCGTTTTCGATTAGAAGGCGTGGCGTTTGCATGCACACCGTGGGCGGAGCTTCCTAACGCGCTGCATCGCTTGCACTCCAAGATTCACTTAGTCTACTATATGTGTCTGTATGTGTGGAAATGTAGCAACGCGCAAGTGCATCGTTGTCGGCTAATCGATGCGTGATCGGTAATTCGATTATTTTTTGCGAATTCCTCACTTTTCACACGAGGATGATGAATTTTTTGAGAGGTAGGGCCACCATGTGGGGCCGATTACACGTATGGGGAGTTGGACCCTTCGTTGACACACTGGGTCATTTTGACCCGGATGAATTTTTGGTAAAATGCTCAGTTTTTCAAAATTGAAAATTTTCAATAATTCTTTCATACGGTTTAATATAATATTTTACGAATTTTAATTATGCAAGCGTATTGAGAAATGTTTAAGGGGTCTTCTCACTTTAGACATTAAGGCGTTACCCCCACTTGTAGCGCAAAAAAAAAGGCCTTTTTCGAAAAAAAAAATCGAACGATTAAAGACTACATTTTTATGTATTAAATAAGCCTGCAAAATTTCAAGAAGATCGATTCATTAGTGTTCGAGTAATCTTGGTCACCGACTTCAGAAATGCCATTTTGAGAAAAACGCGTTTAAAGTTTCAATTTCAGTTTACACGAAGATCTTTCAACGCTCATATCTCAGTCAATTTTGTTCGGATCGACTTGAAATTTTCAGGACATATTCTCAGATACTTATACTTCAAAAAAATGCAATAAAAAAATCGATTTTTTCAAAATCGCAAGTGGGGGTAACCCCTTAAAAAAAGGCTATTTTCATGATTTTTTGTATAGGTTCATATTACAGATATTTATTGAAAAGTTGTTACACTTAATAAATACACTTTCGAAATACATTTAAAAAAACAAATTATTTATTTAAATCATTTTTTATAGACGACAATGATAGTTTAAAAAACGCCTTTAAAAAATTGTAGGTCTGCGCTGTTGATGAAATCTCGGAGATGGATCATCCGAAACGAAAAAAATCAAATGGTTTTAGATTCCGTATGTTAATGGCCATAGTGCATATCATACGGTTTTTGATATCTCAAAAATAAAAAAATGGCGGACATTTTTCGAAAAAACAAAAAAAACGTGTTTTTTCACCGATTTTGACAACGAAAAAATAGTAAATATCAAAATTTAAAAAAATCCTTGATATGCGCTATAGCTATAGTTGTAATGAATATGTGGTTAAAATTAACTAAGAATCGGTTAAGTAGTTTTGAAAATTTTATCAACAAGCCGTCGAAAAACGTCGTTTCGAGAAAAACGCGTTTAAAGTTAGTTTGGATTAAAAAAATACATTTAAAAAAAATTCACATGTATTTCGATAGTGTATTTATTAAGTGTAACAACTTTCATATCAATACCTATAATATAAAG
>OX101786.1:26844784-26872284 GCA_944452715.1 Ophion slaviceki | reverse complement strand
AGTTTAAAATGTCCTTTCTCCATAAATACATACATACATACATACATACATACATACATACATACATACATACATACATACACACACACACACACACACATATATATATATATATATATATATATATATATATATATATATATATATATATATTTGTGTGCAGTAAAAAATATTGAAGACCACTCTGTAACGAATAATTTCGCAAGTCTTGTCGGAGTAGCAGCCCCGAAGAGGTGATTCGTAAGACTATAGTCCCGAGTCTTGTCTCGTCCGAGGGCTTTTGTAATCAGCCTCTCTCTCTCTATCTTTCTCTTGACGCCTGCGCGAAATATATATACATACATACATACATACATACATATATATATATATATGTATGTATATATATATATATATATATATATATATATATGTAGCAAGAGAAATTGTCCTGTCATCATCCGTACGCACATTCGTTCAAGTCACGCTTTCGTCTCGTTACGTGGAGCTAACGTGGTCACAATAAGAGTATAATACAGAGATTCATTTCGCGTTATTAAAAGTCTCTGAAAATACACTAAAATCATATGATCTTTTACGCATCAATTATGCACGTTAATTTCAGGCATAAACATCGTTACGTGAAAATATGTAACAATCCTCTTTACGACTGGCGCAGAAAGTGACGGCAAATCACGAATGTGCAAACGCGCAAGGATACTTTCGAATGCAGTCAATTGACATACTTCAAGCTTGGTCAGACGGCTCAACTGCGAGCAATTAAGGGCTTACACCTAGTTGAAATTTTTGAAAATATCGATTTTCGATTTTGGATGGATGCTCAAAATATGACATTTCAAAAATATTCTCTGACAATTTCAAGTCTATCCGCTTAAAATTGAGGCAGTTATGGGCGTTTATAGGTAGGTCCTGTGAACCGACGAACTTTTAAGGCGTTTTACTCAAAATGACTTTTTCGAAATCGCTGACCACGATATCTTAAAAATCACTGCACCGATCGAATTCATATTTTACGAGCTTCTTTTACATAACGAAAAGCAGTACTAAAATGAAGGAATTTTTTTTTGGATTCATAGATTTTTCTTGTTAAAAAAGTAGAGCGTGTTTCACCGAAAAATCGATGCTTTCACTTTGGACTGCGGCCATTTTTTCAAAAATCAATATTTTATTGAATTCAAGCGCTAGATAATTTCATGCAAAAACTGAATACGTTTGATTTTTTTCGGATAATTTGTTTCCGATCAGCAGTATGGTAACCGCGAAAGACGTTTTTTAATCAGAGGTCTGCACAAACCATCTTATCTCCCACATTGATAAACATTTGTCAACACAAACATTGCAAAAGATACTCAAAACATACCCTCTAAGGTAAAAAAAAATTGATAACCTGCACAAAATTGCACGGAAAAAATTCACGAAAATTCCTCTTTTTTCCTGCCACGAGCTTTTTCCCAGAAAAAATTCACAAAAATTCCTCTTTTTCCGGCCCCGACCTTTTCCCCCATAAAAATTCACGAAAGTTCCTCTTTTTCCGGCGACGAGCTCGTTGTGATCGAAGCCGAATGAAAACCGAAAAATTCGGCATTCCTCGTTACCATAAGCAAGTATCCTTCCCACCATCAATCGATCATTGCACGACAAATTGGGCGTTCTCATCAATGAACCGATCGTCCGACCGGGACGATGATAATGGGAACTCGAATTTCCAACGTGGCTCGTATCGCGCGTACGATTCAGATATTTCGAGCGACATTTTCGTAAATAGAAAAATGAGACATCGGTAGTTTACAACTTTCGTGATCTGGGAACGAACTTTGTTTTTTTTCTTTCTTTTTGTGTTCGAGGTTTAAAAAGAATGTCCCCATCTCCATTGAAATAGCCTCCGCCTCGGGAGTTTCTAGATCGAGAATACACGCGTGTACGAGAGAAGAACAAAACAAAAAAAATGAAAGAGACGAGTCAGAACTTTTTTTGCGCCCAGAGTCCACGGCGGTCTATTTTTCGGAAAAAAATAAAATAAAAAACTTGTCGCACGCGCGTCTAGTATATCTCCGCTCAAAGAAACGTATCTCTCTGCACACGTATGTATTTTCATCTTGGATGAGCACGCGTGCTCGCTCACGAAATCATCGCCGTCGATGGGATTATGGGATACGATAAAAGAATGCGCGCGGCTGTTCCATCGGCTACATCCACGGCGTAAAAAAAAAAGAAGAAAAGGCATAGAACGACTGTTCAATGAAATTTAAATGGTAACGCGACGAATAGTCGAAAAAATCGTTTAAATGTCCGCGAGCGTAGAAAAGTGTCTAGGAACGATGAAAAATTCGCGACAAAAAAAAGAAGAAAAAGCTGTGTGATGCAGATGAGAGAGAAAGGGTGAGGGGGGGGGGAAAGAGAGAGAGAGAGAGAGAGAGAGAGAGAGAGAGAGAGAGAGAGAGAGAGAGAGAGAGAAATAGACGAGTGAACAGAGAGTCTCGAGAGATCTCCGGGTCCCCGAGACTTTATTTATACCCAAAGCTCCGTATTATTGGATCACCCCCGCGCGTCGACACACTGCCCGGTTGTGTAAATGTGTCTTATGCGGCGCGCCTCCGTCCTTTCTATTTCGTGTGGCGTTGCGTACACCAACTATGCGTGTCCTCTGTCTCTTTCTCTCCTCCGCCATCTATTCGTTCGCGTATAGTACAAACCAGAAATAGATAGCCAACGATGCTTACGAGACGACGCCGAAAAGATCACGCTGGTATTAGTCGAAGGAAAGATACGCATCCCGACTATATAGTGCACTTCACACTTTCACTTCTTTTTTCTCGCTTTTTCTAATGACACACACGCACACTGCACTTTTCTTTTCGCTCTCGCTTGGACGTTGGATCAGACTACTAGGGACTTCCGGTCACGGAAATCGAGGTACGTTTTCGTTTGACGCGTACCGTGATATGAGTCATTTTTCATGAATTTTTTTAAAGGTCAACAATCGCCTCATTTCCAAATTTTTTCATTTTTGAATTTTTAAAGGTTAATTTTTAATTGTTTAACTTATTTTAGTTTAATAAAATAATTTTTATTTTTCGAAAAATTTAATTTGATTTTTAATTAGAATATTTATTCAATTTTATTTAGTTTTAATTTTTTTATGTAATTTTAATTAAGTTTTTTAATTTAAATTTTTCTGAAGGTCAATAATCGCCTCGTTTCAAAATTTTGACATTATCTTATTACAACTTTCGAGTGTGAGAAAAAAAATTATTTTTTAAACAAAACGAAATGGCGGCGTTCTAAGGTATTCCTTTAGGCGTTTTTTGAAAAAGTGCTCATGTTATAGCTCAAAAAGTGATTGATCGAGCTGGTGGAAATTTTGGGAGGTTTCTCACGATAACATTATTGGAAGGATATACCTAAAGTTTTAAGGTTATCGCGTAAGTTACTTTCTTGGGGTAAAAATTGCCGAGAAAATGGTCAAAAGTATGAAAATTTGATTGCAAAGCCTACTTAATTTGGAATGTTTTGCTTTTTTTAATTTATTATAGGTACATCCTTCCAATAATGTTATAGTGAGAAACCTCCCAAAATGTCAGCCATATCGATCAATAACTTTTCGAGCTCTAGCATTATCAGTTTTTCAAAAGACGCCTCAAGGAAAACCTTATAACTCTGTCATTTTGTTTTGTTCAAAAAAATAATTTTCGCCCCTTTGGTCGCTTTTTATTGAAAAAAATAAGGGATACACTTTAAATATTTCTCAGTACGTCTGCATAATCAAAATTCGGAAAATATCGAATTAAACCGTCTGAAAAAATTATTCAAAATTTTCAATTTTTCAAAAGTGAGCATTTTACTAAAAATTCATCCGGGTCAAAATGATCCAATGTGTCAACGGAGGGTTGAACTCCATTACGGTACACGTAGATGGGATAATTGGAGCGAAGTGAGAAATGCTTTCCGATGAAAGAGATTTTTCCAGTAGGCCCGCATAAAAAAATGTAAAGGGACGTCGTCGATAATGAGATGAAGTTGTATTTTTTTTTTATTATTCGTTTCTTCTCACTGGCCATTGTCAGACAGCGGAAAAAATACGATCGTTACGAATAATCCTCTTTAAAGTGCTCGCGGTTTCGCAAAATGCCAATTGTCGAAGTCTAGTTGTCATTTTGTTTATTTTACAACCTCGACGTTGACGATTGGCCAATAAAATGGACGAGAATCGAAGTTCGTAACTGAACAATGAATAGCTCGATTGTGTACATATATATATATATATATATATATATATATATATATATATCTTTGTGGAATAACGAGCTACTCCCCCGCAAAGATGTAAAGTGGTCTATTTCGCGCGCACGGGTCGAACGGTTCTTCGTGTCTGGTCAGCCATATGCTCCCATATTAATAGATTAATGTGTTTGTTGGGAAAGGATTACCACGAGTTTCCCTCGATGTAAGGGGGCAGGTATGTGCGTCCGGCTTGAAAAAACAGAGGCAACATTAGGCAGTTTTGTGAAATTCTCGACGACGATTGTTTATTTTCATAAATAACTGCTAAGATGCTTTTAGTATGCTGGATGACGTACTCAAATAAACAAATCATCCAGAGGTGACAATAACGAGAAAACGCGGCACGTTTTTTTTTCACTGTTTGACGTTGATCACCACTATAAATCATCCGGGGTAGTAAACTTTCGAACATTACGATACATCACTGAATATCACACGTGTATGTGCGAAAAGGTGATTTTTAAGATATTCGAGTTCGCGAAACGTCCTCATGACAATTGTCCCCGTACTCGGCATTGTGCAAACGTCAATGACTCGAAAATCAGCTTTATACGAATGTAAGCATTATTCATATAAAAGTTATTTCAAGGGCCGGCCTGTGCCCGAAATCCGTTGGAACGAATTTCAAGGGCCTGGAAACTGTCTAGTTGACAATCACCACGATATCGATATTATACTGGCCTAAAAAAATATATATATTCAGTAGCCGATTACCGATGCTTCGCGCAGGTGCTGTATGGAAAATGGGCAGTTTTTCGAGCAAAGAATTCCGAAAAAATGTCGTTTTTTAATATTTATTTATAAGTGCATATCGATGTTTTTTACCCCCTGAATACGAATTTACCATTACTTTTCTGAAAAACCCTCAATGTCTATTAAAAATCGTCAAATGCTTGTGGAAACAAGTTTTTCGCGGTTAACCAACATCATTTTCAGCTTTCGGAAAAAAAACTCCGTGATGTTTGTAATCTCCGGAAAACTTCTCATCAGATAAACCCGTGAAATGACGTGAACGTCGGGAATTTTTTTTTTCGACCTTTTAGCTACTTTTTTATAACGCCAATGTCCTGAAAATTCAAACCGCCATAACGGCAGTCCTTGTTGAGTTACGGAGAATTATTAAGGGGCCAGTCCACTTTGGAGCCACGAAAAAAGGCTATTTTCGCGATTTTTTTTTTTGAGGATTTTATAAAAGATGCGAATATAAAAGTTGTTGGTCTGATAAATAAAGTCTTGAAATACATTTTTAAAAAATTTGAATTCATTTTTAAGTACAAAAACGTTTAACGTAACGCCTCAAAAATAGGTGGGCTAGGTAGCTCCATCACAACTCGGCAACGGCTTGTCTGAAACAAAAAAAATAAAAGTCCATTAGATTCAATATGACACCAGCTACAAAATGACCCTCGGACGTAAAGTTTTGTCAAAAAATTAAAAAATGGCAGATGAAGAACGAAAAAAGTTTTTAAAAACGCTTTTCTTTTCGCAGTTTTTCGCAAAAAATAAAGAGTAAAAATCAAAATTTTAAAACCATCGAGGGTCATCTTGTTGCGAATCATGTTTACAATATGTGGTTCAAATTTCAAGAGAATCGGTTTATTAGTTTTAGAGATACGATGGAGCTAGATTTTGAAAACGTTGTTTCGAGAAAAACGCGTTTGAAGTTTATACTATGAAAAACTCTTACCTAAACTCAATCGGCAATTCCTGCACCGTACAAAATCCCTTCTGATAGCTCATCATCGCCGATTTCTTCAAGTATTGCTTGCTTTCGATTTTTTTGAAATTTTCAAAGTGGACTGGCCCCTTAAAGGGTTTTCGTAAAAGGATTTTGGTAGACTTAGAAAATGCCGCTTGATGGATCACAATATCTCAATTGGTTCTCCCGGAATGGGCAACGGAAAAATAACCGAAAAAGAGGCAAAAGGGTATGTAAGGAAAATTTCGTGAAAATCAACGGACCAAATTTGAAATTCTGCCAGAAATCGAAACACAATCGGAGTTCAAGGAACCAAAGGGCATTTTGAAGAGGAACCGATTACAAAAAGATCAAACACAGAGTGAAGGTTAAAGCCGAAACGGGAAAAAATTAAGGGCAATTTAGTGAAGACACGATTTTTTTGCCAAAGTCCAAAAAAAAGTGGTGTTTAAACATTATTTTTATAAGTTCATGTGGACGTACCCCCTGAGTACAAATTTACCATTTAATTCTCCCCGCCCTAAATTTTCATTAAAAATTGTCGAAAATGTATGGAACGTGCCCCCTTAAGCTTACTATCCGGCAAAAGTGAAGAAATACGTAAACTTTAATATAACTCCCCCTTTGAAGTGTTACCCGATTCAGTCAATATAATGCACTCCCTCCCAATGTGGAATGAGGGAAAGCAAAATAAAGGGGATGTTCTCCCCTTCGTTTTTCTTTTCTTCGTGTACCCTCAGTGTACTTGCGACTATTTTTCATTAGCAGAATTTTCGTTTCTGTTTCACTAAAGTCGGTGGACTGCTTGCGGGTGAAGCTGCCCTTCATGACGCCCTTCACCCTTTTCAAGGGGGTAAAAACCACCTCACGTTTTCCCCCTAAAATTTGTTTTTTTTTCGCCCATTCAAAAAATACGTATCGAATAGTTTTCAATGCTCTACCATATACATCAGTTTCAACAACATCAAAGGCGGATCCTAAAGTGATGTTCCTTCTGGTGGTTAGCATTTTACGTATAGTGAGGTATATTCAATTAGGTAATTAGGTAATTAGGTTACTTAGATATATGTAATTAGTAAGGTATATTTATTATATTATTAGCAAGGTATATTTATGTATATAAATGTCCACGATGGAGGCATCCACCCCCTATTTTTTTTCCGATCGCCTGTCCATTTTCGTTTCCTCCCCCGCTCACAAGGAACATCCCTCAGGTGACACCCTTCGATTTTGTTGAAATTTGGATATGTTATAAAGCACCGAAAAGTAAGCGATACGTATTTTTTTACCGGCGGAAAAACGGTTTCAAGGGATGAAGCCACCCCTCGAAAAAAGGCATCTCTAGGGGTATATAGCAGTTTCACACACAAGGAGTCCACCGATTTTAATGAAACAAAAACGAAAATTCTTCTAATCCGAAGCAATGAAAAATCCACTATAGTGACATTGCAAAAAAAATTAAGGGGTGAACCACCCCTATATTAAGGGGTGGTTTCACCGCTTAAAGCCGTTTTTCGGCCGATAAAAAAATACGTATCGCTTAGTTTTCGGTGCTTTATAACATGACCAAATTTCAACAAAATCGAGGGGTGTCAACTGAGGGATGTTCCTTGTCAGACACTTTGCCAATATCCGGCGAATATCGTAATCGTGATCTAGTGCTCTGTTTACAGCGTCGAGCTATTCCCCATAACATTAATAGCGATGACGAAAACGGAGGTCGCCACGCGCGCGAATTTTGCAAGGACCGGATAAAAGTCCTCAATGGAGAGACTTGAAGAAAAGAATTTACTCGCGAGACTCCCAATTATTCGGTTCGGATTCGAGTCGAGGTCTGTTCACAAGAGAAAGAGAGAGAGAGAGAGAGAGAGAGAGAGAGAGAGAGAGAGAGAGAGAGAGAGAGAGAGAGAGAGAGAGAGAGAGAGAGAGAGAGAGAGAGAGAGAGAGAGAGAGAGAGAGAGAGAGAGAGAGAGAGAGAGAGAGAGAGAGAGAGAGAGAGAGAGAGAGAGAGAGTGAGAGAGAGGTGGGGGGGGGGGCAGAGAGTAAGTGACCCGCTGCAAAGAAATTTCCTTCGGGATTCGAAAAATTTTGTAAAGCCCGCGGCGAAAAATCTTGTCGCTGCGCGCCGACGAAAATATATGTAGAGGTGAGTTCCGAGAGAATCAAGGATGCCCGAAATTCCAGCCAACAATCTCTCGTACGTACATACGTGGAACATGATTGAGAATTTTCAGCCTGTACAGCGTGTATAGGCTCCGAGGATCTTTAACCCTGGGTAAGCAGGCGCGCGTGTGGTAAAAATCTTTAATTAGCCCCGAGGGGGAAGGAGTTAATCGTCATTCGTCTTTTCGGCACGTTCCGCGAGTGGGAAACCCACCACCGCGAATTTATCGTCTTCGCTCGATTCCGTACACGTATCTCTTAGGCACAAGGCTGAATCGTTTGTCACTCTTGCGACGTTGTCGAATGTCAAAATATCAAACAAACAAAAAACAATACGTGTTTCCAGATTGTCCCGAAAATCTTTGTAAATTTCGAGCAATCGACTGGTGGCGTTACCATTGAGGGAAACCAGTTTAAAGGAGTCAAAAAATCGATTTTTCTATTCCATAAATTGTTAGTGAAAGCGTAAAAATTGAAAATTGCATTTTTTAGAAGTGTTCAAACAAATGGGAATGATTTTTGCCATTTTTTGTAACCTTTTTGATATGAAAATATACTTTAAACAATTATATTACCCCAAATTTAGGTTCATATAGAGCGTAATTATATAAATAAACCAACTGTCACTTTATAAAAATAAATGTTAGAAACTTTTCGAGATGGAGTGTACACAAATTGAATAAAAGTCATTTCGCGAAAAAAGCGTTTGAAAAAATTCACGAGAACAAAAAATTCAAGGTAGTAATGAATTATTTATACCATAGTAAAACGCTGATTAACCGGTGAGCAGTATGAATAACTCATTACTGCCTTCAATTGCTCGTTTTCGTGAATTTTTGTCAAGCGCGTTTTTCGCGAAACGACTTTTTTCAATTTGTGTACACTCTAGCTCAAAAAGTTTCCAACCTATAATTTTCTGAAGTAATAGTTAGTTTCTTTATATAATTACGCTCTATATGAACCTAAATTCGGAGTAGTATCATTGTTTAAAGTATATTTTTATAGCAAAAAAGTTTACAAAAAAATTGCAAAAATTGGCCCTTTTGTTTAAACACATCTAAAAAAATGCAGTTTTCAATTTTTTCGGTCATATAGAAAGAAAACATGTGTAATCGTTAAACCGTATTGATTTCCGATGAAAACTGTGGCCTCCAGAGTGTACAAAAACAGCAAAGTCTGATGGCAACCTTCGATGGGCGGCTGGTTATATGTTCCATATTTTCAGACGAAATGCCTCGAAAAAATTAAAATATTAGTTTGAAAACACGTATAAAATATTCCCAAAATTTGAATAAATTCCATTAATTCAAGCCTCGTTCTGAAAAATTACTAAATAAAACGAAAAAAAAAAATAACACACGCCCATCGACTCAGAATTTTTACGGAATTTCCGAAAATCCCATTCGCCAATTGGACCAAACAAAAATGCGTTCGCAGGCACACCTGTACACATACGTTCCACGATACTGAAGCTTGCATCGTGGGAATGCAACGATTTTTTTTTTCAAATTTTTTTATTTTCTCATTTTCATTATCATCCAAAATCTTTTCTTACGTATTCAGGCTGATGATCTCTAATGAGAATCCTGAAAAACGTTTGCGTGATTTTGGGGGGCTAAATGTGCCGAAAAAAATTGACCTACGAAACTGTCGTTGGTCAATCATCGTTCCAACGATGCAAACTTCAATATCATTTCGTTTCGTCAAATCCACGAGTGCATTTCGAAACTGCCCAATGCTCGTGAAGAAATAAGGAAATGCAGAATGCACAAGACATTCTTGGTCCTCGTAATTTGAAGAATAGGTTTTTTTTTTCAAATGTATTCCGGGGCCTAAAGGCGCAAAGAAGAAGGAGTTCGAGGAGCATTGCCTGCACACGTTGAGCCTCGTACTCGGAGGATTCACGCGTGAGGAATGCAACGACGAGAACCTCAGTGAATTTGCATTCTATTGCGTACTGCACTCTCGCAAGGATATGCACTCGTGTTCCGAGCCGAGAGCGCCTGCCGCCTAGTTAGGCGAGAAAAGCGTTATTTCTCTACCGCCGCGATCGTGCGGACTTTACAAGTCGCGGCGAAATCTTCGATATTTTTTTATCGTATTTTTTTTTTCTTTTTTTTTTACTCAAAGCTGAGATAAAAAATTTGACCAAATGGATCCATGTCGACGATGCATTGGCCACTGAAAAACATGGCATACGTTGATCAACCGTCGAAAAAAAAACCTTTTTCGGTGCCATTTGTTCCCCAAGTTTCTTGATTCTCGAGGGCGAATTGATGAGTGAAGGCAATGATGACTACATGCACCGTAATGGGACATAACTGTACGTGTGCAGAGTGTACGAGGCAGAACCAGGAACACGTGCGCTCCGATCGCGCGTGTCGAGACTGTCTTCTTGACGATGTGGGGTCAGGCGGAAGTTCGAGTTCTGGGTCGAATTATGGTGTCGAACAAAAATTCTTTGGGGATACTTGTGACCTCTAATTCTGACCACGCAGCCTTCATATTTGACCCTAAATAAGACTTTTTTGAAGAGTGGTAAAGATCGAAATTCGACCCTTAAAGGGGTAAAACAGAGGGTTTAAAGTTTGGGTTTGGTTGAATGTTTTTTTTAATGCTCACATATGTGTGGCATACATACTTGAAGAGTTGAAAGTACTACTTGACTGTCTACACGCACCGAACAGCGAGAAAAACATGGTATAGTGTTATAAATATAAAATAGATTCAACATGTTTCAAGTAAAACTGGTAAAAAAAATAGGTTTTTTTTCATACAAACCTTAACACTTAGGTTTGACCCCCTTAAAGGTTACATTTTGGAAATTGCTGAAATACATTTTTAATTATATGTATTGGAGTGTATTTATACCAAGTTTCAAGCAAATCTGACCAAAAAATATGTTGTCTCGTATAAACTTTGAAACCCACGGTTCACCCCCTTAAGGGTCGTATTTCGGTTTTTGCCACTCGTGAAGAAAGTCTCATTTTGGGTCAAATATGAAGACCGCGCGGTCAGAATTAGGGGCCATAGATATCGTAATACTGCCAATTCTTTTTTGTCCATTTCTTCACTTTCGTAATTATCGAAAATCATTTTTTTAGAGTTTATCTATAGATCTCGCCCCTTAGAGGCTGGCGTGCCGTATATTGCATATTCTCTTTGGACTGCTCCTAAAATCCTCAAACTAAATGTCACACGCCGGCTGCAAACCGTTCTATGGTTTTTTACTGCTATTCACGCAAACTAGATGGCCTTAGTTGGATCAAAATTTGTTCGAAGTTCACCTATCGCGGGATTGCAAGATTCGAGTGTGCGTAAAGATTGCGAAAATCGAAAAAAAAACATCTAAACGACAATGAAATCGATATCAACGACGGGTTTGTACCACAACAAGCAAAACAACTGCTTCAAAGCATTCCATACATCACAAAAGAATGTCAAGACGCAATGTAACATGCCTGTCACACTCCCTTTATTGATTTATAACCAGCCCCCTGATTAAATTTTTCAAAAACTAAATACGTGTTTTTTTTTAATTTATCAAAACCTACCATACAGTTAGCTGTTCTTAAATTTTCACGTTGAGTTATGAAGGGTTGATGCAGTTATAGAGAAGGTTCATGACGGCAAAGTTGAATGTCCCCCATTTGGCACATTCGAAAAATTCCATTTCCCGTGAGTATTTCAATATAAAACCTGCCGACCGTTCAAAGTGAGCAGTTTTTCTGAAACCTTGCAAAAGGCCACAATTTCGATTCACCACGATTGGGTCTCAGACTCACAAGGAACATCCCTCAGGTGACCCCCTTCGATTTTGTTGAAATTTGGATATGTTATAAAGCACCGAAAAGGAAGCGATTCGTATTTTTTTTATCGGCGAAAAAACGGTTCTAAGGGGTGAAACCACCCCTCGAAAAAGGCATCTCTAGGGATAATATAGCAGTTTCACACACAAGGAGTCCACCGATTTTAATGAAACAAAAGCGAAAATTCTTCTAATCCGAAGCAATAAAAAATCCACTATAGTGACTGCAAAAAAAAATTAAGGGGTGAACCACCCCTAAAGATGTCTTTTTTCGAGAGGTGGTTTCACCCCTTAAAACCGTTTCACCGCCAATAAAAAAAAGGTATCGCTTACTTTTCGGTGCTTTATAACATATCCAAATTTCAACAAAATCGAAGGGTGTCACCTGAGGGATGTTCCTTGTGAGTCTGAGACCCAATCGTGGTGAATCGAAATTGTGGCCTTTTGCAAGGTTTCAGAAAAACTGCTCACTTTGAACGGTCGGTAGGTTTTATATTGAAATACTCACGGGAAATGGAATTTTCCGAATGTGCCAAATGGGGGACATTCAACTTTGTCGTCATGAACCTTGTCTATAACTGTATTAACCCTACATAACTCAACGTGAAAATTTAAAAACAGCTGACTGTATGGTAGGTTTTTATAAATTAAAAAAAACACGTATTTAGTTTTTGAAACATTTAATCAGGCGGCTGGTATTAAATCAATAAAGGGAGTGTGACAGGCATGTTACATTGCGTCTTGACATTCTTTTGTGATGTATAGAATGCTTTGAAGCAGTTGTTTTGCTTGTTTGCAGCACCCCTCGAAAAAGGCATCTCTAGGGGTAATATAGCAGTTTCACACACAAGGTGTCCACCGATTTTAATGAAACAAAAGCGCAAATTCTTCTAATCCGAAGCAATAAAAAATCCACTATAGTGACATGCAAAAAAAATTAAGGGGTGAACCACCCCTAAAGATGCCTTTTTTCGAGGGGTGGTTTCACCCCTTAAAACCGTTTTTCCGCCGATAAAAAAATCCGTGTCGCTTACTTTTCGGTGCTTTATAACATATCCAAATTTCAACAAAATCGAAGGGTGTCACCTGAGGGATGTTCTTTATCAGAGCTAGTAAGGTCCCAAAAATTGTTCCAACGATCTTCGTAGCCTAAATAAGAAAATTAAGCAACTTGAAGAGAATTAAAAAAAAAAACAAAAAACATAAGTGTGGGTCTATACCACACAGTGAGAATTAATGTGCGGGGTATATCTCCGTATAAGTATGCGCGTATATATGAGTGCAAGAGCCCACGTCTACTCGAGGTAGAAAGCCCGTGCCTCGCTGGTCGTTAGCATCTGTCTTCTTAGAGTCGGAGCGTCGATCTTCCCTCCTGGGCATTATATAGTCGTTCTTCCTCTCTCTCTCTCTCTCTCTCTCTCTCTCTCTCTCTCTCTCTCTCTCTCTCTCTCTCTCTCTCTCTCTCTCTCTCTCTCTCTCTCTCTCTCTCTCTCTCTCTCTCTCTCTCTCTCTTTCTCCCTCTGCTTTCCATTCTCACATTAATTTTTTTCTCTCATCTCGCTGCCGGTATTCTCGCTTCAGTAATCTCTCTTTCCCTCTTTCCCTCTCTCTCTCTTCTCGTATTCTCAATCTCTTTCGCTCGTTTTGCACTATTTGCCGGCATCGGCGTTTCCTAGATGGGCGAAGGCATATACGAGGAACGAAGGGAAGACGTGGAACACGGTAGTGCAACGGGGGCGCCCCCGCGCCACGTGTGCAACACCGAAGCGTGTATTATACGACCATCACTCGCGGATCCGAGTTTACCCCGCTACTTACCTGTGCATGTGTTCACGGCTATAGGTACTGTAGTGACGCGTTCCCTGCTCGTAATACGAGTTTATATCAGAGGCGCATCGCGGGCGATAACGCTAATGCATGTACAGCACGCGGTACACGAACTCTCGAGGGGCTGAGGGGGAAGAACGTCAAAGCGAGAGAATCGCAAATCCAGTCTCTGCTTACCAGCCTCCCGCTGATTAAATTCTCGAGAGCATTGGAAATTGTAGCATTTTTGAGGCAGTGATTCCCTTAAGAAAGAAGCGACGGAGACTAACAACGGAGGAGATCCAGTCCTGGATTTGTCAATAGGCCGTATAGGCAGCTGCCTAGGGGCGGCAGACTTTAGGGGGTGGCGGATTTTGGAGGCACCTAAAAAGGCCTAGGTAAATACAAGTGATTAAGATAGGAGGGGCGGCACAAAGTCAAGTGGCCTGTACTTAAGGCGTTACCTCACTTGTAGCGCAAAAAAGGCCTTTTTCATTAATTTTTTTAAAGAAAACTACAAAACTTTTTTACTCGATCAATATACCATCTTAAAGAACACATCTTGAAGAACTTTCAGTAATTTTTTTATTGAAAAATATTATATTGTTTAGTGGCAAATGGCCGTCAATGAAATAATGTTTTTATATACACGGTTTGCGGTGACCAACATTGCGGCGAAGTGGATCATCTGAAAAAAAAATGCGGATGGATTTAGTCAAATATAAGTATAAACTAGTCTTTAATCGAAGGATTTTAAAAAATATTCATTTTTCACAAAATGGCGGACAGTCAAAGTTAATGGTTCAATTTTAACGAAAAAAACGGCCGTTTTTTGGCTATAAAACGGCCATTTTTTTCGAAAAAAAAAAATCGAACGATTAAAGACTACATTTTTATGTATTAAATAAGCCTGCAAAATTTCAAGAAGATCGGTTCATTAGTGTTCGAGTAATCTTGGTCACCGACTTCAGAAATGCCATTTTGAGAAAAACGCGTTTAAAGTTTCAATTTCAGTTTACACGAAGAAAATATTATTTTTTGTAAACTTACATAGTCATCTATTCCGGGCCCATACAGAAGTTCTTCCGCCGACGATGCCGCTTGCAAAACTGCAATAAAAAAAATCGATTTTTTCAAAATCGCAAGTGGGGGTAACCCCTTAAGAAAAGTATAAATCCCGCACTGCGGACATCATGAAAAGTTGATTGCGTGTGGAAGATCCGACGGTTTGTCGCAATGTCATCTTCTCGTGCAAAAATCCAATTGGATTCTCATACTTGTCCCTACTTCCTGATAGGGATCCAATGTGTCATCGCGTTGGATCCCTATACTAAAACGTCACCCTCGTACATTGGATTCTAATCAGGATTTCCCGTTGACATCGGATGCACGAATTCAATTTGAGTCCTAAAATTCCCACATAATGGCACAGAATCCGATGCGATTGTTGATGGATCGTATCGGATTCGGTGCGTTGACTTTTCTGAACAAAATATATAGATACCTATAGAGGTGGATCTTAAAAAAAGTATAAACCTTATCTTAAAAAAATATAATTCGCTCGAAAAAGTATATCTTGAAAATCGATTTGGATCACATCTATGAAAATCCACTCTAATTATCGTTTGTTATTTATTTTACTGCACTGAAAAGAAAAATTCGTTTATCCAACCTAAATTCAGTTGGTTGAACAAAATGTATCTTTAAATACGTTTAACTTGATTTTTGATTGGCATAACAAACGTTTTGTTAATCTAACTGATAGTTTTAGTGGCGTGAACTGTAGGTTATTTAGCATGTCTGAGCAAATGTTAAAACAACAAAATTTCGAGACAACAAAATGCATTTTGCACATCCAACGATTTCTTTTTTTCAGTGTGCACTTCGACACAATGGTGATGTTGTATCGTACACGCTCAGGAAACATGCAGGTTATGTTTCAACACGCCGAGTTCTTTTCCGTGACTTATATCACATCTTTTCGATTCGAACGTGGTGCGAATTCTCAAACGGCGTTCATCGGGGAACAGTGCAAAATCCAATAGGACCCCAACAAAGACTCCCGATGTGCGATGACCCTAACAAATCCCTGTAAAGCTGTCGGTGCATCTTGAAACTCCCCAAAAAATGTGTGCTCGAGATCACGGAAGGATACTTTTTTGGGAGATCCGACAAATTCCGTTTAAGAATTCCATATAAAAAAAACTCTCAAACGGCGTCAATCGGGAAATAGCGCGGAGTCCACATTGGAGTTTCCAACTTCCACATTGGAGACCCAAACTTTGGTATCAGTTGTTCAATATGCAATCTCACTTTTACGTGAATTTAATTTTGATTCCTTTTAAATAAATTTGATCTGGAAATAGAATTCTGGTTTTAGTTGGTTTTTCATAAAGTATGTGTTTATGATAAATTCGCACACAATTTCGGTGTTTCCGCAAATATTGCGATCTTGACAGGCGATTTCGTAGTCCGTTCGATAGAATTGCGATAAGATACCCCGAATTAAGGAAACGGAAGAGAGGAAAAGAGAGAGAGAGAGAGAGAGAGAGAGAGAGAGAGAGAGAGAGAGAGAGAGAGAGAGGAGAGAGAATATGTCGCAAGAGTAAGATATTTGAGACCAAAGTGAAAAAAAAGTAAAATCAGTGGAGAGCGCGAGAAGAGCCGCGTGCGGTGACGTGCCGCGAGTCTTCTCATTGCTCTCGTGATGCAGTGAAAATTCTAAGTGGCGGACGCGAGGAGCACAGTAGCATCGCGTCCCACGCAAAGCGAGCACGAGGAAGCGCTCGAAAAGAAATTCGAACGCCCGTAGCAATCGGGTAAGAAAAACCAGCCCAAGGGAGCGAGAGGAGAGAGACAGACCGACAATCGGAGATCGAGAAAGAACAAGACAGAGGCAAAAAAAAGATATTAAAAAAGGACCAAGTCTCTTGGTCCTCTTCGGAAGAAGAAGTCAAAGAAGAAGAAAACGAGAGAAGAGCGGGAAGAAGGAGAGGTGGAACTCAAAGTGGCCCTCAGGTATTTCGCCTTGCTCCGATCTCTAGTGTGCGTTCGCCACTGGTTGTATAGCTTCTCTCTCGTTTCTTGTTCCCTGCTTTGAATTCAGATTGCGGCCTGATCCGATTGGTTTTGTTTTTAGCTTTGAAAATTTATGCAATCGTCGGCTGGTAGCATCGGCCCCGCGGCTTTTGCTCCCTCCGGTCGCGTCGTCGGTAAAACGCGCGCGGCTACCATGCACACTGAGGACGTATATATATATATATATATATATATGGGATTTTCTACGCCATTTCACCTAGTCCGTGACCCCGACCATTTTTGTTTTCCTGATTTTTGTTGTTGTAAAATTGTACCCCATGAAAGGAATATCCACACCAATTTTAAGATTTTTATCTCTTCTCTTTTAGGAGATATATTTTTCCAAAAAATGTTGATTTCGGAAGTTTTGGAAACTTTTAAACGCTCATAACTCCTGAACTAATTAAGATGTCGACAAATGTCACTATATAATTTTTCTTCCATTTTGATGTATACTTTCGTTGAAAAATATGAAAAAATTATCAATGACCAATGTCAACGTTTTTTGTTGCTTCGAAAGTGAAAACTATTTTTTAAAAAGATGATCGACTATTATAATTTTTTTCACAAAATTCTCTAAAATAGAGTGACCCATTCTATGATTTTTAAGACTAGTCTCATCGTAGGCTCATTTTTCTTTCTATTTTTTTTCGAATTAATCACATTTTTTTTAGAAGATTTTTATCATTTTAATCTCCAATAACGCTATTAGTGATTTTGAGATTTCCGAGAGAAACGGTTTATTTTCAATTTGTGTGGAATTTTGAGAAAAAAAATGTTTTGAATAAAAAATCATTCTTTTTTGTTAAATTAAGCACAAATTTGAAATGAACCGATTCAGGCCTGACGAAGCCGAATTGGAAGTCACAAAATGATTAATAGCGTTATTGGAGATTAAAATGATAAAAATCGTCTCAAAGAAATATGATTAATTTTTAAAAAATAGAAGAAAAAATGGGCCCACGATGAGACTAGTCTTAAAAATCATAGAATGGATCACTCTATTTTATAGAATTATTTGAAAAAAATGAAAGGAGTCATTCATCTTAAAAAAAATAGTCTTCACTTTAAATGCAAAAAAAAGTTAACATTGATGATTAATAATTTTCGGTCATGGTCACTAATAATGGTCGGGGTCACGGGCTCGGTGAAATAGCGTGGAATGTCCCATATATACACACACACACCTGCATGCATATATGTATTTATATATATATATATATATATATATATATATATATATATATATATATATATATATATATATATATATATCAAGAGTCGCGTATTTATTTATATCCACGGTACCCTTTGTGTGTTAATTTGTAACCGGTGGAGAGCGGGGTGCAAAACGGGGCACGGGTCCGTAAGACCCCAGGGACCCCCACATGACCAACCACGACAAGCTTCCTCTTCGTCTTTGCTCTCTCTGTCCCTTTCGGAATTTCTCAGTGTCCTCTGTATGCACACTCTCTCTATGCGTGCGTGTGTTTGTCCAGCGGCTGGACGCGTGACTCGGCAAGGGTTCACGGGAAAAGTAACTCCGGTGTATTACTCGACTCGAATTCGCACTCGACCTTTCGACTCCGTACATTTCTCGAATTAATTGGCTCTCCTCTGGAACTCAGAGGGTAGAATTCGACAAAAAAAACAAGGTCGAAAACACAGACGGGAGAAGATGAATTTCAGAAGTAACGAAGTAAAATTCTTTGAAGGAGACTGTTGGTAAAGGGCTCTGGATCGTTGTGAGGGCCTGCTTCGATCCACGGTAAAACGCCGTTCTTCAACGCGAATGAAGAACGGCGTTTTAGCCGAGTGCAAGAAATAAAGAGAAACTGATGAAGGACCTATGCGTAGGAAAATCTGTAAAAAGTGCATCGAAACTTCGTTGCATCTCGAATTTCACGTAAAGATTCCGGCAACTCTGACAGTTGGGTATGTCCGTCTTGACGTACAGTCGGGGGTGTAGACAAAATCCGGAAGGATCGTGAGCTTGGTATTGAGACATCAGGCTTCCATTGAATAAAAAATGAAAACCTGAGAAAGGGGAGGTCGAGGGCTTCGAGTGAATCAACGAGAAGATCTGGCGGCTGTCGTCGCGGGATCTCGCGTGCGCGCGAATCCGGGCAAGAGGAAGCCGAAATAACAGGTCGAAATTGGAACGTTTTTGATGCTCTCTTTCTCACTCTTGCGGTCGATCTAAAGCCCCGAACTCCGGGATCTTACGGATTTTAACGAGCCGTGCGAGTCCCGAATCCTTTGAACGCTGCCTTCAACTATATACTGCATATATATGTATATCCGCGTTATATACTCGAAAATTAAGAGCTCTCTTTATCTCCCGCCATTCGGCTGAAAGGCGCAACACCTCTTGGCATTTTTTTCCGGTCTCTCTTACACTGCCATTCGGGAATATACGTTCATATATGATTTACAGATGGATACACACACACACACACACACACACACACACACACACTCGTTAGGTATATATAAAACAGGCGACGAGTGTACATGCAGAAGTGAGGTCGTCGGCATAATTATCGCCGAAAATAATAAGGGGTTGAAAAGAGGGCTGAGAGACGCTCGTGGAAACGAACCGTGTGTTTTATACTTTGAAATTTGTTCGCGCACAGCGCCCTCAGACGTGTGAGACTTGGGACAAAAATATCAGAAACGTCATTTTTTTTCTCGTTGGACTTCGAAAGTCCCGGGCACGATGCACGTATCATTTGGAGAAGCTCTTAATTATGTGATAAATTTAATTTTCCCAAGATCGTGCACTTTTCGGACTGACGTTACCGTTTGGTTTTTTTTGGCTTTGCAGCGTTGAAGGTGAAGCTGATGCTGAGGAGGCCCATCAATCAGCTGGTCGCGCAAGGGATCATGCCACGTGAGTACACTTTCGTCTGCTGTTTTACGTTTCGAAACCACGGGGGAAATCGAGGAGGAGAATGGAAAATGTGAAATTATGGCGAATTCATGAAATTTCGTCAAGGGGGTGTCCCTTTCTGAAAGCCCAATTTAAAGGGTCAGAATGATGATTTTTTGTCTAGTTACTCGTTGGTTGGAATAAATTACTTTTTTTCCCAGTATGTTGTACACATGTTTGTGGTGACAATGTAATTTTTACGGAAAAAAATCAAAGTGGCGGGAAACGAGAGGACTACCAGGCTCAAATGTAATCTGAAACGAGAACAACAAAAAAATCTTCAAATATATCCAACTAGCTATGGGTTCACCATCCACTTTTCGAAATTTCGAAAAATACGAAAATTGACAGTAGCTCCAAAGAAAACCTCATTTTTCTCTTGAAAAACAGCATGCTGAAGTCATTGTTATTAACAAATGATTCATCCAATTAAAAAATGCGATCGTGAACCGAAAATCACTACTGTTTGAACGCTAACTGTGCAAATTCAAGTCAATAGTGTGAATCGAGTGAATAGTGATATCAATCCCGCCGTGTCAAGATATGTTTCGAGATAATCGCGTTCAAAGTTTTGGTACATATTTCACACGATCTTGTGAAATATTGTCGTCCTACCGCTAGTCAGCGATTCGGACACCATATAAGTGTTTTTCCTCATCATCGAGATTGTGTTGCACACCTAATCCATGCAATCTGCGGGCAGTTCGGACCTTTTTTTAGTGTTCTTGTGCTTTGATGTCCGCTTTCGTTACACGCGAATCATCCTTAACTCTACACACTGTTCCACTAAAATAGGTATAACTTCGTCAATTTTTAGAACTTCCGGGTCCGGTTGGTCTTGAGGCGGGATATACATTTACAACGATAAAAAAATCGATATCTTTTTTTCTCTTTAAACGATAGAACTATATATGTAGAATATTTTCCCAAAGTTTCAAAGCGAAATTCGCAAAACTTCAAACGTTACAGCCCGTCAACGCTGTGCCTCACGTTTTTTCTCAAAACTGCATTATCGGAATTGGCGTGCAGGATTACTCAAAAACTATTAAGCCGATTGAGTTGAAACTTGGTAGAAATATTGATAATATTGGTACCTTCTAGTTGACGAAAATTCTATTTGAAAAATTGGAAAAAAAATACTTTTTTAATCCACATTTTACAAAAATGTTGCGTGAAGTGTTGATTTTTTTTTAAATGCGTGCCATTTTGTCAAATTTGCATTTTCTTCATTTTAATTACCGTCACATAGAAACTATACATGTTCTAACTGAAAAAATGTTTGAACTTTTTTGCAAATCAAAGTCTACGGGAAGCTAGACTGCACGAAGCTAGACTGCTGTAACACTCTGCCATAGCTCCGCCATTTTGATGATGAATTAAATTTAAAAAATTGTTTCGTATACTTAAATATACTGTTAAAGTATACCTAAATTTTGATATTTGTAAAATAATTATTTCTTAGTTTAAAAAATCTCTCAATATTGCTTTTTTTTTCCTGTCTGAATGTATATCCCGCCTTAAAATATTGTTGAAAGTTCACACTATAACAGGATGCAAAAAAAACTATATTTTGAAGTTTCCAGAGAGGGATTCCCCTTAATGATTATGACGAATAGTTGATAAAACGTTACCTGGTGCGATCGTTGTTAGTTAAGGGGAGGGTAGAGGTCTCAGCGTGAAAAAAAAACCCTTTTTTGCGAATTTTTTTCATCTATATGGATAGAGTAAATTTATTGAAACCTTTTGTACATTGTTAAGTGTCATTTCAAGAACATTCCGTGAAATTTGTACGCGAAAATATCCACAAACAAGCCGGTGACAAAGCTTTTCCAAGAACGCCTTTGGAAAAATACGATTTGCGGTGTTCACTGTATCTCAGCTGGAAATTATCTGAAATCAAGTACAATTAAAATTTAGTCAAAGTATCAACAAATCCTCTTCCCAACGGTCTTTGATATTTTTTTCATTTCTAAATTTTTGGTGGTCATGTAAAGTGAAACGTGCATTTTTCACGAAAAATTCCGCCATTTTGGGGGTGGAAAACCCCCTCAATGTAAAAAAAAACCTCAAACTTACCGTTGGGGGGGAGGTATTTTATATGTAGAAAGTGTGTACCAAGTTTGAAATAAATCGGTCATCTAGTTTAAATGGCAGTGAACACGGACTTTGAAAAAGTGGTTTCGAGAAAAACGCAGCACCGGCTTGTTTGTGGACATTTTCGCGTACAAATTTCACGGAATGTTCTATAAATGACACTTAACAATGTACAAAAGGTTTCAATAAATTTACTCTATCCATATAGATGAAAAAAAAATCGCAAAAAAGTGTTTTTTTTTTCACGCTGAAACCCCTACCCTCTCCTTAATTCGTTCGCCCTTCGTGGCTCAATGAGTTTTTCGAACATCGACACGTCAGAATTTCACTACAAATATTTATTTTCACGGATCCTGACTCCGGTCCCGAGATATCCATCGGACTTTCGCGACTAGCGATACCCACGGTCCAATTAGACGAGTTAAAAATTTCCGATCGGTAAATTAATTAGTGTCGTCGATTGGAAAGACGTTCTTGACCCTAATCATCTCATTGATTCGATCAAGTCTTCGTGCGGCTTTTTCTCCTGATGCTGTTGCCACTCGATGACAATTGAGAACTCGATCGATCCAATTTAACGGAAGCAGAGTGTCGCAATTGGAAAAATTGACTATAGATTGAGACGAAAGGGAGTACCGTGCGGGCGACTCGAGAAGTTTGGCGAGCAGTTATCTCGCATTCTGGCTCGACGACACGAAAATCGCCGTGCCATAAGTGTAGATACGAATACTGATGACAGCGAAGAAGCATGTGTCACGAGGTTTCAAGTCTAAAATAATGGGACATGCGTCTTCTTAAAACTCTAAATCATCGATCTAGATTTATATTGTTTTTTTTACCATTCTTCGTCGGCTGCGTCGGCCCTTATCACCGCACGCCTATTTTCAATTCCTTCGAGACACCCTAGAGTGCTTAAGATTGAAGTTTGCATCGGGGAATCCAATCAAAATTCATATTTCTGAATTGCGAATTCTTTTTGGCAGAATTTGCCTACGAAAATCCCTTAAACATTAAAGAAAAAAACTCATTGCGAGTTTTATTATTGAAAATGTCGGGATGAGTATTTTAAAACTTGCAGACGAGATTTTGTATAATATTAAAAATAAGGAAATGAAAATATTAAATAAAACTTTCCCACGATGCAAACTTAAACACCATCAGAGTCATGTCCACAGCTACTTTTTCCAATGCACTAGCTGAGTGGAAATTGAATTGGCAGATCCTTTTGAATGATTAGTAAATGGCAGTGGTACTTAATAAAAATAAGTAAGAATCAATTATCATATCCAGCAATAAACTTATATAAATAAACAAATAATTCATAAATAAACTTATCATAAATTATCAATTTTGTAGACTTAGACATTTTTACATTTTCTCTGAGAAGTCACGGTTACAAAAATTCGTCTGCTGGTCACATATTTCTGATATTCATAGTTGATGTTTTCTTTAAGGGGTGAAATGCAGTCAGAGGCGTGAAAAAACGAGAATTTTCAATCATTTTTTTTATAGTAATTATGTTTGTTTTACAAAAGTGGTTACGGTTTGTTATATTTCAACTTGACTTGTACAAAATTGCAAAGAAAAATATTGATTATTTATGACAATATCGTCATATTGTCCAAAATTGATTTTTTGAAAATTCTCACTGCATGTCGCCCCTTAACCATT
Source organism: Ophion slaviceki (assembly GCA_944452715.1). Lineage (NCBI taxonomy): Eukaryota > Metazoa > Arthropoda > Insecta > Hymenoptera > Ichneumonidae > Ophion > Ophion slaviceki. The sequence goes on along the minus strand of OX101786.1, from coordinate 26,848,752 downwards.
CGGTGATACCCTGTTTTCATTGTCGGTACGGAATCTAGAATTTTTTATATCCGTAGAGTAGTTTTTATCAGACACCTAGATTTATTTAGTATATAGATTATTAGATAGAAATGTGATCAGCATGTCATCTTTATATAGTGTCGTATAAATTAGACGATTTTTTAAGCCGTAATTTTTTGCGAAACGATTGGTGACTTGGCTTGAAATTTTACCAGTATACTGGGATGTATTTTTACTTTATCGTAGGCGAAAATCATTCTATTGTTAAATATTGGGGTTCATGAAATGAATACCTTAAATGCCAGTGATTGGCTCGTCCAGTTGGACGCTTGCGAACCGGCTAACGGTAATCTCAGTACACTGAGAAAAAAGAATCGTCGAATGTGCAGAATGCATTTTGTTGTTTCAAAATTTTGTTGTTTTAACAGTTGCTCAGACATGCTAAATAAGCAGATAGTTTAAATGTATGTCAATTTCTTTATGCCAATCAAAAATCAAGTTGAACGTATTAAAAGTTACAATTGTGTTAAACCAACTGAATGGATGGATGAACGATTTTTTTTTTCAGTGTACTAACTAGTAATATTCTAAATAAGTTGGTATCCTGGCATGGTCAAATTGCTGCTCAGCCGATCTTGATTATAGATGTGTGCTGCGTGACGATAAAAGTACAAGCTAGTGAGTAGGTCGTACCTGGCTAGTCAATGACAGAATGGAAACTGAGGTTATGGGATGTTATGTATCATCATGTACGGTTCATAGCTCGCTAGCCAACGTGGGCTTGTTTGGGTTTGATTTCCTGTAGAAATGACGTAAACTCGTATCAAATTAATTACCTATAACCATTTATATTTTTATTTATATAATTTTATTTAGTTTATATAATTTTATAATTACGTAAACATTTTAATTGCGCAAAGGTTTTCCAATATTTTACTAAAATTTCTGGTCCTCCCCTTATTCATTTTAATCGATTATTAATTTTAATACTTATCCGTGATAAACTTCCTCCTAGTGGAGAGCCTTCCACAACTGCGAAACGAAATTTTAACCAATTGATAACTTATTTACGATAACTCGTTACGAGGCCCGTAAAAATTGCAACAACGACGCACTAATTTTCAATTAGCAGTACCATAACAGTGCGCTCTGTAAGTGTTAAAAAAAAAAGTAAAAATATTTTAAACTGAAACTGCGGGTGGAATGTCCGTTGTACTGTGCCCCTGCATACCTGATCCTCGACGTAAATGCGCATCGTGTCCCGCATCTCACCACGTGGAGAATCGTACACGCGTTAAACTCCTCTCTCGGGTGCTCCCCGCCCCCGGGAAACTGGAAATCACCGAGAACTAACGGGACCAAATGCTGACAAATTTTATCTCTTCGCAATATAAAAAAGAAAGAAAAAATAAAAGGCCGAAGAAGGAGGGCTCCGGCGGAATTATTGCATCGACGTATAGTCGCGCGAGTATTATTATCATTATTGCTATTATTATCGACATTTTTACGGGTGCTCGAAAATTTCATTGCAAATGAGAGTGAATAAAGTGTCCCCGAAATATTGCAAGTGTCGCGAACTTTCGTCGATTATTTATACTTTCCACGGAAGTACAACCGCGAAATATTGGCCTCGGCGAATTATCGCGAGTGCTACTCCCTCGCGGCGCGATATTACATTCTCGACTCGTTCCCGCAAGAGTCCAAAACGAGCCAAGGGGCCTTTGGGGAACATTAGGGCCATGACCATCGAATTTATTCGCGGAGTAAAAATTAACGATAAATTGAGTTAAAAATAATTAATAAAAATAAGATAGTAAAAATCTATCGTAACTCTTGTAAATACGTGAATTATTTTTTTTTTTCGTTATTGTGCGGTTCGTTTGCGAATTATCGAAATAATGGACAGCTGTGTTGTAGATTGGAACGCCTCGTTATTACGCTATACGAGAGTTGTCGTTTTCCCAAACGTCGTTACGTCACGGGACATGATCACGTGGCAATTCGCGGTGCGCAAACGGTGTGCAATGAATCAAATTTTCGCAACAGTCACAAAAACGCCCCCACTTTCCATTTATAGATAGGCCCATCTCCACCCGTACTCCCCGTGATAATTAATTATCACGACTGTCAAAACACGCAGGGAGAGAGCGAGAGAGATCGAGAAGCTTGCAGTACGTCGGAGCCCGAATAAAATTGATTTAGAAATTTTCACGCTCGTGTGGTATAATTATAGTTAAATTTGGAGAAGCATTTCGTCGGTCGAGCTCCTCGGAATTCTCCCCTCGCTGGCGGGTTAATGGAAGCATTAGTGCTTGTTTAACCGCCGGATGCTTTGGCCAACAAACTCGTTGCTCCACCTGCGAACAACGCTCCCTCACAATTTTAGAGATAACTGCAACGGAAACAGAGCGAGAGAGAAACAAAAGCGAAAGAGAGAGAAAGAGGGAGGGTGAGAGAGAGTAAAGAGAGAGGAAGAGAAGAAGAGAGAGGCTATAATTCACGATGGTCCGACTAATTCGTTCCGGTCACCAACAAAACTGCTTCCAAATTGTCTGAAGTCGAGCGAGAGGTCACGTTGAGCGACCAAATAAATGCAACTGCTCAGAGTTACCTGACCTCATTAAATTGCGCGTGGAGTCTCAGTTTGAAAATCACGCATTTCGAGTCTGCCGCAAAGTTTTAAGGCCTTAGGCCACACTAACGGGTCGGAAATCACGTGCGAATATAACAATTTTTTTTCTTATGAAAAAGTGATTCACTCATAAAATTAATTACACATCCATTTAGTATGAATATCAAGCTGTTAGAAAATATATATATATTTTTTTTCGATGTACAAAATGGCCGACTACTAATATTTTCTTTTGTTATCTTTTTTTAGGCGCCCCGCGGCGTGACATTTAGCATCCACAATTTTTTACCTAGACCAAAAAACAAAAATTCTCGTCAACCTACATTAGAATACCTAGAGAAGTACGTAAGGAATGTAAAAAATATTGTTTTATTGAAAAGTTGTAGGTATTTGAACTTAAGAAATGAATTTTCAGTGAAAAATTTCGTTATGGCTGCTCATAAACTGCTCATAAAATGAAAAGTTTTCGATTAATCAGAAATTCCGTACGTACTTCTCTGCGAAATGCAATTAGGAACATAACTTTTGAATTTGAAGTAAATCGAGTGAAAATTGTTGAAGTTATTTGTCACGCCAATTGGAAAAAAGCTTTTTCGAGAAGTTTCGAGTAGTCGGCCATTTTGTGCATCGAAAAAAAATATATATTTTTTCTAACAGCTTGTTATTCATGCTGAATAGATGTGTACTTAATTTTGTAAGTGAATCACTTTTTCATACGAAAAAAAAATTGTTAAATTCGCACATGATTTTATACCCGTTACTGTGGCCTAAGGCCTTAAGAAGTTTAGGGTCAATTGGCGGAACGTTACCATTTGATTCAAATTTGTACAGTACTTTTTTTGTCATGTACTGAATGTACTGTGGAAATTTTAAATCGATCGTCTACACCGTTTCTATGAAAGGTCCAATTGAAAATTAAAAAAAAAAACACTTTTTAACTTAAGAAAATGCCTACGTTCGTCGCTGATTGGAAGTTTTACGCATGAAATAGTGTGAACAAATGTTTAAGATCTTATAAAAAATTGTCAACTCGCTCAATACATTATGACAATTTCATCAACTCTTGCTTAATGCACTCCCGATGTTATGTCATCATAGGGATCTCCCTATGTTTAAAAGTGTTTTTTTCAATTGTAAATCTTACAGAAACGGTGTAGACGATCGATTTAAAATGTGCAGGGTTCATTCAGTATATGACGAAGAATTTACCATATAAATTTGAATCAAATGGTAACATTTTGTAAATTGTCCCGAAACTTAAACTGAATTTATTCGTTATCTGGTATTTAAACTCTGAATTATATTTTATCACTTTTTTTTGCATCAGTTTCGTCAT
>OX101786.1:26777284-26839784 GCA_944452715.1 Ophion slaviceki | reverse complement strand
TAGCGGTTATGGCAAACTTCGGTTACTAATGAGATTGGGACGATAGTACGAGGGTCGACATTTTCCGGGTAGATCGTTTGCAATTATGTGATTGTTTATTTGACAAGATATTGGCAGTCGTGTGACAGATGCCGATCAAGGGATCGCGGAAAAACATTTAGGAATAACGGTACTAGGGCAATTGTAAATAGTTACGTGAAAGACATTTTTTACCAGTTAAATGGGGTAAACCGACCAATGAATGGACGAATAACGACACTGCAGGATTCAGATGATCTGTAAAATGAAAATATTATCAGAATTAATTTTCCCATCGCTATAGCTAACAAAAGATATTGTTCTGATGGTGGAAAAAAGTATTCGAAGTAATTGCTGCAAATAGTATTGAAGGAGTAGATAAATAAGTAGCCAAATGACTAAATCGCCAGTGTATGGACGAAATTACCAGCATATTTATTATTTATTTTTATTAAACGCTTGATTTGGAGATCACTGTGTTATACAAAAATTATAATATTCTTGTATATATGAGTATTATATTTGTTATTACGATTTCATAGAAAATACACAAAGATTTTTTACACCTTAACGTGGCATTTTCAAAAAACAACTAAACTTTGTTTCGATAGAGAAATAAAAAATTACATATTGTAAAAATAAAAAAAGTTTCGAGAATTATCCGAACAGAGCCCATAGTTCCGTTCATCGGAAAGAGGATCGGAGAATGCAGCACCAGTGAATAAACATGTCTTATTCTAAACTATTATTACGAATTTATTTTTAATTTTTTGCAAAAAATCAAAGATTGATTCTGTCTTGAGTAATAACAGTAATACCGACCGTCGAAACTCATTTTAAAAAACGTTTGTTTTCGCCTTTAGAACACCCACCATATACAGCCGTATCATAACTGAGTTGCAATATGCAAGTACCACAAACTATAAAAGTTCCGTGTGGCGTCAAAGTCGATATTAAACTGAGAAATCGGTTTTAACCACACTTGTAATTTTTTTGGTAAATTATCGTGAAAACTAAATTATAACTTTTATCGACAATTCATATTCTTTGTTTACTTTCAACAACAATGCACTTTCGTCCATTCTCTGGTCGATGTACCCTAAATTTGATCAAATAAAACACGTTTTATTTTCTTAAACAGTTTTACCTCTTAAACTACTAGATAAGAGATCGTTTTAAAAAAAATATCATTGCGTTAAAAATTTTGTTTATCATCCCGAAATATTCAAGAATTTTTTCAAATATGAAAACTGGGACTTGGTTTATAAATTACAACGGCATTATAAAAATAAACTACCGATTTTGAATTTGTGACAAACGTTCACTGCTTTTTCACTCGAAACGGAATTTCGCAAGACAATGAGAAAACGTCAATATGAGAAGCAGAAAAGAATCCAACATCGTTATATCTGACAGCCCTCTCCTCTAATTTAGATCGATTTACATCATACAATACACCTCGTAGTTACTTTTTAAAATATTTGTTTTAATCTTCCATCTCTTTCTGTCCTCTCTCGGCGAAAAAAAATCTAGCACTGAAAACCCCTCCGGCATTTTACGAGCAACGCAAGCAATTGGAACGAGCGAAGACGGGTGATCTCTTGAAAGCGAAGATTCAGCAGCGACCTGGACGCGATGAGCTCGTAAGACAGCACATACTCGAGGACGTTGGACATGTTGATCCGAGTTTGGCCGAGAGGCAACGTATGCTCAAGAAAGCGAGACTTGCCGACCAACTTAACGATCAACTGAGTCATCGACCTGGACCTCTCGAGCTCATACAGAAGAATATTCTACACACCGAGGAGCCCATCGAGAGGGCGGTCAAAGGTGAGGCAAACTTCACGTATCATCGGCAAACTGGAGATCCTCTCTGGACTCGCGTCTACGACAATTTGCGTTTGGATTTGAGTTATGTCCACGCGTGGTAAAAAAAAAACGAGAGAGGCGAAGCATGCAAAATAAAAACATATGTCTCTCGAGCCGATATCCTCGTCGGCAAAAATGTCGCCCGTCCTCTTGCCGAGAAGAATCACCAATAATCAAGAGAAATCAACATATATAAAAGGCAAAGTCCTGATTGACTGTCATCATCGCCCAGCCTAAATCGCTAATTGTAAAAACGTGAAATTTGGAGGGCATGTTGATTTTATTATGTAGGCACTATTCAAGAAGGGATTTTTCGGAATTCAACCCTTAAGGGGAGGAAAGGGCTGGCAAAGTTTAAATGGAAATTTTTTAAAAATCTAGTCGGATTTGCTTCAAATTTGGTATTCGTGCTTCTTGGCACAATTAATGAAACACGTATTTCAGCGTTTTTGAAAATTCAACCCCTAAGTGGAGAAAGGGGGTGGCAAAGTTTGTATGGAAAATTTGAAAAATCTGGTTAGAAGATTTACTTGAAACGTAGTATTAATACTCTTCGACGCAATTTATAAAATACCTATTTCAGCGATTTTCGAAATGCAACCCCTAAACGAAAGGGGGTGGCAAAGTTTGTACGGAAAATTAAAAAATCGGGTCAATTTTACTAGAAACTTTGTATAACTGCTCCAAGGCACAATTAACGAAATTTCAGCGGTTTTGGAAATTCAGTGCTTGAAGGGAAACGGGGGTAGCAAAGTTTGTATGGTAAAAGAAAGTATAGTCAGATTTACTTGAAACTTACGAGGAACATCACTCGAGTGTCCGCCGTCGATTTTGTTGAAAGTCATATACGTGATAAAACATAGTTTTCAATGTTTTATTAGACACGTATTTTTTTTTATTTGCGGAAAAACGATTTTAAGGATGGAAACCACCCTTCGAAGAAAGGCGTGTCGGGGGGTGGTTTTGCAGTTTCACCCACTAGTAGTCCACCGATCTGAATGAAACAAAACCAAAATTCTTCTAAGATAAAGCAATGAAAAGTCCACTGAAGAATAATAGAAAATAATATTGACGGGTGACACGCCTTTCTTTGAGGGGTAATTTGCCCCCTTAAAGACGTTTTTTCCGCAGATTAAAAAAAAATACGCGTCTAATAGTTTTCAATGCTTTATCACATATATGAGTTTCACCAAAATCGAAGGCGGACACTTAAGTGATGCCCCACAAAATTCTACGTGTTCCTTACTGAAACATTTCAGAAGCACATTTCATTGAGGGGAGATATACACCTAGGAGCCGGAAAAAAGGTCATTTTTGTGAATTCTTTCAAGGAAAACTAGTCGAAATTTCGGACTGGGGTTTTGATTATCTAAAAGTATATACATTAAAAAATATGTTTAAATTTCTTTATTTAAAAATATCAAAAATATACAAGAATCTTGTCTGATCCTTGGAGCGTCGTAAAAAAATCTGCGTATACGGTACCCACTGGCGTTTCTTCAAAAATCATCTGAAAAAAAAAAACCAAAAAGATAATTAAATTAGATACAATAATCTAGTACTTGTCATAGCCCACTTTGAAAATATCGATTTATGACAAAATGGCGGACGTTTGAACATAAATAGTGATTTTTGGGCCAAAAATTATTTATTATTTTGCCCTATAAAACAAAAACTAAGTAACGGGAAAAAAAATCCTATGACAAGTACTAGATAATGGTGTACAGAATAACCACAAAAAACCTCAAGGCAATCGGTTCATTGGTTTTCGAGAAATTTTGGGTACCGATTTGAAAAACGTGGTTTTGAGAAAAACGCGTTTGAAAATTTGGGAATGAATAAATCATGAAATTTGTCAACTTCCATGGAATCATCGATACCGGGCCCATAGTGTAGGTCTTCTACGGTCGACGGAATGTTCATAGCTTCTAAATCCTCGACCTCGACCATCTAGGTGTATATCTCTCCTTAAGCAGCATTCAACACAAATATACGCGAGCGAAGCTGCGGTCAGAAAGCTAGTAAGAAATTAAAAGAGAGCTGGGGGAAAATGACTTGCATATACTTACCAGGTGTGTAAGTATGAAACCGGAATTTTTGTACAGAAAAAACACGTTTATTGTAATGATATGATACAAATAACTGGAGATGGCTTCTCGGGTCACCTTTAACTGATCCGCCAGTTGTTGTTGTGTTTGAGCGTCGTCTTCGTCCAACAAGGCTTGCAGGTCAGCGTCTTCAAACTTTTTCGGTGGTCTTCCACGTTCTTCGTTCCTCACGTCAAAATCGCCACTTTTGAACCGTTTGAACCACTCGAAACACTGTGTTTTACCGAGAGCATGCTCACCAAACGCCTCCACAAGCATTCGATGCGATTCGGCTGCGGTTTTCTTCAGATGAAAACAGAAAAGTAGTGCTGTCCGCAAATCGTAATTTGTTGGCACAAAACTCGACATGTTTATCTCTAATAAACTAATGCTACTGAATGAAACTCGTGTTATTGTGAGTTGGAAATCTTTGTCGGATATCAATACAATAACAAGACACCGCTGACGTGATGTGTCGGTAACTGCATCGACATCTAGCGCCACCTATGGGCAAATTCCGGTTTCATACTTACACACCTGGTATAGTCTTGAAATTTATTGAACATCATTGCAATGCAATGAATTTTTTTTTTCAACTCCCTAAATGAGCTCATTGCTCTTCAATAAAAACGCCCCAACCATCCATCACCTTGTGAAGACCTGCCAGTCTGCGATTAGTGATGAATGTTTTCTTTTTCCTGAACTCAGAGGGTCACATTCCCTTCAAGGCAACGTGCGAGGGCCAAGTGACGAAGCCCCAGCCGCCCGACCATTACATCACATTCGAGGACGATTCGCAGAGTTCCGAGGGTGCACCCTCGCCACCTCTCGAGACCTCGCAACGTCCTGACGTAATTGAAACGGCGGCGGCGTCAGCGGGAATCGTCACCCTATCCCTCAGTATTCCTACGACCGGCGGTGCGGTGGTCGTCTCGTCAACGTCACCGGTATTCCAACAGACAAATACCGAACCGACGATACAGACCTTTGCCGAGCTTTGCAACACCGTTGTCGGCAATCAGCATCAACAGTCGCACACCGGTCAACAACTTAGTCAGCAGCATGTACAGCTACAGAGTCAACAACACGCGTCTACTCAGGTGAATCAAATTGAGTGACGGCCAAATAGTAACAAAAAAATAACTCGCACATTGCCCCCTCGTTCTTCGATGTTTTCCCTGCGAGAAAGTCGTTTCATTTGTAGTTTCTTACTCATCGAGGGAGTTTTAAGGCGTTACCCCCACTTGTAGCGCAAAAAAAGGCCTTTTTCGTGAATTTTTTTAAAGAAAACTACAAAACTTTTTTAATCGATCAATATACCATCTTAAAGAACACATCTTGAAGAACTTTCAGTAATTTTTTTATTGAAAATTATTACATTGTTTAGTGGCAAATGGCCGTCAATGAAATAATGTTTTTATATACACGATTCGCGGTGACCAACATTGCGGCGAAGTGGATCATCTGAAAAAAAAATGCGGATGGATTTAGTCAAATATAAGTATAAACTAGTCTTTAATCGAAGGATTTTAAAAAATATTCATTTTTCACAAAATGGCGGACAGTCAAAATTAATGGTTCGATTTTAACGAAAAAAAAACGGTCGTTTTTTGGCTATAAAACGGCCATTTTTTTTTCGAAAAAAAAAATCGAACGATTAAAGACTACATTTTTATGTATTAAATAAGCCTGCAAAATTTCAAGAAGATCGGTTCATTAGTGTTCGAGTAATCTTGGTCACCGACTTCAGAAATGCCATTTTGAGAAAAACGCGTTTAAAGTTTCAATTTCAGTTTACACGAAGAAAATATTTTTTTTTGTAAACTTACATAGAGTCATCTATTCCGGGCATCAAAAAAAAAACTGCACTTCAAATTGCACTTCAAAAAAATGCAATAAAAAAAATCGTTTTTTTCAAAATCACAAGTGGGGGTAACCCCTTAACAACGGAGGAAAATAATGAGGGAGCAATGTGCAAGTTTCTAATTCGCACGATTCTGCTCTCCAAATCATCCCTTATTCTCTATTTATGTAAAGAAAGACCAAAATATCGCGAAATTTAAGGGAGGTACAGCATTTACGAAATTTTCTAAAAATTCAGTACTAACCTATTTTTTATGTTACTCTACTTCAGAAATTCGAGACTATACAATCGCTTCACAGATTCTTTCGAGACTCACGAGGAACATCACTCGAGTGTTCGCCTTCGATTTTGGTGAAACTCGTATATCTGATAAAGCGTTGAAAACTATGAGACACCTATTTTTTTATCGATGTAAAAACGGTTTTAAGGGGGGAAACCAGCCCTCAAAGAAAGGCGTGTCGAGGATTTTGCAGTTTCACTCACCAACTACCCAATCTGAGTGAAACAAAAACCAAAATTCTTTCGATGTAAAGCGATGAAAAACCCACTATAGAAGTATTGAATAAAAATCAAGGGTTGACACGCCTTTTTTTGAAGGGTATCAACCCTGTATTTTAAGAGTAAAATTAAGGGTCGACACGCCTTTTTTACGGGTGGCAATTCTGTATTCTTGACACAATTAATGAAACACGTATTTCAGCGTTTTCAGAAATTCAACCCCTAAGGAGTTAGGGGTTGAATCCCGAGAAATCCCTCCCTTAAAATCGTACGAACTACCCACCGATCTGAATGAAACAAAAACCAAAATTTTTCCGATGTAAAGCGATGAAAAACTCACTATAGAGGTATTGAATAAAAATTAAGGATTGACACGCCTTTTTTTGAAGGGTATCAACCCTGTATTTTAAGAGTAAAATTAAGGGTCGACACGCCTTTTTTTAAGGGTGCCAACCCTGTATTCTTGACACAATTAATGAAACACGTATTTCAGCGTTTTCAGAAATTCAACCCCTAACTCCTTAGGGGTTGAATCCCTCCCCAGAAATTCCTCCCTTAAAATCGTATTCTCGCTGATAGAAAAATACGCGTCTAATATTTTTCAATGCTTCGTAACATTTATGAGTTTCAACAAAATCGAAGGCGGACATTTAAGTGATGTTCCTTGTCAATACTGATTATGCTTACACCCTAGTCCATTTGTGTGACATGTTCCGTCGCAGGTAAAAATGTACGAAAGTTAAATCGAACCTTGTCCGAAACCAAAAGCATTTCAAGGTTTTTCGAACGGCAGATGACTGATCTATTTAGCGGAAATTTATTGTCAAAGCTAATTGCTCACTAGCGAATTTAGTTTCGGACATTCAGCTCCATATCGCGAACTTTACGGAATTTAGAGAGACTGCATAGACATAGGGAAATTGAGAAGCCTGTATAACCGAAATCATTGCATTGATTTTGACGAAAACGATATGGAAAAGTGATGAGTCACCGGTTTTGACGTTTTACAAATTTCAGTTCGGTAGCCAGAGTCGTTCACAAGTTCAATCGATTTTCATTCTTGAGGCTGACTACCTACATAAGAGTACACACATTATCTAACCGTGTGCTACATTTACATCACTCCGGCACAAAAATCTCATTTTTTTCCACGAAAAGAATGCTTCGAAAAATTGAATAACCTTGGATAAATCATTTTCGCAAAATAAAAAGTGAGAAATATTTGAAGACTAAGGGACATTCTAAGGGGGGAACCTCCTCCAGACAACAGGTTTTTCAATAATTTTTTACAACAAATTGAGAGCATTTATTGCAATGAATCAAATTACATAATAATATTGACGTTCAAATGAATACGAACAAAAATTTTCACGAGTGAAAGAAAAATGGCGGCGCTAGAGGTGCTCGAACTTGGCTCCTAGAGTTTGCGCCGTGGAACGCCCAGGTGCTTGTAGTTAACTAAAATCACCGAAACATAAATATAGTCATTCCGCTTTGCATGAACCTAAATTTAGCACAAAAAAATTGAAAATTTGAGGACAAAAAGAAGAAAAAAAAACCTTTTTTTTACAAACAAATCGTTAAAAACAATATTTATTAAAACAATGTATCCGAAATTTTAAGTCTGTGCAGAGGCCGATAAGTTACAGAATATCTGTAAAAAATGTCAAGTTGATTGGTTCATTACTTTTTGAGTTACATTCCACGGCACGGAAAAGAAACACGTTTCGAGAAAACCTCGATTGAAGTTTTCGTTCTTGAAAAGTAGAGTTTAGAGTGATTTATAATTACCCAAGCTTAATCTGCGATGCCAGGGCCATAAGGCAAGCCTTCTTCTGGAAATCACTAATCTGGACTGCATTTTTCTCCTTTTGTGTGAACTGTTTGTGTGAAAACGAAAAACGACGGTCACACAGTCCGAATTTTTCTTTACAATCGTCGAAAGTGCCCCCTATTGTTCAAAAAGTAAACTAGCAAACTTGTTCAGCTAAGAAATTAAAAGGCAAAGGCAAAAGGCTCGTTTACCTACTCTCGGTGACTTCCTAGGGACCTTTAGGACTTTCTGTTGGGCTTGAGACTTTGGAAATGTATTCCTCGGATACTAAATGAATTTTTTAAGCAAAAAAAATTGATATCTGGAAGCGGTTCCCTGCTTAAGGGAAGGGTAGGGGTTTCAGCGTGAAAAAAAAACACTTTTTTCCGAATTTTTTCAATCTATATGGATAAAGTAAATTTATTGAAACCTTTTGTACATTGTTAAGTGTCATTTCAAGAACATTCCGTGAAATTTGTACGCGAAAATATCCACAAACAAGCCGGTGACAAAGCTTTTCCAAGAACGCCTTTGGAAAAACACGATTTTCGGTGTTCACTGTATCTCAGCTAGAAATTATCGGAAATCAAGTACCATTAAAATTTAGTCAAAGTATCATCAAATCCTCCCCCCAACGGTCTTTGATAATTTTTTTTTCATTTCTAAATTTTTGGTGGTCATGTAAAGTGTGAAGTGCTATATTTCACGAAAAATTCCGCCATTTTGGGGGTGGAAAACACCCTCAATGTAAAAAAAAATCCCAAACTAACCGTTGGGGGGACGTATTTTATATGTAGAAAGTGTGTACCAAGTTTGAAATAAATCGGTCATGTAGTTTTCAAATGGCAGTGAACACGGACTTTGAAAAAGTGGCTTCGAGAAAAACGCGGCACCGGCTTGTTTGTGGATATTTTCGCGTCCAAATTTCACGGAATGTTCTTAAAATGACACTTAACAATGTACAAAAGGTTTCAATAAATTTGCTCTATCCATATAGATGAAAAAATTAGCAAAAAAGTGTTTTTTTTTTTCACCCTGAAACCCCTACCCTCCCGTTGAGACAACGTACGATGACTTTGTCAACATGAAAAAATGTTAAGTTCAGTGCAATTAAATCCACGAAAAAGTGTTGCCCTAATCTGCAACTAAAGCAGTTCGAGAAAAAAAAATCGTTTGGCTCGCGAGTGAATCGATCAAGCGTCAAATCGGGACGACGTCTCTTTCCATTTCGTTTTTTTTTCCTTCCCCTCACATTGTACTGTCGTTCGTGGCTATTGCGCTATCGTTGGAAGGTGAAAAAACCTTCTAAGGCAAAGAGATTGTAGACCCGGTGTCTTACCTCGTACCGAGCTGAAAAAAGATGGATGGAGAGCGAGCGAGAGAGAGACCAGTTGTTGCCAAAGTGGTAAGATCGAGGTCTACAGGTCGTTTCGCGAATCCCATGACTTCATCAGCTCCCATTATTTTCGAAAACTCGACGAAAAATCGTTCGAGCTAAACATCGAACAATGTTTTTTTTTTTTCTCAATTCTCACCTAACTGACTTTTGCTTGGGTTTTTTTGTTCGTTTGTGACACTTTTGAAAGGCGAGTCAGACGAATGTACCAACAACCACGCTTCTGCCATTGGCACCGGCGCCTAGTCCAATGTCGCTGGGTTCGACAACGTCGAGCCTCAGCCCATTGTCAAATATATCGATAGCATCGCCAACGGGACCACCGCCAGCTGCGATAACCCCCAGGCCACAACCGAGCCCGATCGCGACCACGAATTGTCAGCGCAGTGACGCGCCAGGAAAGGACAAAAATCGAAAGAAATCCAAAACCAAGAGCCAACCGAAGACGCGTACCATCAAATTTCACGAGTACAAGGTGAGAGCGTTGAACGACAACGAAAAAACGATGTCAATCCCGGCACGCTTTTCCTTCCAGGATTTTTGCTCCTATGGCAATTAATTTCAGGGTAATCATTAAATCGATATCAACTGCGTCCAAAAAGTAGTTGAATCCTTACGTGATTTTGTACATGTAAAAAAATAACTGTTCTTAAGGGGGAGATGCAGTCAGAGGCGTGAAAAAACGAGCATTTTCAATTATTTTTTTTTTATAGTAATTAAGTTTGTTTTACAAAAGTGGTTACACAGACTTTTTATGTTATATTTCAACTCGACTTGTACAAATTTTCAAAGAAAAATATTGATTATTCATAAAAATATCGCCATCTTTGTCGGACCCCCTTTGGCATGTAGTGCTTTGCGGTGACCATCATAAAATTTTACTGGATCATCTGTAATCAAAGAACCAAAAAAAAAATCATTAGTTCAATAACAAATCTAGTCCTTAATCGAAGCTTTTTTTTAATTAACAAAATGGCGGCTTCGGACAGATAACTTTCGATTTTCTACCAAAAAATCGCTCGTTTATTGTTAAAAAAAATAGAAATTTTCAACAAAAATGAAAATCCTTCGATTAAGGACTAGTTTTTAATGCTATCAATAAACACATGAAATTTCATCAAAATCCATCGAGTGGTTTTTTAATTATAGTGGTCACCGACTTGAAAAACATAGTTTCGAGAAAAACGCGTTCAAAGTTTTTCGATGTGGATACGGTATTATATGTTCGTAAAACTTTGAGCTCGACGGATGAAGCTAAACTTTTTTTTATGTATTTTGATCCGCTGAGTCCGAATATCACATTTTTTTGCCGAAAAGTCGAGCATTCAATTGTTTATATCCAATAGTTAAAACATTTTTTCAAAAAATTAAAGTTTTTCTAAAGTATTCTTCATAAAATTTGCTAAAGTTCATAGTTTTTGAGTAAAATTTTTTTGAAAATTTCTGAAAGACTTTTCCAATTTTACACTTGATTTATGTATATAAATACTAATTAAAAAATTACATCGAATCATCAATTCCTGCACCGTACAAAATCCCTTCTGATTGCTCATCATCGTCGATTTCCTCAAGTCTTGCTTGCTTTCGATTTTTTTAAATGTTCAAAGTGGACTGGCCTTTTAAAATTTTACCAGCAGTTCCATCGTTGCAATGATAAGCTTACCGTCGATCTGCGATCCCTGCACCATACGTTGGGCCTTCCTCTTCAATTTGAGTTGCCTCAAGCCACGAACGAGCGTTCGTCATTTCCCCAGTAGCGTATCCCCTTAAATCATCCGTCAAAGCGTAATTACCTTTCAAAAGATTTCGATTATTTTTACGTATCGGTAGCACATGGTCGTGCGATATTTGGAACCCACAAAATGCTCTCGTACTTAAAAACGAGTTCTCACGAACGAAAAAGAAAAGCTTTTTTCAGACGATCAAACGTTTACCTGTATTTATATCCAAATATAGGAAGAATTAGGAACCAATTAGAATTACGAGCTAGCTATTTTTTTTTTTTGTTGCTGTCGGGAGAATGTTACGCGTATTCTCGTATGTGGGAGATCCTGGCCTCGCAGAGGTGCATTATGAAGCCGGTTGCGAGATATTCCGGCGGAGCGACGACTTCGGGAGAAAAACGAGAAAGAGACAGCGAGAGGAAGGGGGTGGGGGATAGAAATAAAGAGAGAGATAAAAGAAGAAATGGCCCGTGAATCGCCAAGAATTTTTTTCTCTCCTGTTCGTTCCTTTCGTTACGACACACTCTACGGTACCACTTTTCACTATAGTATCATATCTCTCGAGCCGCGACTCGGAGAGCGAAATAAAGAGAGGGAGGGCACTCGGCCGGTATATGAGATCGTATCGAGTGATTAACTCTGGCGATTCAAAGAGGTCTCTCTACCTCGTTAGCACTGAGTAATTCGAACGCTAATTGCACTCGTGAGGAGAGAGCGAAAAAAGCGAGGTGGTGCAAAAAAAACACGAGTTTGTTCGAGATCCGAAGGTTCGAGTGTTATCGCAATCATGTAACAACGTCGCATCTTCTCGAACGAGAAAAAAGACATGCAAAAAACGGACCAAAATGTTTTATAAGTGTAGAGTTTTTTTTTTTCTTCGACTCGACAATCGCGTGTCGAAAGGTTTTCAAAAGTACTTGCTTCCGTGATGCGAGAATTATTAGACACGCGAACGTATCTCCTGATATGGCAACCCTTCGTTGACGCACTTGTATTTGGCCACTGCTTTGACACACTGGGTCAATTTGACCCGGATAGTCCACCCTTAGAGGTCACCCATAAATTAAGCCATTTTTAGCAGGGGGGGGGTTCTGGTCGTTGAATGACGGTAACGATAATTGGATTATGACGATAGGAAGGATAGGATGATTGGGGGAGGGGGGGGGGGGTAAAAATAAGCAAAAATCGATGACGTAATAGATGGACGTAAAGATAATCGGTTTTTATTGAAAAAAAATCCGGGATACACTTTAAACATTTAAACATAAAATTAGGAATGTATACCATTGAATTGTTGTAAAAAAATATTGACAACTTTCAACTTTAGGAAAGTGAGCATTTTAGTTCAAATTCGTCCGGGTCAAAGTGACCCAGTGTGTCGGGAAACTGTCAAAAATCCTTCGGTCGGTTTTTATTTTTTTCAAAGAAAAAATACGCTCTTACGGCGGGATATAGATTTAGACGGGAAAAATGAAGCGATTTTGAGGGATTTTTTAAAGTTAGAAATAATTATTGTAGCTTTACTTTAATAGTGTATTTAAAGTACACAAAACAATTTTTTTTTCTATTCATTTATAATCAAAATGACGGAGCTGACTTTGGTTTGCAAAAAAATTCAAATTTTTTTGTCGTCGAACATGTATAGTTTCTATTTGACAATAATTAAAATGAAGAAAATGCAAATTTAAGAAAATAGCATGCATTTACACAACAAATCAACATTTCACGCAACATTTCTGTAAAATGTGGATGTAAAAAGTCGTTTTTTTTTCAATCGTCCAAGAAAAATTCTCGTCAAGTAGAAGGTACCAGTATTATGAATTGTCTACCAAGTTTCAACTCAATCAGCTTAATAGTTTTTGAGTAATCCTGCACGCGAATATCGATAATGCAGTTTTGAGAAAAACGCGTTTGAAGTTCACGCCAGCTCCGAATCCGAGCGGTGAGGCACAGCGTTGACGGGCTGTAACGTTTGAACTTTTTCGAATTTCGCTGCGAAACTCTCGGAAAATATTCTCCATATATAGTTCTATCTCTTAAAGAAAAAAAAATCGATATTTCGATCGTTGTAAATGTATATCCCGCCTTAACACTTTTTAATATGTTGGTAATATTGAAATTCCGAAAACATAAAACTAAGTTGTGAAAAATTATTGAAAATTTTCAGTTTTTGGAAAGTCAGCATTTTATTTAAAATTCATCCGTGTCAAAATGACTCAGTGTACCAACGTAGGATTAAAAGCAAAGAAGAAGACGATAGAGATTTTCCATTTCTTCGGTTATTCCAGTTTTCCTGGATAAACATACTCGTTTTCCAGATCGAAAAACTTTTTCATATTTTGCTTGTGATACTTTTTGGAGTGTGGACAATTCTCCCGATTCGCTTTGGCCGTTGAGAAAAAATAAGATAGTGCTTAAAAACATAAGTAACAACCGGCGCTGTTACTGAATTTTCCTGCGGCATAAATTATATGTAAAATAATTCATCAAAATAGACAAAAAAAATGTCAGGGTTTGAGTAGAAAACAAATTGTAAGTGAGTATCAACGAAAAATGATCCGGTCCCTCTCAAAGCCTGATTCGAGGCTCGTTTGAGGTTTTGTCGTTACTCGTACTATTGATCACTCGCGTTATTCTCACTACAATGAAAGCTGAAAATGCAATGAAAATAATTATTGCAATGAAAATAATTATTTTTGCCATAGCCCTAATTTTTTGGCACATTTATGCAACGAGAATCACTAAAATATTTCCAAAGGACCCTAATTAGAGGTCTACAACGTAAATGTGGACAAATGATTCCGAATGACAGTGAATTAAAGACGAAAAAAAAATTAAATAATAGTTGTCTCTGCACTCCAACAATGCAAACTTGAGTCCCTTTTTTTTGTCTGGACGGAAAAAAAACTAGTAATAACAATTTCTCCTAAAGTGTGGTTCCAAACGTAGTGCAGTTGAAGAACCGCTCGTCGACCTCCCTCCTGTCCCGATCAATCGAACCCGAGAGACATCGGAGATTTCCTTTTTAATTACTTACCTTACCGTTTATTTATTTATTTATTTATTTGCCAAAGACACGTCCCGTTATCGAGACGCGAACTAATGAACTAATGACTAACGAACAAAAAAAAAACTTTTGCCAGGGTCCGCCAAACGCGCAAAAGACGTCGGTGTCGTCCACGACTTCCGGTCTCGGCACGGCACCGCCCGGTGAGACACGTTACGAGCTGCTCCTGCAGCAACAGCAGCTCTTTCTCCAGTGGCAGCTCGAATGGCATCACAAGGTACCAAAGCGTATTCTCTCTCGAGCTATCAAATGTCACGTGAACGAATAATTTTCATTCAAAAAAAGTACCCTTTTTTTTAAATTCCAATAAAGTCAATTTATTTTGTACGATGTCTGCGTTTGTTCCCCGGAAGTGCCTACGAGCGCTGTCTTTCATTAACACACCACTAACTGTCCAATTTGACGAACGAACTTCTCGGGGTCGTCGCGAAATTGTAGAACGGAACTCCACGCGACGCTCCGTTCTTAGGGTTCCGTACACTGAGAAAAAAAAACCAACAGCAATAAACGTGCTGCTGTGGAGTGCCACCGATACATGAGATTGTTTCAATACTACAAAATATTGGAAAATGTGATTGATTTGAATAACATATTATTTTATTTGAAAAAGCTCTTCCGTTCTCTGAATATCTACATTATCCTTCGAATAAAATTATATTCTATTGAAATAATTCTATATACAATCCGCAGATGTATTGGATGAAATAATTAAGCGGTTGCTACAAACATTTTTTATTTCGTACAAAAATATAATCAATAGAATTAATTATTTCTTTACTGCATCGAAACGAATATGCCGTGGGACGTAAGTTTTTCAATTTGTTTTAAATCTTAAATAAAAAGTGAGCATTAGAATGATCATCCACGATAATAGTGGAGAGAATATCAGATATCCAATGGAATATCCATGGAGGGAATATCAGATATTCAACTGATTAGAACGGGTACTACACTTTGATCTTAGCCACAGGCCAAGAAGCGATACTCTTCAGAGTTTCTCCAGCGTTTAAGTAGATTTTCGGTTCGCGCTACGCTTACGAGAAACGAGCGCGCATGCGGCCTCTAGCGGTTACTCCGAGAACTACGGGTTTCCTCACACCTATAATTTCGGTGGCGCTCGGCCATGATTCGGTTGAATTTTTTCAACCAAATGTGCAAGAAACAAATTTTACTTTCGCATAATTTTTTCATCAATTCAGACATTTGCTTAATATTTTCCAATCAATATAAAATATTAATATTTTAACGAATAATGTACTTAAAATCAATATCGGACACGGTGAAAACAATAAAATAACATATTTACTCGAAAGAAATTTTATTTGAATCAAACGAGCGAAATTCAATTTTTCTTGTGTATTCGAATCAACAATATTCACGTTATGAATTAAAACGGTTTTTTTTGTTCGTTGCAGAAATTGCATTCAAAACTATATAATTTGTTCGCAATAATTTTTTAGATAGTTTCAATAATATATTGTTCTCGGTTAACAATATATCTTTTGAATGACAAAAAAACTTTCAATTTTATCATGTTATTGAAGTTAATAGCATTTTGTTTGGACTAATAAATCCGATTATTTACACCAACAATTTTACAATTGAATCAACAAAATTTTATTCAATGACACCAATGATATTGGATAAATGAATTTTTTTTTCTCAGTGTAGCTAATAGGAACCCCCATAATTTCGTCACGTTCTTCCGTCTGTTACGATGGAGCGGCCCCTTGCTCTATCATCAAGGGGGGAGATACATTTAGCCGAGGAAAAAGAATTGCTGATTTTCATGATTTTTTTTTTAAGGAAAGGTTTAATTACTATTTTTTAGACTTAGGGTATGTTTTGTTACTTAACCTTTTGAAATGGCAGAGGTATAGCACGGTCGTCTAAACGGGTTGCCGCGTTATGAGATTTGAAGTTCGAGGAAACACGTGATAAATAGGGCATTTTTTAACATTTCGACGCATTATTTGGGTTTTTTGGGGTTTGTGAAAAATTCGAAATGATTTTTAACGTTTTTTTGCTCGTAAAAAAATTGTTTATGGAAAATGTCAGCGTCCCCCGACTGAATATCATCATTTATAACCTAATAAATGAGAAAATAACAATAAAAATTTCGGAAAAGTCACTTATCTAAAGAATTACCGAAGATAGAATTTTCCGAAAAAAATGACTTTATTTTGCGATAAAAAAAAATTTATTTTCAAAAACATTTAAGATGTTATTTTAGACAGTAAGCTTAGAAAGATTGATACCAAATTTCATCAAAATCGGCCGACTAGTTTCTTAGCTATACTTCACGCCAGTTTTGAAAATGCAGTTTAGAAGACCGTGCCATACCTCCGCCATTTTTCAAGAATAATAAAGAAAATTCCATATAACAGCAAAAAGTAGTAATTAAACATACCCAACATCTAAAAAATGGTGAAGAAAATTTTCCCTAAATAAAATGAAAATCAGCAAACTTTTTCTCTTAAAGCCTTTTGGTTTAAAAAAATCCGAAGTAATTCATGAAAATAGCATCCGGTACGTTCGTGTAAAATTATCGAAGGTACCGCAAAGTTAATAGTTTCGAAAAAAAAATCAGAGAAACTGTATTCACTTCGACGAGGTTTTATTTGCCGGTTTATGCTTTTATTTTTATTTTTAATTTTTTTCGTTTACGTAATAAAGAATTTCTTTTCAGTACCCCCACATACTTCCGGCGGCGCAAAAACCCCTCTCGCTGAGTAGCAGCGGTGCCAGCGACGCTGGCAGCGTAAGTGGCGCGAGTGTAAACGCACCGAGTCCCGCACCTTCCAATTCATCCAACAACCCATCGGAACAACCGCCCCTAAGGCCACTCGGCAAACTCGAGGACATGAAAGGTAAAGCTTCTTCAGAAATCTCGTAAAAGTTTGACTCAAATTTTAATCGGGATCCATAGACGATAAAATTAAAAAAAAAAAGATCGTTCCAAACCGAACGATTATAAGTAATATAATACATTGAAAACATTAAAATAAAAATATTTATTTTATTATAAAATAAAATTACTGTAATTAATATTAAAGATTATAAAACATTAAAATTAAACAAAAGAACGTTCCAAGCCGATTATAAGGGGCCGGGTTGAAATTCCGAACGTTGAATGATCAGAACGCCTAAAACTCCGAAAATATACCACCCTGAAAGATCAAAACTCCGAAAAAATTTTACACGAAAGACCAAAACTCGAAACATCTGAACACCGTCAAAATAATTCGCCTATGGAAGTGTAAAAGTTTCAAAATTTTTAATAAATCGACGAATTATTCCAAGAATTTTTTTTTATTAAGAAGTGATTTTACGTCAATTTTGAAATTTGTCTAGACAATGTTATGCGTTCTACATAATTTACAGTCAACTGCGTAGACTTTCGCTGACATAATATTGACGAACCTTGTAATTTCGGAACATTAAAATTAGGAATTTTAAATCGTCGGCGCATTTAAAGTTCGGAATTTCAACCCGGCCCTCATGTCAAGATCATGCCAGCAAAAGTCTACACAGTTGACTGTAAATGATGTAGAACGTATAACATTGCCTAGACAAATTTCAAAATTGACCCAAAATCACTTCTTAATAAAAAAAAATTCTTGAAATAATTCGTCGACTTATTGAAATTTTTGAAACTTTTAAAACTTCCATAGCCGAATTATTTTGACGGTGTTAAGATTTTCGGAGTTTTGGTCTTTCGTGTAAAATTCTTTCGGAGTTTTGAGCGTTCTGACCATTCAAAGTTCAGAATTTCAACCCGGCCCCGATTCCATTTGGAATTTGATTTCCGAGATGATTTCGTGGCACTCCTAACAATGATAAGCCAAACGGGACCCAAAATAACAGTCATGTTCACCAACACATCGAAATTCTCAATGTACTTGGAAAAAGATCATCATGATCCATGCAATAGGATTGTAGTTATTATTTTTTGACGAAACATTTGCGGAACGTAATTCTCGTATTCTTTTTGCGTTATCAAACAGTTAGCGATCTAAAAGTGGAATTGAAACGACGAAATTTGCCGGTTTCCGGCTCGAAGCCCCAGCTGATCGAGCGCCTCAAGCCATTCACGGAATCGTCGAGTAACAATGCAACGACGAACTCCAACGGTCCCCACGTGACGCACATGGGTCACATACTCATGGATACGCCGGGACCGATAACTTCGGACGATTCCAGCACCCACGCCAAGAGTCCCGGCTCACCAATGAAAGACGACCCCAACAGTCCGCGAACGAACTCACCCCACGGTAGCGAGCAAGACGATCCGTCGAGTCCGTTGGGTACGCAGAGAAAAACAAAACATCAAATTTTTCTCCCAAATTCCTCGCAGAAAATTACAACACCAAAAAAACAAACCTAAATCTAGTCACAACTCCAGTTCCAAAACCGTCCACTAAACCCAAACCCAAGCGACATATTGAATTTCCCCCGCAACTTTCTCACGAAAGGCAAAACAAGCAAATTCGAGTCGTTCCAGTGTGTCTCCACACTGCATCGCTAAAAAACATCGACTGCCGCGAAACTGTAATCACATTTTTTCTAAATCCAAGAAATCCAAAGCAACCCAAATGAAAATGCCGCTGCTCCAATATCGTCGTAACATTTTTCAAAGTTCATTCCAAACTGCGATAACGTCCAATTGTCATTCCGCCGAGGAGAGAATTCCCGGGAATTTCGTGGCAACTGCTGCAATAGGGGTTTCGAATTGTTCTCAGGAGACGACATAATCAAAGAACAGCGCAAAACGATCGAGGAACTGAAGCGGGAGCTGTACAAATCGAAGCAGCAGTTGCAGCAAGTGCGTCAGACTCAACCGGCGACCGTGAGAGCGGAGAAACTTGCGCTCCAGCAGCATCTGCACAACAAGATGCAGCAGCAACAGCTGGCGTTGCATCTGCAACTGTTGCAACAACAGGAGCAGCAGCAGCAGCAGCAACAGACTCGCTCGCAATCGCAGCAGCAGAACACGCAGCAGCAGCAGCACGCGGCTTTCCAGCAGCTCAACGCGAAAGCCAGCCTGGCAGCTTTCCTTCAGGCGCAACCGAACAACGCGGCCATATTGGACTCGGCAACGTTGACCGCGATAAACAACAAGAAGAATCAGGTGAAGAACAACAATGCCACGGTCCAATTGCCCGCAGCGATCGTTCTCAATCTCGCCAAGCCGACGAAACTCAACGGCTCCTTGCTCGGAGCCCTGGTCGCTCAGGCTCAGGCTCAGCAGCAGCAGCAACAACAACAACAACAACAACAACAACAACAACAACAGCAACAGCAGCAGCAACAGACGGCGGTCGTTGAAGATCTGAAACCTCCGCCTCAGTACGACGAAGCTGCCAAGTTGTTGAAGGTGAGCATGATAACGACACTTTCTCACCAATTGCGAAAAACTATCCACTATTTGTTTCCCCATTTGTTCGCCCGCTCGTAGTTGAAGATATGTGGAACGTACCGCACATACATACTCGACCAAAATATTTATTTGATCAGGATTTTAGTACTTGGCGATTCGACAAGCGTACTCAATACCCTTGAAATTGTGTGAACGCCGAAAAAAAAAATTTCGACCCTTTTGGCTGTGTAATATTCGATTAGAGTATTTTATTTTATTTTATTTTATTTTACAATTCCACTTAGTATATATAATAACTTAAGACAGTACATTACGGGAAGTTTCTAACCGGGATACAAAAGATATATGTGTTCTTTTTATTTTACAATGTTTTATTATGGATTTGCCTTAAAAAGAATTCCACCTACAAATTCGATCAGGATACTTATCTTGATAAAATATTTGTTGTCCCGGTGGCATGCTATAATATCACACGACAAAATATCACCACGACAAAACATTACGACCATAAAATATCACAATCCGATTATTCTCCCCACGCGAGAGTGAGTTTGTTTGTTTGTTTGGGTTTGTTTTGTCGCAGCTGCTAATTAAAAATTAGTAAGTCGCGAATTAGCGAAAGTCGTAGTTTCAGACCACTGTCGTCGAATATCCATAACTGAATATCCATAAGTCGAATATCCATAACTGAATATCCATAAGTCGAATATCCATAACTGAATATCCATAAGTCGAATATCCATAAGTACGAATATCCATAAGTCGAATATCCATAAGTACGAATATCCATAAGTACGAATATCCATGAGTACGAATATCCATAAGTCGAATATCTATAAGTGAGTATAGAGTAGAAATGAGCGCCAGAAATGGCGGGAAGTAGACAAATACAGTGGATATGGATATTCGACTTATGGATATTCGACTTATGGATATTCGTACTTATGGATATTCGCCTTATGGATATTCGACTTATAGATATTCGACTTATGGATATTCGACTCATGGATATTCGACTCATGGATATTCGACTTATGGATATTCGGTTATGGAAATTCGACTTATGGATATCCTACCCCAATCGTTTTAAACAGCCGTGGTGACGGTCGTATTCGAGCTACGGAGATTTATTGGGGGAGTTATGAAAATGTTGGAAAAAGATAGAAAAGTTATGAACGAAATATTGAAATGGATCTCAATTGGTTCTCCCGGAAGATGCACTTGAAAAATGGGCGAAAGAGGCAAGGGGGTGGAACGGCGACAAGGTGATGCAAATGGTATGCAAAAATTTGCGTAAATCAATCGTCCGTCTGTCAAATTCTGCCAAACATCGAAAAATAATCGGACCACGATAAATCAAATAGCATTTTGAAAAGGATACGATTATAAAAAAATTCGCGCAGAGCGAAGTTTCAAATCGAAATAGAAAAAAAATTACGAGCAATTCCGAGAAGCCACTAATTTTTGGCCGAGATGTAAAAAAATTGGGTTTTTAATATGTTTTCATCATATGGATGTATTTTGACCTTCTGAATTCGGATTCACCATTCATTTCCCCCAAAGCCCTCACTTTCTGTTGAAAATTCTCGAAAATACATGGAATGTCGTTGACCCCCTTGAACTTGCTATCCAGCGCAAATGTAAAAATACGTAAACTGTAATTTGATCGCCCTTTTATTCAATTGAATCCACCCCCTTACACGTGGGGTGAGAGAAGAAAAGGGGTGCTTCGTCCCTTAGTTTTTCTTTTTTTCAATGTACCCATAGTGGATATCTGATCGTTTCGCATTAGAACTTTCGTTTTTGTTTCGCTGAAATCGGCGGACTGCTTGCGGATGCAACTGCAAAATCAGCCCTTCACTCTAACGGATGATGTCACTCGTTAAAACTGTTTTTCCGCCGATAAAAAAGGACCTAATAGTTTTGAAAGCTCTACTTTAAACATGAGTTTTAACAAAACCGGAGGCGAACACTAAAGTGATATTCCTTGTAACCAATTCTGTTTTACCAATGAATGATATTGGGAGTACAAATAAGTCTCCGCCGTTTGACAAAAGATGGCCCCACCAGGAGGTTATGGTTGAAAGTGTCAGATGTAAAACGTCATATCCTGAGGTTGGACATCTGCCAAGACTATAACCTTGAAATATTAGCGATTTTGTATCAGCATCATATAAATAATGTTTTTCGTCCGAAAATGTCGAGTTTTGAGTCGAATAAGCGTCATTTGCGGGAACTCTTGCATTTGAAACGAATCTCCCTCCAATAATGCTTCCAATTCCGCGTCTTCGTACACTTCGTTCCCGCAAATGACGCTTATTCGGCTCAAAATTCGACAAACACGAAAAAAAATTATGTGATATTGATACAAAATCGCAAATTTTTCAAGGTTATGGTGCTGCTACATGTCCAACCTTACGATATGACGTTTTACATCTGACAATTTCGACCATAACCTCCTAGTGGGGCCATCTTTTGTCAAACGGCGGAGACTTGTTTGTACTCCCAATAATAAACTTGAACAACAAATTTGAGCAAGAATCGAAGAAAAAAGTGTGCTTTGCGTTAAAAACTGTCAAAATTATCTTTAATTTCAATTTGACGCGGTTTTACGGTATAGAATGAAGAAAACAAACATTTTTTAGGTTAAAATCGAGCCGGTAGCTCCGAAGAATCACGTGAAGAGCGAGGTGCTCGACGACGTGCTCGAGATTCTCATAAAGAACGGCGAATTGCCACCGAGCGCTGCCGATCCAACGACACCCACAACGCCGAATCGTCAATTGGGCCAGAATCTGGTGTTCACCGCTCCAGCCGATAGCGCGACGCAGTCGCTCGTCTTTGCCGCCTCGAGTCCCCTCAGTCCAGTCAGTCCGATGGCGATCGACGTGACGTCGGCCCCCAACGGTTGCCCGAGTCCGCCAATCGTGCCGCCACCACCGCCGCCCCTTCCACTCGCCAATTTTGCGGTTCAATTGCCGAGCGCGCTGCAACAGGAACAACAGCAGCATCAATCGCAGGAGGACATACCGTCCTTCACGGCCGACCTCTTGTCTTCCGAGACTGAGCTGGACGCTTCGATGCTGCTGAGTCCCCAATCGGTGCAGCAGACCTCGCCGGATCCTCAGCCACCCCAGGAAGTCACTTCTTCGGACAACGTTAATCTCGATTTCAAGGTAAGCACAAACGTTCTCCGCCTACGGGTCCCTCGAGAAAACGATGATAAATTCCCATGATATTTTCATCCTTTTGCTTCCTCAAAAAAGACACTGTGGTCTCGGGAAATGTTCGGCTTTACTTCGGGTTTTTAGTGAAAATTTATTCGAAATGTTTCGAAGTATCGGCGTGCAGATTTTTTCCGTAGCCCTCGACCTTCAACAAACTATTAGATACCTGAATGATAGTTTTTTTCATTGATCCGAATTTATTGGGATGTTGAAAAAGTTCTACCAGTTTTTTCGTGAGAATTAATCCTTTACTTTTGAAAAATCATTCCTAATGTCTTCAAACGTTTCAAAACTGTTGTGTGATCAGTTCCTAATGATTCTGCAAGTTCAGCTAGCGTCTGACATGAGTCTTCATGAAGTAATGCCTCCAATAGAGAACCGTACTGCCAATATCTCCCGCTAGAGGGCACATTGTATTATAACGTAAACGGAAGATGTTTAGTGAGATTCTCTTTGGTTTTGCCCCTGTTTCTACGACTACTGTTGAATTTTCTTCAAATAATCCGTTTGTCGTGAATAAATTATGAACAATTTGTGCAATTGAACGCAGAAACGAATTCATTTATTTCCTAAAAACGAAAAACTTAGCAAGCAACTGGTACATTGCTATACGTCGCAAGCACTTTACAGCCATAAAACATTCAAGGCTATATTCCGATCACTTTAGATCTGCAGACTATAGAAATGAAGGATTTGTTACAGCTCAGTGTATGAACATAAGATTTTTGACGCGATTTACTTCTAAAAGTATATTGTAAAGTAGTTAATCATCATAACCTAAAAATTGATATTTAAAATAGTTGAATTTGTTTAACCTTCTGGTATTATTTTATTACAATATACTTACCTAGCTCGTTTTCATTCTTTACGGGGATGAAACTGAGCCGGAAAATATTTAAAAAAGGGGGTTATACCTTCCCTGTTTGTTTGGAGCAAAAAAGAAACTTTAAAGAATGAAGAGAGAAAGAAAAGAATAGAAGCCGATTTTTCAATTTCGGTATAGTCAAATATTCGTAATAATTGTCCATTATGTTCATTCATATAATTTTAGTACAAGACAGACACCGTGAAAATGTACCGCGCGCGTCGGCAGCTTCTTTTGTTTACGTTATGTTTACGTGGCGCCATCTGCACTGAGCTTCGCGTAAGGTTCCCTATTCAACACATGAAAATCATTATTTTTGAAGCGTCTAAACCAATCTCTGCATGTTGTTTCCGACAGAGTATGGTCGCCGTAAATCTCAACGAGAATTCTGTGCTTCAGCTGCAGATTTTTTAAAATAAAGTAGTGCAGTAAAGTTCCCCGCAAATACTCTTTATTCGGCACGAAAGTTGACATATGTAACGCTATGAAAAAAAGTTGCGTAGACTTCGTCGAAGTGGCATACACCGACTTTCAAGCTCGCTCATAGTACTTCTTCATAGATGCGTTGTCATCTTAAGGGGAGATATACACCTAGGAGCCGGAAAAAAGGTCATTTTTGTGAATTTTTTCAAGGAAAACTATTTGAAATTTCGGATTGGGGTTTTAATTATCTAAAAGTATATACATTCAAAAATATGTTTAATTTTCTTTATTTAAAAATATCAAAAGGATACAAGGATATTGTATGATCCTTGGAGCGTCGTAAAAAAATCTGCGTATACGGTACCCACTGGCGTTTCTTCAGAAAACATCTGAAAAAAAACCAAAAAGATTATTAAATTAGATACTATAATCTAGTACTTGTGATAGCCGATTTTGAAAATATCGATTTATGACAAAATGGCGGACGTTTGAACATAAATAGTGATTTTTGGGCCAAAAATTAGTTATTATTTTGCCTATAAAACAAAAACTAAGTAACGGAAAAAAAAATCCTATGACAAGTACTAGATAATGGTGTATAGAATAACCACAAAAAACCTCAAGGCAATCGGTTCGTTGGTTTTCGAGAAATTTCGGGTACCGATTTGAAAAACGTGGTTTTGAGAAAAACGCGTTTGAAAATTTGGGAATGAATAAATCGTGAAATTTGTCAACTTACATGGAATCATCGATACCAGGCCCATAGTGTAGATCTTCTACGGTCGACGGAATGTTCATAGCTTCTAAATCCTCGACCTCGACTATCTAGGTGTACATCTCCCGTTAAACAACACGCACGTAGTTCTGGTAACGCCATCTGTTGGAAAACAGCGCGAACTTATTCAACGTCTTAATACATTCCCGATGAGCAAAAGAAACATGTCAAAAATGCATACTTTCTCATCCATTTATGGACGAATCTAAATAGTCTTACAAATTATGAAAAATCAATGTCAAGTAATTTCTCGTCCGTAATTTTCCATCGTAAGAAATCCTGATCGTTGCATCCTGCGCGGAGTCGCTCCCGGCGATTTTGTGTATCATAGAAAGGATACAAAAAATAGAATAACCTATAAAGTAGAAATGATTTTCTCACGTTCCGTTCGGGTGTCGAATGAAGAATCCATTATTAATGAATGACTTTAAAGTCTCTTCTAATGCAGGAGTTGGGGCTGGATCTCGATACACTAGACACGATGGACTTTAGCACGTTGGATTGCGATCTTGAGGTGAAGACGGAGGTGCCACCGGAATTTATGGACATCGGTGACATGCCGATGGACATGGATCCCGATTGGTTGGACTCGTGGATCCCCCAATCGCCCCAAGGCACTTCCACCTCTAATCACCAAAACCATCATCACCACCACCACCATCATCATCATCATCATCAGCAGAACAACAATCAGCAACACTCCCCGCAGTCCGTACAATCCACCGTGAATGACATTCACGATCCGATGTTGGCCAACAGCCAGGATCCCTTCGAGCTCTTCAGCATGGAGGACACGGATTTCAAGATGTCATCGGACATACCGCTCAGCTGGGACAAGTGTGATTTCGCGACCTAGCACGAGTTCGGCTACTCGGCACTTCGTACTTAAAACTCTGCACCGCCTTCCCGTTCCCTATTTACGATCCCCGCTGAGAAACGTTTGTTCGTCAGGTGTGCTCGTCGTGTCGAAGGTGATATTCGAACAAGCAGTAGCGGTCGTCTCGATCGCCTCTAATGCGGACGACTCTTCTTTCTTTTTTTTTTCTATTAATTTCGTTAAGTGCGCGTGGTGTTACGTCGAGTCAAAGAGAGAAATTTATTATTCGCGCATTCGCGCCAGCATCCATGATAATTGTACTCCGTGCCTTGCGGAATTTTACGAGGGATTACAATGGTAACGAGGTGTATAAAAGCTGCGAGGGGAAAGTTCACAAAAGGGAAAAGAAGCGAATGCAAAAGATCTCTGAAAGAGATTTGCGATTGTGAGATTTTCCGTCGCTCGTGACAGCTCAGTCAACGCCCTGCTCGATTCAACGAGAATCTGCAGGGTGAACGGAAAAACGAGGAACGATGGACGAGTCTTATATTGGACCAAGGGAAAAAATCGAAAGCGCTTCCCCGATCAACGAATCATTGAAATCTTCGAGGGGAAAATGTTTTTTCTGTCAAACAGCCCAAACGATCGAGTGAGAACTTTGACGACATTTGAAAACACAGACTCTGGAGATTCTCCGGTAATAATTGTGTCGGTGGAAATGTCCGCACGCGTTTCTCGACGCTGCGAATCCGTGTGGAAAAAGAAACGCAAGGAAACGAGAAATCGGGGGATAACCACATTGTGCGTGTAAGTGTTAAGGGCGAAAAAGTGGACGAAGCGATTATTTCAAAATTCTCCAAAGAGGATCCTACCGAAAACGAGGGATTTTTTGTTTATAGCTAGTTCTTACTGTCCCAGACCTTACCAGTCTCGTGTGTGTCGCTTGAGTTCCCAATAACTGCGGGTAGCGTTTGTGCGATGTCCGATAAGTTCGGAATATAGGGACAAGGCGAATGCGAAGAAAACAAAAGGAAAAAGGAAGTGGAAAAAAACGAAAAATACGAGCGGTCCGGGTGACCGAGTTTTCTCGTTGAAGACGGGCATTGTTCGAATGATTAAATGATAATTGCCGAGAGGAAAATCACAAGTTTTCTCGAGTCAGCTAAAAATAGTTCGAAGTTATTATTATTCTCAACATCTCATAGCAACAATACAAAAACCACGAAAAAAACGATGTCCTCGAGATGTTTTGAATTATTTTCGTTATTAATAAATTGTATAAACGTAAGATTTATCTAAGTGTTATTCTCATTCGAATAGTGCTCAGTTTGCTGCAGTGAATGATAAAAATCGAGTCCATGAATAATTCTCGTACTTCGTGGCTGTGGTTCTATTTGAATCCAAATGGTGTGAGAAAATTGCTTGCCATGGCAGAAATTCGACTCATCGTTTTGATATTAGAAAAAAAAAGTTATTTTTTTCCTCTCCGGGAGAAAGGTCCGTGAGACCCTTGGATACATTTATGTGCAAAAAGGTCACGATTCGAAACAAAAGGAACCATCTTCACAATTTTTATCAGCAAGTTCAATTCGTTAGCCGCTAGTCAATTTTATAAACATACGGCAAATGTAGAAAGAGATTAACTGTTTAGTTACATAGTGTCCAATTTTTTGCAAATTTTTACGAGGTGAAATTTCCAACGAATACGTGCAAGCCAACGAGAATCGTATTACATATTTAACTTTTCTTCGTTGGTTTACACATTTGAAAAATGCGTAAATCCGCCTCTCAGATATGTGCAATAAACTCCTCGATCACGAGGCGCAAATTTGTGGCCCGTCAGCGTTATCTTGTTCTATTTTTACAGTATGCATTACATTGGCCGAAGAATAATTGAGGGACACCACCACCGTGTGGACTAAAAACCAACATCAAGACTTTGGAGTTAATTTTACAGAAATAAACTAACTTTATTGAGGATTTACAATTGGTTCGTGAAAATATTCACAAAAAATGTTAAGAAGTTTTTCAGCACAATATCCGAAGCCTTTTTTCGCGGAGATCCTTCACTGTTGAATTATTCCCATTGTTTGGGATGAATGTGGAGCCAGATACCAAAGGATTTTTTAATGTAGATATTAAATAATAGAGAAGTTCCACGTTTTTTCTGGCAATATAGAAAAATCTCTATGATATTAACATTTGTAAGGGGGAAAAACTCGAATAGGTGCATTTTTTTTTAAATTGTATGTTGTTTCTTCACAAAATAATTTTTCTAAGGCGTTTTTTCGGGCTTGATAAAAAAAAACAAAAAATATTTTGACCATACATTTTTTTAGACTTTTTAATGATGTTTCAAGAGATTACAAAAACAAAAATTTGTGCGAAAAAAATGCTAATTGAAAAGGTTACGGACGTCTAAATATGTTCGTAAAAAAAGGGTGAGGCGGTTGACATGATTCCAAAGCTCCCATTCATCTGAAGCAGAAATGAAACCAATTTTCTTGATCAATAAGAATGTCGTTATGGCAAGTACCAATGAGAAAAAAAAATCATATGGCGACTGGCAGACAAAGTTAATTTTTCGCCCTATATTTTCAGTTTTTAATTCCTTAAAAATAACAATAATAATAATTTCGCAATGTCAATCGGTTGAATAGAACTCGAGATTTTATGTCAACCAGGTTGAAAAAGTAGTTTCGAGATACAAACGCGTTTACAGTTTTGAGTACATTTCCAGTCATCCGCAACTATCTAAGTAGTACAATGGCATGTTATAATTACGTTATATTAATCGGCCACTCCTGCCTCGTAAAGTGTGCCTTCCTCGACTTCGAAATGATGATTTTCTGAAACTCGTCTTATTTCAAATCACTATAACCTTCTAAGTATTGAGATTTTCGGAATTTCCTTTTGAGGACATATTCCTAAACGTCTATACTTTGGAAAATGCGAAAAAATATCGTTTTTTTTTTCAAATCTCTAGACGAGAATACTGCCTCAAAAGCTGTGGTACTTCTCTAGTGTTTAATATTCACATTAAGAAGCCTTATTGTATCTTGCTCCAGGCTTAATCTAGAAAATTCTACTGCAAAGAGCTTCTGCGAGTGACATAGCTTCGAACAGATTGCTAGTGTGCGCTCAGTTTGTATTGAAAAAGTCTAAACATTTTTTTGTACTGTTTTTTGTATATACAGGGTGTCCCAGAACTCAACGTCAAGCCGAAACGGGGTGACAGGATTGATTGTAACCATCATGAGAAAAATCAGAAAAAAAATCTGGGCATTTAAGAAAAACCTAGAAATTTGGTCAAACTGTAACCATTTTTCGGTTATTGTGGTTAATTTTTATTATTTTTGTTCATTTAAACTTTGGAACCGTAACCCTAAATAACGTTTCTAGAATCACGGTCAAAAATAATGCCCCAAGTTTCCTAGAATTAAGACTGTTTTTTGTTAAGGATGTATGGCAACTAAGTTATTTACTACTGTTCGAATTGAAACTCACTGATATTGTAAAGGAAAATATCGAGAACTTTTGAGATTAAAAAAACAAAATTTTCCCACGTGAATGCTGAGATAAACGAATTCAAAGTTGCGTCATTTAACACGGGGAACATAGGACTGTACGTCCAAAATTCCCTTTACATTGGCAATAAAGGTATTTCCGGAGTACTCTTTTGTAAAAAACACTTTTGTGCGGTATCGCTGTAATATGCATGATACGTTAAAAAAAAAAATCGACATGTGCCCATATATTTTGCGAGATATTGCGAGTTAAATGGGACCGTTTTCGTATTTCTTTAGCTCGTATGTCGTAACCACGACAACGTCAGGGAAAACGTACATCAAATCAGCAACTAAATTTGCAGTTAAAAAATTGAAAATTCTTCTTTCTGTACCACATGTTTTACTTTGAGCTGTGGTAAATCTCCTTTTTACCTTCAATGAATACTACAATTATTTTATTTAGTCTTTAAATGCGATTTTTGCAAATTGCATAATCAGTTCTGTAACGACTCTGCAGTAGCTGCCATACATCCTTAAACTATGAATTTAAAATTTTCAAAATAGATTTTTTTTCTGATTTTTCTCATGATGGTTACGATCAATCCTGTCACCCCATTTCGGCTTGAAGTTGAGTTCTGGGACAGCCTGTATATATATATATATATGTAAATTGTCATTCAAGTTTATCATTTTTCTCAAGATCACCTCCGAAGTCTCCTTATCACATGGTCGTGTTATCCTTTATATAGCTTGTTCAGCGTGATCGTAAAATAGTCAATGATTCATTTCCAAGCTTCATGTGACATTTTTTGTAACATTCCACGTTGCCCAACTCTTTACAAACAAGAGACGGCAAGTTGTCAATCTTTAGATCTCTCTTTCTCTCTCATTCAGCAAGATTCGTGTCACGATGAAATATCGTGAAATTACATATCCATATGTATATTCAGAAATTCCACTAACCGAGAAGCAGAGAAATAAAGTTTTGCGGTGTATCACACTTCGATAAACGATTCGGAGAATTACGCTGCCATGGCAATCAAAACAAAAATTAAGTTACGTCCCTCAAAGATGGTTGGTCCCGCGTAGTGCATCGTTGGACGGCAACGAAAATCCTTTTTTCATTTAATTTTTATTATGGTCGAATTTTTTAAAAATTTAAACAAATTCAATTTGAAAGCAAATTAAAACGAAATAATTTTTTTTCAATCCATTTTTAAACGGTAGAAAAAAAAGCAAGTTTAGGTTCCGGTTCTCTAATGAGGAACGTAAAAACAGCTTGAATGATTTTCGTAGCGGAATGTTGTGTAAAAAAAATTGAAAATTAGCGAAAGTGAATTTTCATTGAATTCCAACGAAGCAAAATTCAAGATCGTCACAATATCGACAATTTTCCAGGCGATTCCCGACTCGACTGCGTTCGTACGAACACAGAAGTAAAAGCAATGCAAATGGTGCTAGCTCGACCATTATCATATCAATTATTAACATAAAACTGTCGATCACGAAAAAAAAACCGTACATAACCTTCAATCGCTGAGTTTTGAGAAGAGATTCTGGCTCTCCGAATGTTCTCCACATCGACGAGCACTCAAAGACCCAAAGAACGTAACAACTTATTGTTCATGCAAAGTTCACTAATACTCGAATTTCGTCGTAAGAAACGAAAGGTCTAGCAACATTCCAAACTCTTTTCAAGTGTCGCGATCGCGGGGGCCTCCAGATTCACAGGCCTAGACATAAAATCGAACAAACGACTTTCGAGTAACTCCCGGCGAGAAAGAAAAAAAAGCGGTAGTTTCGAATGTGCCTGTTTTGCGAGTATTTGGAGCCCACGAAAAGTTGCGCACCAACGTTATCTCTGGAGGGACCCGGGAAAAGTCACACAATCTTGAAATTCTGCCAAATTTAAAAATGCATTTATTGCCAATTGATTTTCCCAGTAATTACTGGGAAAATGCATAATTTTCCCAGTAATTACTGCATAATTATCTACAACTATGCAGTAATTACTAAAATATTACACTGGTGAAATCACGTGAAATTACTAAAAAATAAATGCATAATTATCTATGCATCACTTTGTTCGTTTATTTCGCCGAGGTCGAGTGCGCTGTCGCATCGTTGGGAATTTTCCTAATTCAACAAACCGTAGGATGGGAGAGAAAAATAATTTTTCGTATCACATGACGAAGAAGTAACACTGGATTGAGTGATCGATGGTAATTTGCGAAGCTCACGATAAAATTGCAAAGGCGTCGAAGGGCCGTCTGGGAATAACGTAAAATCGTGGCAATTGCAGACGTGAGATCGTCGGGACTTTGCAAACGAGACAACTATGACTTTCAAGTTTGCATGGTTTGAACGCAACGATAATTGTCCATTTTCAATTTCCTTCTTTTTATGCTTATCCAAAACGGCCTTTTTGCAAATTGACGTAGTAAATCTCTAATAAGAATACTTAAAAAAAACGTCTGTTGTGATGAAAACGTTTGTAGTATAAAATATTAATCATCTCTAATAAAAATACGTAAAAAAATCGTGTGTTGTGATCGTCACAGCAAAAAAAGAAATTTGAACAGTCAAAAAGCATTATTTTTCGTTGCATTCCACGATGCAAACTTCAGCTTCAATTTCACCAAGAGATCGAGGTATTTTCACGATTGACAGAAACTTCGTTTCGAAAATAAAATCAGCCACGAAGATACGCGGTTACTTTCATGCGACTCAACAAATCGAACTTCGTCGAAGTTTCTCGACACGAGAGTTTTTCGAGAAAACTTTGACTGTCCTTTGAGGCAATTGCGAAAGGGTTACGCACCCGTGAAGTTCGGTTACTAAAGTCCTCGTTTTTTTGTTTTATTTTTAGAGTGTAATTGAGAAACGATTATGGAAGAGTTGAACCGGATGTGTGAAAATGTCACTTGCCCGCCTCACATCGCTCAGCTACTCGTCAGCCCTTTCCCCGTTGCCATGACAATAATCATCCTTATTCTTTCACTCGTTATTTTCTCTCCTTACTCAATTTTCTTCCCCCTCTTTTCTTTTGTAAAATATTGTAAAATACTTAGAGCTTGGCCAAGTTGCGTGATTGTTCGTTGGCGTGGGAGAATATATTCAGGAGCGCGTGGCGTACACCATTTCTTGGGCATGTAAGTGTGTACGCGTACTTTGCGAATGTCACTAGTTCTTAAGCGTAACGATTTTTCAAGAATGCGTAATCGAACAATTATATTGTTCTTTAGAGCAGTAATTTAAAATGAAGAAATGCGCGCGTACTCACACACACACACACACGTGCGCGCAAACTTTCAATCTCAAGACGAAGGTTTTTTCGAAAATTCAGAAACGATAAACAAAGTCTCCTCCGCAGTCATTTTTACGAGGACAATGCCAAATTTTTGTGGAATTGTCGCTTTTGTGAAAACGAAAAATAATAGAAAATCGTTAAAATAATTATTTCGTTCGATGAAAAAAAAATATTTCGAACGACGCGGGTGTTTGCAAAACGTGAAAAGCGGAAAAATAAGAATGCTTGTGTAATTTTTGTGGAGTAGTAGGGGCAAAAATCATTGTCGAGTTCGTTAAGTCAAGCAAACATTTATTACTTGAAGAATATTGTCGCTTCTATTAATTGTTTTTCTCTTTCTTGTTTTCGTCGAACTTCGCGCAACGTTTTTTCAAACAAAATTTTACGTAGAGAACAAGTGGTTTTTTCGTATCATTATGTTTGAAACAAGTGTGTGTGTGGGTATGTGTTCGTGTGTAAGAGTGCGTCCACTGTTCGGAATAAGGTGGGAATATATCGATGAATGTTCGAGACACGGAGCGATTGGATGAGCGAATCGACAGTGAAAGTTTTGTTAATTATCACTGGATTTATTATTATATCGATAATAATTTTAAGTATCAATCGTATAATTATTGCTAGAGAGAGTGTTATTTATTTTTATTTGTTGCAAATTTATCGATTGCCTTCCATTTGAATTTAAATAAATAAATAGAAAGTTATTGGCGAATGTTGTTGTGTTGATTGTGGAGGAAAAAAAAACGACGTACCGTCCTATTGATCCCTTGAAAATTATATTCCTCGTGAAAATACGTTTAATACGCAGTCCCGCCGTTCGTTGTACGAAGGAAAGATATTTACGGAAATAATTTTTTCCTAGCTCGATTTACAGTTCTTATTTCTCCTCACATCACCTTGGTGATGCCGATTTTTTTGTACGTCCTTATACCAGGTGTGTAAGTATGAAACCGGAATTTGCCCATAGGTGGCGCTAGATGTCGATGCAGTTACCGACACATCACGTCAGCGGTGTCTTGTTATTGTATTGATATCCGACAAAGATTTCCAACTCACAATAACACGAGTTTCATTCAGTAGCATTAGTTTATTAGAGATAAACATGTCGAGTTTTGTGCCAACAAATTACGATTTGCGGACAGCACTACTTTTCTGTTTTCATCTGAAGAAAACCGCAGCCGAATCGCATCGAATGCTTGTGGAGGCGTTCGGTGAGCATGCTCTCGGTAAAACACAGTGTTTCGAGTGGTTCAAACGGTTCAAAAGTGGCGATTTTGACGTGAGGAACGAAGAACGTGGAAGACCACCGAAAAAGTTTGAAGACGCTGACCTGCAAGCCTTGTTGGACGAAGACGACGCTCAAACACAACAACAACTGGCGGATCAGTTAAAGGTGACCCGAGAAGCCATCTCCAGTTATTTGTATCATATCATTACAATAAACGTGTTTTTTCTGTACAAAAATTCCGGTTTCATACTTACACACCTGGTAGATGTATTTTTATCCCCGTCGAATGTGAATTCACTGTTCATTTCCCCCCAAAACCCTCAATTTTCGTCAAAGACGATCGAAAATGCATGGAATGAGGTTAACCTCCTTAAACTTGTGACACAAATGCAAAATACATAAATTTTTATTTCATCCCCCCCCCCCCCTTCAAAGAATTACTCGGTTTATTGAATTCAGTACACTTATTTTAAGGTTATCCTATCGCTTCACATCAGTCATACCACTGATCGTACTTGAGACTTGTACAATTTATATTTTTATCATATACAAAAAAAGATAATTTGTAGTAGCTAAAATTTTCCATGTGCAAACTGTTGAATGGATGTTCACATTTAATTAGAAAAATGAAAAAATAGTCATTCCAACGATTCGCGCAGTATTTCTAGGTTTGATATTTGGTAACATTGGTTCTATCTCCGTTTCTTTTTAGTGAACCAGGCGAGTTTAACCTCCATGCTTTTCAACGTCGATCTATCAAAACAATGTCAGGTGCGGGAAATATAAAGCATTGTATTCGGGCCACGACTGGTAAAAAGCGTGGAAAATGTGTGTCGGCGAAATATGTCGGTTAAAAATGAAATATGTGTGGAAATTCGAATGAGTGAGATGAGGTTAGGACTACAGTCAGCTGTTGCCTTGTTGTCGCGTCTCTTTATCGTAGCGAGTGGTAATAAATCCAATACCGGAAGTTCAAATTAAACTTGATATTACATAAAAATTAGGTTAATAAGCGTAATTTTTTTCTGAGAGCATTGGAATACTACAAGTGTTGAGTATGTAAATCTGATTATTTTTAAGAATCTGGTGAATTCCCACTATTATATACACTTTTGTAGCGACCGGAAATTGGGTTTCTGTGTGTCGTCTCGGAATTCCTTTACAAAAATACGCAATTTTAATTTTTGTTCTCTCTGTAATTACGTCGATAACCGACCGAGAAATTGTACAGCGACGACTATTAATATATTTAGTGCAGCTCAAAAAAAAATTATGAAAATCCTATGGATTGAAGCCTGGCGATAGGATTACCTTAAGGGGTGAGATGCAGTCAAAATGTTCAAAAAATCGATTTTTTTCATTTTCTTGAAGTATGCTGTTTCGAAAATATTCCCTGAAAATTTCGAGTCAATCCGATGAATAGTTTCCGGGATATCCCACAATTAGTGAAGGGGCGTCGGGTCCCCATGGCAGGTAGCGGCTGACAAATGCGCAAACGATAATACCCGGGAAGGCAGAATGCTTCGAAGACACCAACAAATTGATATTTTGTAAGCTTCCACATCGGCCAGAAGCCCTATTGTACGGGCCAGGAATTGATGATTCGATGTAAGTAATTTTTTAATTAGTATTTCTATACATAAATCAAGTGTAAAATTGGAAAACTCTTTCAGAAATTTTCAACAATTTATTACTCAAAAACTATGAACTATAGCAAAATTTTATAAACAATACTTTCGTTTTAAAATTGCCCAAAATGTTTAAAAAATAATAATTCATCCTGAAAAACTTTAATTTTTTGAAAAATTGTTTTAACAATTGGCTATAAACAATTGAGTGCTCGACTTTTCGGTAAAAAATTGTGATATTCTGATTCAGCGGATCAAAATACATAAAAAAAAAGTTTAGCTTCATCCATCGAGCTCAAAATTTTACGAACATATACCGTATCCACTTCGAAAAACTTCAAATGCGTTTTTCTCGAAATTATGTTTTTTAAGTCGGTGATCACTATAATTCAAAAACCACTCGATGGATTTTGATGAAATTTGGTGTGCTTATTGATAGCATTAAAAAATAGTCCTTAAACGAAGGATTTTCATTTTTGTTGAAAATTTCTATTTTTTTAACAATAAACGAGCGATTTTTTTTGTCGAAAATCGATAGTTATCTGTCGGACGCCGCCATTTTGTTAATTTTTTAAGAAAAAAATGCTTGGATTCGTTAATCCAAGAATTTTTTTCTTAAAAAACTAACAAAATGGCGGCTTCCGACAGATAACTATCGATTTTCGACAAAAAAATCACTCGTTTATTGTTAAAAAAATAGAAATTTTCAGATACTAGATTTATCATTGAACTAATGATTTTTTTTGGTTTTTTGATATGAGATGATCCAATAAAATTTTATGATGGTCACCGCAAAGCAGTACATGCCGAAGGGGGTCCGACAAAGATGGCGATATTTTTATGAATAATCAATATTTTTCTTTGAAAATTTGTACAAGTCAAGTTGAAATATAACATAAAAAGTCTGTGTAACCACTTATCTAAAACAAAATTAATTACTATAAAAAAAATTTATTGAAAATGCTCGTTTTTTCACGCCTTTGACTGTACCTCACCCCTTAATTATCGAGATACGGCGATTTTTAAGTTTTCAACCCCTTTTTCTTAGAGTTGCGATGAGTCGAGGGACAACATTTTATTGGGGTTACTTTCAGTATGCAACTATCTACTTTCAGTCAAAAATTCATATTCTACGCTAAAAAGTACTGGGTTTTCGTCTCTTTTATTGGACCATTTGACCGACCGAGCGCGTGACACACAGCTTCGAACAGCGGACCTCGTTCTGTCCATGGAGAGAGCAATCCCTGCCGTACCGATCGACACTCACGAATGGACATACCGAAGA
This sequence comes from Ophion slaviceki, assembly GCA_944452715.1. Lineage (NCBI taxonomy): Eukaryota > Metazoa > Arthropoda > Insecta > Hymenoptera > Ichneumonidae > Ophion > Ophion slaviceki. Next base: position 26,803,004 of record OX101786.1, on the reverse strand, counting down.
AATTGCACCCGGCAACCACGAGAGGCCGTGAGATTTCGACGTGAATCCGGGCGTTGTGCGAGCTCTCACAACAATTGCTAGCCGTGGTGGCCGAATCGAACGTAAACAGTTTTTCTGTTTACATCGATCGCGGAGCCTCGACAACGTTGTCATCGTCGAAACGACGTCGTCGAATGAACAATCAGCAACGAGCAAAAGCATTACTGAAGGTATTCGGAAAAAGTAAAATTGTCTTTGGGAGCATGAAAAATCGGGCAGCTTCATCGAACGGCGGAGAACCTCCTGCAAAAAAGAGGCACTGGCGCGAAGGCTTGCTGGAGACGATGGAAGACCCGGCGTACAAGATTCGAGAGGACGACAGGGTGAGAGTGATCAAGGACAAGTATCCAAAGTCTCGTCATCACTATCTAGTACTTCCAAACGACGACATTCACTCGACCAAGGCATTGAGCGAAAAGCACGAGGATCTTCTCCGACACATGGAACAAATTGGTCGCGAGATCGCCGACGAACACAGGGATTTCGAATTCATCATCGGATATCACGCTGTCCCGAGCATGACCAGATTACATTTGCACGTGATAAGCACAGATTTTGACAGTCCATGCTTGAAGACCAAGCAACATTGGAACTCTTTCACGACCCCTTTCTTCCAAACCTCGCAAAGTGAGTCGGAAAATTCTCAAAACTTTCGCCACGTATAGGGCAAACCGACCAATGGACGAATAACTACACTGTAGGATTCGGATGGACTGTAAAATGAACATGTTAAAAGAACTACTTTAAATTGCTATGGCTAATAAAATATATTATTCTGATAAAAAAAAATATTCGAAGTAATTGCAACAAATAATATTGGAGAAATTGATAAATAAGTAGCGAAATGACTGAATCGTCGGTGAATGGTCGAAACCTGAAAAACCCCGTAACCGGAACAAATTAAAAGAAATCTACTTTTTGTAGCCCTTGAAAAGACCCGTCGATCGAGTATTTGATCATCACTCTTCGTTAAAATCTTCGCCCCAAAAAATGGTTGAAATACCAAAAAAAAATTGTTTATCGAATAACTCAAAAACAATCGATTTTTCAGGTATGGTTCAAATGTACGAAATCTAAAGAATAATTTTCTCTAGATTTTCGTTTCTATGGACCACCCGTGAATTTCGATTTTCCAACCCCTCTCGGGGGTTGAAAATTTAAAATGAAATTCTGGAAAAACTAGTGACCGCACGAATACACCACCGTGGAACAATTTGTAGCTTGGACCCTCGGCTACATGTTTGTCCACAGCGCCAAACTCTTATCTCCTTCCTTTTCAAGTCAATAGTTTTCCCAGAATTTCAATTTGTATTTGTGAAGGTCACCTCCACTTTTTTAAGTTAAATGGTCAATTTTTTTCAATCATCTTGTGGAACGCCTCAAGCCACATAAAAAACATTCGGGGGTCAAAGTCGTTCAAGGGCATTCAAGGTCACATATTTAGGTTTGTATAATCGACACTGACCTTGAACGACTTTGGCCCCCTAATGTTTTTTTATGCGGCTTGCGGTGCTCCACAAGATGGATGAAAAGAAATGTACCATTCCATTTCAAAAAGTGGACGTGACCTTCACTGTGCGTTAGCGCCTCCACGGAAATTAAAAAAATTCAACACCGTGTATATACAGGGTGTCCCAAAAACCAACGAAAAAATTGCAGGTGCTCACAGGCCAGCCCATGATGATCCAGAATAAACAAATATGACCTCAGTAAAAGTGTCATAGTTTTCGAGACATTTGCACTTTTTTTAAACTCGTGAAAATCTCTAATTTAAGGAGGTTGGAGCGATTCAGTTGAGTCAAATGACGGCTTATTCATTGTTTTTTTCAATGATTCCAAAAAAATGCATACGATGTACAGATTTATTCTGTATGCGCTAATTTTTTTGAATATATAATCAAAGGGCATAATTATGCATTTTAATATTTTTATTACGTACAGTAGAAAAACTTTTGTACTACCAACTTGAAAAAGTATAACATTATGGATGATTATTATGAAAAAACTATGACAACGAATGTTTTATACAAGTCACAATGAAATTTTGAGTAATTTATAATTATGCCTATTCATATTTACGTCGCGAGATTATTGGCCCATGGTTTACGATGGGCAAGATGAGGATTTTTTTTTTCTAAATGTTTACGAAGGTTCAGTTTGCGTTAATCCGTTGTTAGGGATGGTTTATCTTGGTGCTAAATAACAAAAAAAAATTACATAACCTTCAGTGTGAAAGTCTTGCCCATTTGACCGCAAGTTAAATTACATACGTTAAACTATTTTTCATCTCTGGCGTTTGGTGGTGAAAAAAGGTCAAAAAAATCGTAAAGACTCAGTATAGTCTAAACGATAACATGTATTTTTTTTTAATTTTTTAAATTTAAATTGCCTTGAGGCAATATTTCACATATCACAACTGCCAATACGGATATTTTTCGGTTCGGTTTATTTCGTGCTATCAGTAATGACCATAAATATTTACATTGTTGGCTCTTTTGAATTTTCATTACTCAGTTTGATTGATTGTGGCACAATAAACGCCCGACGCTGAACTCACAACATATCTTAAAAGTGGGGCCATTCAGTGTAGATTTAAAAAAGGACGCAACACGTGGGACTTTTCTTCACCGTAGCGAACAATATCTCTATTTTATTACATAAAGAGATAATTTTGAATTTATTCCATTGATCTGTATTTGTACTTATCTCGAAACTATGACTCGTACATGTCTCGAAAACTATGACACTTTTACTGAGGCCATATTTGGTTGTTCTGGATCATCATGAGCTGGCCTGTCAGCTGTTGGTTTTTCAGACACCCTGTGTATAGGTATATTTTTATTTATCGATAAATAATAATCACGGAGTTTGCATCGTTGGAATGAGATTTTTTTCGCATATTTCATTTTTATCACTATCCATAGCTTTTTTGCAAATTAATGTCGTAAATCTGTAATACGATACGTAAGAACTTTAATGTGACTTTCAGAGCCTAAGTCACCTAAAAAGATTTGAAAATTAAAAAGAATTCATTTTCGTTGCTTCCGAACAATGTGAACTTCAGCATTATGAATAATATCTGATCTTCCAAACTTTAATATTGTCAATTAAAACAAATATTTCGATATTCGATCTTTCAACCAGTATATTTAAAAAATCAAATCAGGTACGCAATTGTAATTATTTTTTTTTCATAATAAAGTTTCAATGCAAATACCAAGAGAATTGACTATCCTGAGCATTTCTAATGGAACTTAACAATTTCTGTGGAAATGTCTATTCGGTGTAATTCTTCAGCTCAAAACTACCAAAATGTCATCACATTTTCGTTTGGACATAACTGATTGTCACGAAGCTTGCATCGTTGGAACCTTACGAATTTTTTTCTTTTACTTTAACTTTATATCAGCCAAAATATTTATTTGAAAATTTGCATCGTAAAATTTCGATAAAATCCGAAAAATTGTTTGGGTTATCCTAGTAGCCTGAAACTTCCAAAAATGTGCGATGATGAAATGTTATCCATTTTAAAAAAATCAGTTTTCGTTGCATTCCAACGATGCAAATTTCGTTGCATTCAACAGGACACGCGTGAAAAACGAATTGTCATCTTTATTTTCATTCCGTTGTGCCCTCCAATTGAAATGTTTGCAAATTTGTAAGGAAATATGAAATTGCAGCGATACGCGAGGAGTTGAGAGAACACGGTCGTATCAAGCAAATGAGCAGCTCGGAGAGCGAGAAGCATTTGAAAAAGGAGTTGATCTGTCACAAGTGCACGTATCGACCGAAGAATATGCCAGATCTCAAGAAACACTTGCTCACCCATCTAAGCGTAAAATAATCACGTGTCTCGCACGAAAAACAATGTAAATTGAAGAAGAATAAAGAACTTACATTTCTTACGTCGCGTTTTTGGATATACCTCCGATGCGCTAGAACCCGGCTATCGCCTATTCTACTTTGCGTTGCAAATCTCCCGAGCGCAGCGTGCAAAGATCGCCGTGGTACGAATTTAGTGTTTTTTCCTGACGCGTTGTGTGTACTACTACGTTCGAAATTCATCGCTTAAGGTTGTTATGGGGTTAAGTCAACATGTTACCACCGAGCTGAAATTTTTTCTGGCCCTCGTTAATTATTCTGTCTACAGCTAAATTTTTTTGAAGGTATGAAACCTTAAAAAAAATTTGGCGGACGCAAATACGAAAAATGGTTCCATTTCGACGAAAGTGAGTATCTTATGGTTTTTGGGGTCGCTGAATCCGAATCTGAAATCGGTTTTTGAAAATTCAAAATGGCGGATTCAATATGGCGGACGCAAATACGAAAAATGGTTCCATTTCGACGAAAGTGAGTACGTAATGGTTTTTGGGGTCACTGAATCCGAACCTGAAATCGGTTTTTGAAAATTCAAAATGGCGGATTCAATATGGCGGACGCAATTACGAAAAATGGTTCCATTTCGACGAAAGTGAGTACCTTATGGTTTTTGGGGTCGCTGAATCCGAACCTGAAATCGGTTTTTGAAAATTCAAAATGGCGGATTCAATATGGCGGACGCAAATACGAAAAATGGTTTGTTTGAAAAAATGGTGAAAATACAAAAAACAAAAAAAAAATCAACATACAAAAAGCACAAAAAAATTAAATTACAAAAAGCAAACAAAAATTAAAAATACAAAAAACAAAAAAATTTTAAATACAAAAAGCACAAAATTCTTTTAAAAAAGCACAAAAAAACAAAATGGAGTCAACAACCACCACGTCCTCGATTCGTGACTCTGGGTGCGGCTAAGAGCGGGATATAACGCCAAAAAAGTATTTTTACATTTGTTATTATGAATAATTTGTCATACGTGATTTGCCAAATTTTTATTCATTATATTGTATCCGAGCTTCACATACTTGGAGTCAGGATCCAAATTCGAAATTCGCGACCATAAACATCTAGAGATACAATTTTTTGTCAAAATCCAACTACTTTTCGAATTTGCGTCCACCATATTGGATCCGCCATATTGAATTTTGACAATCTGATTTCAAATTCGAATTCAGCGACTCCGAAAACCATGAGGTACTCACTTTCGTCGAAATCAAACCATTTTTCGAATTTGCGTCCGCCATATTGGATCCGCCATTTTGAATTTTGGAAATCTGATGTCAAATTCAAATTCAGCGACCCCAAAAACCATGATGTACCAAATTACAATCGAATCGATGCAGTAGAAATAGGTTGTTTTTCAAATGCCCCTATAAGTGTCATGACACAAAAATGGCACGACTTTTTTTTGCCCCTATGCGTGTCACAGTCAAAGGGTTAAAACAATTTTTCAAAAAATTAAAGTTTTTCGGAATGAATTATTATTTTTTAAACATTTTGGGCAATTTTAAAACGAAAGTATTGTTTACAAAACTTTGCTATAGTCCATAGTTTTTGAGTAATACATTTTTGAAAATTTCTGAAAGAGTTTTCCAATTTTACCCTTGATTTACGTATAGAAATACTAATTAAAAAATTACTTGCATCGAATCATCAATTCCTGGCCCATACAATAGGGCTTCTGCCGATGTCGAAGCGTCCAAAATATCAATTTGTTGTTGTCTTCGAAGCATTCTGCCATCCCGGGTATTATCGTTTCCGCGTTTGTCAGCCGCTACTTGCCATGGGGACCCGACGCCCCTCCACTAATTGTGGGATATCCCGGAAACTATTCATCGGATTGACTTGCAATTTCCAGAGAATATTTTCGAAACATCATACTTCAAGAAAATGTAGAAAAATCGATTTTTTGAAAATTCTGACTGCATCTCCCCTTAAAAGTACTGACGAGACGAGGTGCGCGAAGCTTCAAGACCAAAACAGCCATGGCGCTACGCTGCGCGCGCATGCACCTCAGGCGCCAACTAGCCAAGGAAAACCGAAGCGAAACAAAAAGACGCCATAACACTCGCAACGAGTTTTTCTTCACTCTGCGTTGTCCACGAGAGTTTTGCAACTTTCCATACTGCACCGTGCTCCCAATGGATCAATTCGTAGCCTCCTCGCAAGAGCGCGTTTAAGATTCTTTGCACCCGAAAATGTTTGCTTTTTAACGCCGAACCTCGCGCTATCCGTTGCACGAACATTAGCCAAAATTGTATAGTGATATCCTCCTCATGACGATCAATATCGACTGGAACGACATTTCGCAATTACGATAATGGTCATTTTGAGAAGCGCAAATTCGCGAGGAACAGGCAAATGGCGGCCGGTGAGGAACGAGGTAGGATTTTCAATAAATAAAAGAGTACACAGTTGTTTTTTTTTGTGGTATTCGGAAAATTTACTATAAATAAATTTGATATTAGTGTTAGAAGCGTTGCTTTTTGTTTTTGCTTCAACGCTCGTTATTACGTACTATTTACAGAGTCTTACATCGCAAAAATCCTCTCGCGAGGTATACGATTTTGTGGTTTTGCATTTTTGTTGTTCTTCTCGTGAATTCTCCCGCTAATTCTATCATTACATAGCGCCGCTAAGAGAGCTTGGGGGGGGGGGGGGGAGGAGAAAATTCTTGTCTCCTGCGAATCGAGTGTCGTACGAGTATACAGAGTATTCATACATCTTTTCTTACGAATTCGCGTGTAATTTCGTGTGTGGGTGTCTCTCTTTGTATCTTAAGTGTCTACGTACATTTAGTAATACTGCGATTAATAGTTGAAGCGTTCCTCGCGCGTCCAAGGAACAATTAGGCATTTTTGTTGGTTTCTTTGTTGTGTGTTTTTTTTCCTTCTTCGTCCGTTTCGGGCGTTCCCCGAATTATTGCTTGGAATAAACGGCAAACACGAAGAAAAACAAAAACGAAAATCTTCGAAACGTTCGTTACAGTTGTTTCGTTAAGTATCCTGAATTTTCCCTCTCACCAACGTTTCGTATAAATTATTCGGAATTTTCTTTCCTTTTTTTTATTTAACTATCGTCTCGATGTACGTATCGACCACGTACCTCTCGTTTAGGCATTACGAACGAATTATGTGCACGATACATTAAAAATCACATTCTCGAACGTCGTTGAAGACGAAAAAAATAAAAATAAAAACATCGAGAATTTCTCCGAGTGCGACGTTCGAGAATACGAGAATTGAAGAAGAAAAAGGAACGAGAAAAAAGCGACACTAGCGCGCGAGACGGGACGCCGTGGTACGATCGAAAGTTCGCGGCGCCTGCATAAAACGTAGGCTCCGGCGAACGTTTCGCGAGACCGACACAGAGCGCTCGCGTCGCGGGCGCCATGTTTTCTCTCTTCCTGCGTTCGTTCACGCGGGAAGAAATACCGCGTGCCAACGACAGCCGGGAATCCGAAAGAAAAAACGTCAATGAAAATGCAAATGAATAATCGGAAAGTTCCTGAAATCGACAATTATCGTAACGCTACCTCCCACGTCCTATTTATTCTCACTAATCGCATATGTATATATATATAATATAATATCTCTATATCATATCTACATACATACATACATATATATATATATATATTTATTTATAAAAAAAAAAGACGAATCGTCGACATTGGGTAGATTCGCGAGACTAGCACCGTTTTTTTGCGAACAGCCCGCCCGTGCCTTGCGTGGCCCGACAAAAGCGGTCATTTTGAAAGAGCCACTGAGCAACCGGGAACAATCGAGAGAACCCCGCGACGGAGGCAAGCCGATTTTTTCGAGCAAACGCGTGTTCAACGGCTTGGCGTTTTTTCCCCTCTGAGGGGGGGAAAAAAAACAAAGAAAACAAGAGAGACGAAAGAAAACGTAGAAAGGAAGCAACGACGTCTGCCCTGACCGACGATTCGTCAATACCCTGTATAAGTCTTTTCTTCGGACGATGAAGGAGGACGCGTTGAGCGTCACTGTCGATTATTCCGGTTGAATGTTTACTTTTTTTTTTGGTAGATCGAGCTGTGACCATGCTTTGTTGCTTCAACGAAACTAATTCTATCGAGTAGACTATACGCAAATAACAAACATTTATACACGATGTCCTAACTAATATTCACATTTTACATACAACTCTTTCACGCTCGCAATCTCTCACAATATATATATATATATATATATATATATATATATATATAATCGACATAACGTATTTATATATATGTATACGTATTTCTGTTATAAAATGTACAAGTATATAATACAAATGGTCAGCTCGATCTTTTCGTTGGCCAAGCTCATTCCCTACCGCGTGAACGTACCAATTTTTTTATTTACAATAAAGATGAAAAAGAGACTTTTCTTCGTTCCTTTCTTTTCGCGATAATTTCCACCTCCGGTTTCGTTTATTTTCGCTAAACGCGTAATCTAGTAACTTCGGAACGGTAGCCGCGACAGTGAACATAGACGTAGTAGAAGTTGATTGAGTGATAGCTCAAAGATTATAGGATGCAGTTGCAAGTCGTATTCGTAATTGCAACAGCCGTGGTGTTTCTTGTTTTCACCATAATTCGCTGTAACAGTAATAGTAGTAGTGGTAATAGTAGTAGTAGTAGTAGTAATAGTAGTAGTTTTTGAGTTACTAGAGTACTAGTTGATAATAGATTGGCGTTTGAGAGGTGCGCGAAAAGATACGGCATTTTTCCGTGGCTAAGAGTAACGTCTAAGACGCGCGTACGAGTTTCAATAAATAAATGACGACGGGGACGGCCGATCGTCGATGAACCAAAAGAAAACGATGAAAAATGAAGAGAACGAATGAACCGAAGTGACAACATTGAAAAGTTGCGAAACTCACGCACTTGTTTGCCCTTTTCGTACGAACGGAGAAACCAAGTCGTGCTTGTTTGACTTACGAAGAAAAAAGATGAACGTTCCCTCGATGAAACGTACACACGTATATATATATATATATATACACGTACATATATACTAATTAACGTTAATTGATCCTAAGATTAAAATGTAATCATAATGACAATAATAACGAAGTAATCGGCGATTATCGATAATCGAATAAATAACGATTATTGAACGAACAATTATGATAATTGACAAGGCGATGGATGCGTGTGCCTTGCATTAAAACTAAGGAACTCTCCCAAATTTGAACCGGAAGCTTCTACGCGACCTGTTCGAGTCTTTGGAGATTTTAACACTCACACGCACAGACGTATACCACATAGACACTTGAGGATTCTTAAGAATCTCTGCACACCTGCACGAGGATAAAGAAGGAATAAACGCTCGAACAATCGAGTCACAATTCTTCGCGCATTCCTTCGCACAATTGTCACTAATTCGCGATATTGTCCTCGCGATCGGTCCCAACACTCGCGATGCCCGACGCTTGATTTTTTCCGTCTTGTTCTTTTCTCTTTGTCATTTGGCCGAGTCCGCGAGTGGGTCTAGATGAAACGGAGAATTTATCGAGCCACCGAACATCGACGTAGAATGCGATCGACCGAATAAGTCTTTTTTTTTTCTTTATACACTACCGGCGGAAAGTTTCCGGACAAGAGGTGGAAAAAGTGCCCGAACGGTTCTTTATGCCATTTCGCCGGTAGTTGGGCTAGGCCAATTTGACCAACGGCATTTTAAAGAGGGGGGATTTACCTACATTTTGGCTTATCAAAAAAATTTTTACGATTTTTTTTACACTTGGCACCCCCAGTTTTGAAAACGACAATTTTTTGTCGTTTTTTTGTTGTTTTGTGAGTAGACCCCGTTTACAGTAAAAATCTTTTTTATGCATTTCTCCTATTAAAATCATAAAAGGGAAAGCCTAAGCCTTTTTTTCCCCAAAAATATTTCGTTTTTTCGATAAAAATGTACAATATGAAAAATGCTCCGGAGTACGAAAACGACGAGGTTTACAACAAAACCTCAAGACGGTAAAAAGTTGCGTTACTTTTTGTTGAGTTCATGAGAATTTTTTCGGATTTTTTTTTGCGAAATTTTTTTTAAATTTATTTCCGGTCGGAACTCGATTGATCTCAACACCATGATAATAATATAATTAATTTTTTTATTTACATATTATACTTTGGTCTCGTCGAAAAAACCTCCTCTCGCTGACAGCACGCTCTTAATCGTCGTAATTGAAATGTTTTTTCCACGAGACCAAAGTATAATATGTAAATAAAAAAATTAATTATATTATTATCATGGTGTTGAGATCAATCGAGTTCCGAACGGAAATAAATTTTAAAAAATTTCGCAAAAAAAATCTGAAAAAATTCTCATGAACTCAACAAAAAGTAACGCAACTTTTTACCGTCTTGAGGTTTTGTTGTAAACCTCGTCGTTTTCGTACTCCGGAGCAATTTTCATATTGTACATTTTTATCGAAAAAACGAAATATTTTTGGGAAAAAAAAAATCGCAAAAATTTTTCTACAAAACGAAATTGAAGCTTAGGCTTCCCCTTTTATGATTTTAATAGGAGAAATGCATAAAAAAGATTTTTACTGTAAACGGGGTCCACTCACAAAACAACAAAAAAACGACAAAAAATTGTCGTTTTCAAAACTGGGTGCCAAGTGTAAAAAAAATCGTAAATTTTTTTTGATAAGCCAAAATGTAGGTAAATTTAAAATGCCTTTAAATGCCGTTGGTCAAATTGGCCTAGCCCAACTACCGGCGAAATGGCATAAAGAACCGTTCGGGCACTTTTTCCAACTCTTGTCCGGAAACTTTCCGCCGGTAGTGTACTTTACTTAAGAGTTACATAGTTTAACGAAGCCTGCTCTTCGAACGATCTCGCTCTTCGTACTTTCGATTACACGCTACTATTTACATGGGGAGGGGAGGGGGGTTGAGGCGGAGCGTTCGGGAGGGACGTACGAAGATAAAAAAAAGAGAAGTGGCAGGGTCTTAACCCGGAAGTGAGGAGAATAAGTCCAAGGATCTTCAGGCGACGAGATTTAAAGCTGCGAGGACCTTTGTTCGACGATGCATTCTACCCTTTTCCCTCTTGTCCGATGCTCGATACTCTCGTTCGGAATAATAATGGCGATAATAATAGAAAACGAAAATACCAACAAATTTGACTATACATTGGCTACCTAAAGATCCGCGACTCGCGTAACGCGCACACGTTCGTTTTTTTTTACATTCATCCGGCTGTGGAATTTTTTGAGAAATCTTTCTGATTTTTTGCAACGGATTTGTTTGTGTATTTTTTTTTTGTTTGTTTTCGTGTATCAGAGGGGTGGAGTCTATATCGAAGCTGCGGACACGCTCGCCGGGCTCTCAGTCGCGAATTCATTCTGACAAACGAAATAATCTCAAAAGTTTCGTATTTCTTGTTTAACGCGAGATATACCAAAGTTGAAAGAGCGCGGTGGATTTTCATGAGTTACTTTTTCTTTTTTTGTTATCTCGGTCGGAATATATTTGTGAGTCTGAATATGATTAGTGGGCAATTGCAAATGACAAAATTTACGGGAACGCCGCGTCTTATTCTGACGTTATCTTTCTCGCTTTATATATAGTATATGTATATATGTTTTCTTTCCAATTTCCGTATTTTTCAGTCTCTATTTTTGTCTCTCTCTCTCTCTCTCTCTCTCTCTCTCTCTCTCTGTCTCACTGTCTTTGTCTCTGTGTGTGTTCGGAGGTATCGAAACGCGACAAGGAGTCCGGCGAGCAAGGTCCGCGATCGATAATCACTGCATTTCGAAATATTCGCGTTTTTTTTTCTCGAGCCTTCCTACGGCTTCGAATTGTTCCGAGGAAAAAAAATGAACGAACACGGTCGCGGATCTCGCACGATTTTTCCTAAATCTCTCATCGTGCGTCTGTCACAATTTCTCTATCGATATTTGCTCTCATGGCTAATTTAAACTGTACAAGAATTTCCGAGGACTAAAGTTCCTTCTCTGTTGCTTGACGCACACGATGCTATCGAATTTTTCTATACGAACATACGGCGATACAATTTTTTTTATCGTTCTAAGGTCGAGAGGCAAGCGCCTACGACGAATTCCCACTCGCGAACTTTGCAATGAGATTTACCTATCGACACGGTCACTGTTCTTTTTTTCTTCTCCATTTTCAATGCTTTTGACCTTCACCGGTGAGATGCTCTCGGAGACGATTCTTCTTTCTCGCGTTCAAGTGGAGCTCCGTTAGGTTTAACTTCAGGAGACGGTCTCCTCTCTCAGTCCGTAACAATGGACTCGCATTTCCTCGATCGCGCGGCACCACTCAAGGGCGAAACCCTCCGGTTCCTCCAGGTAATACGTTCTGTTCGGCTGTAATGATCAATGTGGAAAATGTCAAACTTGGAAAATGTCAAATTTCGAAAATGTGGAATTTAGAAAATGGGGGATTTGGAAAATGTGAAATTTGGAATATGTGGAATTTGGAAAATGTAGAATTGGAAAAATGCAGTATTTCAAACATGTAGACTTTGGAAAATGTAGAATTTGAAAAGTGTGGAATTTGGAAAATGTAGAATTTGAAAAATCTGGAATTTGAAAAGTGTGGAATTTGGAAAATGTGAAATTTGGAAAATGTAGAATTTGGAAAATCTGGAATTTGAAAAGTGTGGAATTTGGAAAATGTGGAATTCGGAAAATGTAAAATTTGGAAAATGTTGAATTTGGAAAATGTCAAATTTGGAAAATATCAAATTTGGAAAATCTAGAATTTGGAAAATGTGGAATTTGGAAAATGCGGAATTTGGAAAATGTGGAATTCGGAAAATGCAGAATTGGGAAATGTAGAATTTGGAAAAATGTAGAATTTGGAAAATGTGGAATTTGAAAAATGTAGTACTTGGAAAATGTAGAATTTGGAAAAAGGAGAATTTGGAAACGGTAAAATTTGGAAATTGTCGAATTTCGAAAATGTATAATTTTTGGAAAATGCGTGGAAACGAGAAACTTTCGAACTGGAAATTATGCGGAAGAGCGAGAAAAAAATCTTTTAAAATGAAAATTGCGAAACGTTCCTTTGAAACTTTGTGACTTCAGAATGAAAGCAGCAGGAAGGTTCCGAAATGTCATATTGAAGTTTGCATCGTTGGAATGCAACGATTTTTTTTTTATTGCATATTCTTCAATGGCAGCACAAAGCAACGATAAACTTTTTTTAAGATCCTCATTGGAGACCTACGACCCAACTGTATTAAAAAACATTTTGCATAAGAATCGAAATGGTAAAAAAGGAACTAAAAACGAATTTCCGTTGCATTCCAACTATGCAAACGTCGTCAAACTCACGAATCCTCGTTCCCCGTTTACCAGAATGGGTAAAAAATTACGTTGAAGTTTGCATCGTTGGAATATAACAGTTTTTTCACCCCAAATTTCCATTCCTTTATTTCTACCATTATTCAAAGGCTGTTTTTCCAAATTGCGGTCGTAAATGTTCAATAAAAATATGTAAAAACCTCCAAACGATTTTTACAGCTTCAATCCGCCTTAAAAAAAAATAGCAAATAAAAATAATGAATTTTCGTTGCATCCCAACGACGCAAACGTCATCAAACTCACTAATACCCGTTTTCGGTTTACCGGAATGCGAAAGAAAAGTGACGTTGAAGTTTGTACCTTTCGAAACCAACGATTATGTTCTCCATTTTTCCATTTCTTCATTTTTATTACTATTCAAAGACTCTCCTTGCAAATGACAGTCGTAAATCTCCAAAATGAATGTATAAAAACATTTCAACGATTTTCTCAGCCTGAATCCGCGAATAAAAATAGAGAATTTTCATTGCACCCCACCGCAAACTTCACCAAACAAAAAATGGTGTCGAACTTTGCATCGTTGGACCGCAACGAAAGTACCGTTTTCCATTTAAGGGGCCAGTCCACTTTGAAAATTAGAAAAAAATCGATTTGTTTTTAAACTGTTTTCGAAAGTGCATATATCCAAAAATATTGTGTCAAAATAGGTGCAGGAATTGCCGATTGAGTTTAGGTAAGAGTTTTTCATAGTATAAAATTCAAACGCGTTTTTCTCGAACCAACGTTTTCAAAATCTAGCTCCATCGTATCTCTAAAACTAATAAACCGATTCTCTTGAAATTTGAACCACATATTGTAAACATGATTCGCAATAAGATGACCCTCGATGGTTTTGAAATTTTGATTTTTACTCTTTTTTTGCGAAAAAACACGTTTTTTTAATTACGTTTTTCGTTTTTCATGTGCCATTTTTTTTATTTTTTGATAAAATTTTATATCCGAGGGTCATTTTGTAGCTGGTGTCATACTGAATCTAATGGACTTGGATTTTTTTTATTCCGACAAGCCGTTGCCGAGTTGTGATGGAGCCACCTGCCCACCTATTTTTGAGCCGTTACGTTAACTTACGTTTTGTACTTAAAAATTACGTTACGTTTACGATACGTTTACGTTACGTTACGTTACGTTACGTTACGTTACGTTACGTTACGTTACGTTACGTTTACGTTACTTTACGTTACGTTACGTTACTTTACGTTACGTTACGTTACGCTTTTGTACTTAAAGACAAATAAAAATGAATTAATTTTTATTAAATGTATTTCAAGACTTTATTTATCAAGCCCAACAACTTTAATATTCATATCTTTTATAAAACCCTCAAAAAAAATCGCGAAAATAGCCTTTTTCGTGGCTCCAAAGTGGCCCCTTGATTTTTCATTTTTTAATTATTCTAAAAGACTTTTTCAAATATGTTTATACCATAGATCGCTGAATGAATATCTTAAAAACCGAGTGGACTATTTTCGTTCGTAAAATCGGCAAAACGAAGTAAAGTAATTGAGAGATGTGACATTTCGTTGCATTCCACCGAATAGAGCTTCACCAGACAAAGCAAAAAACGCTCCGCGAAGCTTACCGTGTGAACGAAGAAGATCTTAAAGTTTTTCGGCTCGACCCTGAGTTCGGGGCTCCATGGTATTTCGCCCTTGAGTACCATGGTGACAGGATCAACGTAGTAGAGATGAGGTCCGGTGGTGAGTAGGAGCATTCGTCTTCTGGCGAAGAGGCCCTTGCGTTTGTTGACAAAGCCGCGTTTCAATATGAGATTGTCATCGACGAAAGCGTGCCAAGGATCGCCGCCCCGTTGTTTCTCGAGTCTGTGCTTGAGCTCGGCCTCGGTAAGATCGGCGATGCCGGAATTGCTTCTGCGCGATGTTCTCTCGTGCAGGGTGTTGGGTGGACTCGCGTTGGTCGTTGGGTTCGTGGGTGTGACGGGGATGGCGACGCGTTGGCTGATCTTAACGGGAATGGCCTCTTCGCCGATTCCAAGGCCGAGCAATCTCGTGAGTTGGCGATCGTCGAGGCCGGGCTCGAGATGATCGGGTACCCGATAATGCGATCGTAGTTCCTCGTGTTCCGAGGTACCGGGCAGATACGGATATATAGGCGGTGGATTTTGCTCGTGGAGTGTCTCAAAGTCGACGCCCGCGAAAAAATCGTGGGCCCTTATGCTCGGATAACCGGCGCCGTGCTCGTCGGTTGCGCCCAAACGTTCACTCGCCTCGAGCACGAGCAAACGTTCGACGAGTGTTTTGGCGAGTGGACAAAAGCCATCGGGTATCTCGTAATCGAGTTTGAGGATTTTTTGGAATATCAGATACTCGCTTCGCGATCTGAAGGGCGGTAGGCCAGCGACCATTTGATAAACGATGCAGCCCAGCGCCCAAAGATCGGACGCTCTGCTGGCGGTTTTGTCGGTCAACAATTCGGGCGAGACGTATTGGGCGGTGCCGACGAACGAGTTGCGCCGTTTTCGCGGCTCGTCCGATCTGTCGGTGGTGGCGCTGGTGGTCGTCGAAGATGTCGTTTCTGTTCTTGACAATTCGGGATCGTCCTTGAGGATCTTGGCGCTGCCGAAATCCGTGATCAGTACGTGCATCTTCTCGTCGAGCAGTATGTTCTCGGGCTTGAGGTCGCGATGTATGATGCCCAAACCGTGGAGATACTCGAGGCCCCGTAGTATCTCGGCCGAATAGAACTTGGTGCACTCGATGTCGAACGAGCCGACCTTGTTTATGTACGGCAACAGCTCGCCGTTCTTCGCGTACGAGAGCACGAAGTACAAACGATCGAGATCTTGAAAGGTGCAGAACAAACGTACGAACGAGTGCTTCGATCCTGTCAGCATGTTCAATACTTCCTTCTCGCGCTTCACGTACTCGGTCTTCTTCTCCTTGATTATGTGACGCTTGTCGCACACCTTGATCGCGTACTCGCGACTCGTGTGGATGTCCTTCGCCAGATACACCTGCCGGCCAAAAACATCGCGAGGGTTAGCGAAGAATTTCTTTTTTGTCAATGGACCCTGGCGTGGCGTTCGATCGGGACAAAAGCTACGGATTGCTGTGACGTTGAAGATGGCAGCGTTGGAATGCATGGAACATTAATGTTTCTCGAGGCGGGATGTACACTTAGAGAGGACAAAAATAAATGCCTCAACACTGTGTTGAGGCATTTTTCAAAGTGAGAAATAATTATTCTACAATTGTCGAACTTTAGGTATACTTTGATAGTTTATTTAAGTATACGAAACAATTTTTTTTTTTTTTGATTAATCATCAAAATGACAGCCTAGCTTCCCGTAGACTTTGATTTGCAAAACAGTTTTTTTTTTCTGCCATTTTCGTCTATAGTGACTTGAATAAATAATTTTATTTTCAAATGTATTTCGAAAGTCTGTTTATTCAGGGGTTACCCCCACTTGCGATTTTGAAAAAATCGATTTTTTTTTGTCGCATTTTTTTGAAGTGCAGTTTCTTTTGATACCCGGAATAGATGACTCTATGTAAGTTTACAAAAAATAATATTCTCTTCGTGTAAACTGAAATTGAAACTTTAAACGCGTTTTTCTCAAAATGGCATTTCTGAAGTCGGTGACCAAGATTACTCGAACACTAATGAACCGATCTTCTTGAAATTTTGCAGGCTTAGTTAATACATAAAAATGTAGTCTAATCGTTCGATTTTTTTTTTTTCGAAAAAAATGGCCGTTTTATAGCCAAAAACGGCCGTTTTTTTTTTTCGTTAAAATCGAACCATTAACTTTGACTGTCCGCCATTTTGTGAAAAATGAATATTTTTTAAAATCCTTTCATTAAAGACTAGTTTATACTTATATTTGACTAAATCCATCCGCATTTTTTGTTTTCGGATGATTCACTTCGCCGCAATGTTGGCCACCGCAAACCGTGTATATTTTTTTATTATTATTATTGGTTTTTTCCTTAGGTACACGCTTGTCGCGTTTGTTACCTATTCTTTCCCATCATTATGACCATTCTTTCCTCTATTGTTTACTCCTTTTCTTCTCCATCTTTCCCCTGTTCCCCCCTCTTGCGGCCGCAGCCGACTTCCCCCTCTGTATCATATTCATCATGACATTTCTGTCATGGGTATAGGGAAACTGCGGAAAACCAATACCAATACAGCCGGTCATCGAGTTCGCCCCCCAGTCGTGGAACTAGTCTTATTTCGCCGCGAAATGCCGAAGAAAAACATTTCACGACGAAATGTACGCGACTGGGATTCGAACCCGCGACCTCCCGGTCCGCTGGTTTAGTGGCGAGCACGCTAACCACTAGACCATCGCACCGGTTCGCAAACCGTGTATATAAAAACATTATTTCATTGACGGCCATTTGCCACTAAACAATGTAATATTTTTCAATAAAAAAATTACTGAAAGTTCTTCAAGATGTGTTCTTTAAGATGGTATATTGATCGATTAAAAAAGTTTTGTAGTTTGCTTTAAAAAAATTCATGAAATGGCTTTTTTAGCGTCTAAAGTGAGAATGCCCTTTAAACTACTGATCCTACTGATAAAAATGCAGAAACGAAAAAAAAAATCAACATTTCTCGTTGCATTCCAATTGTGCGAAACTTCAGCACCATCCGATCCGATCGTAATGAGAAAACACGAGAATATACTCACGGTCGAGAAGCTGCCTTCTCCGATCACCTTGCCGAAGATGAAGTCTTTGGGTGTACGTTTGTGGGTGGTAAGTGATGTCGTTATTGCCGGACTTCCGGTCGGTGGAACACGGGGTGTCAGCTCGTCCGCTGTGACGACCACACCGTTCGTCACGTCGTTCGTCGGTGGTGACATCTTCGACACCGGCCCCTCCACCGTTAATCCCGGCTGTGGCGAAACTGTAAGCGCCTGATTCGCCACACGCTGCAAGCAAAACGGAAACGAATAAAAATAAATAAGTAAATAAATAAATAAATAAATAAACACCTTAAAATTTGAGTGACGGTGAAAGAGACTGGTTGAAATAAAGATAAAGCGAAAATGGAAACGAATGGGGCTACATGACGAGAATTGGAGTGACGATTAACGTGTGTTAGAAACATTTCTGCCGCGTCACGATCGTTTACGATCCTAGGAGCGAGTCTTACGTGCAACGCTACTATCGCTATTTCGTATCGTATCGTTGGCTTTTGCGAAAGATAGCGAAAAGGATAGTCATGCTTGAACAGCGGTATTACAGGCCCGTACACGCGTTAATATATATATATACGCACGTACACGCCCATATCTTTACCCGTTCGTCAAGAAAATATCTTCGTATACCCCCCCCCCCCCCCCCCTCCTCCACGTCCACCGCCGAAAGATCTAAATTGAGACAGGTTCTCCGAAATAAAAGTGCAGACGCTCAAACATTTATAATCAATTGGGTTGTCCATGTGTCATTTCGTGCCGAGTCGACGACGGAATCGTGGAGAATTCGAGGCATTTTGTCCTTTTCGGCACCTGTTCGAAGTGCGGCAGGTATAATGACGGATCAATTATTAGCGGAGTGGCCATTTTTCATAGTTTTGAACTTTGGACTGTTTTCAATCCAACGGAAGTATTTTTTTTTCGTATTCCCGTTTTTTTTTTGCACATTCAGACTACGAAAGTCAATAAAGTATTTTTGAGAATCTCTATTAAATTGTTTATTTTCAACCAAAAACTGCCATAAGAGATTTTGGGCAATGAAAATGAAGGAAGGAAAAATCAGGAATTTTCGTTGCATTCCAACGATGCAAAGTTCATCACCATTGTTTTCCCTGGATCAACGGGATTTACGTTTGCATCGTTGGAAAGCAACGAAAATATTATCTTGAAGTTTGCCTCGTTGGAACGCAACGAAAATTAATTATTTCGCATTGATTACATTTCATTTTGGCCGATTTAAACTACGAGAATCGTTGGAACGTTTTTACGCGTTTTTATTGCAGATTTACGACCTTGCGAAAAAAAGGTTTCGAATGATGGTAAAAATGAAGGAATAAAAAAATCGTTGCATTCCAACGATGCAAATTTCAACGCCATACGATTTTTTGTTTCGATTTCTCATCTTCATTACCCAAAATCATATTTTGCAGATTCAATTTGTGGATCGCTGAACAAGAATCCTAAAAAATGTTTTCCTAATTTTCGTAGCTCGAAACTGCCAAAGGAAATTTGAGAAATCGAAAATAAAAAATTGTTGCGTTGCATCGATGCAAACTTCACCGTCCTCTAGATCAAGCATGCCCTCTTGGAATATGAATTAATTTATCAACGCTGTTGGAACATTGTACGGGGGGGGGGGGGGGGGGGGTCGAAAATCGACTGGCTTGGGTTCGCTCGAAACGTCATGTGCGCGTGTAGACTCCAGCGGCGAATTTCTCCGTTCGTGTAATATCGAGTCGCGGCGTGTCGGTGGGAAATATTGGCTCTGATACCGAGCCTCGTCTGTTGAAAAGTGGATCAGGGACTCGGGGCAAATATTTGCTCGATTCCTCTCTCTCTCTCTCCTCACAGACAGACGGTGCAAAAAGCGAAAGGGGGGAGGGAACGCGCCGGGGCAGGGGAAACGGCGACAAGTGGAAAGTGCGGCGAACGAAGATTCGCGATGATTGGCAATTTTTTATATTTCTCATTGACAAATAATGCAAAGATAGGAGGAAAGAGAAAGAGGAAAGGAGATGAAGAGATGGAGGTGGAAAAAATTGTTGAAGCGAAGAATTTACAGCGACTCGGAGGGCTGAGAATTTCGGAGAAAAAACGCCTTTCATTATATATATATATATATATATATATATATATATGTATGTATGTATGTATGTATGTATGTATGTATGTATATGTATGTATGTATATGTATGTATGTATGTATGTATGTATGTATATATATTTTAATTTGGGGAATAAACAATTAATCAAAACTTCAAAATGACGTTTAATTTTGTGAAAAAAAAACGTATGCTCCCTTCCTGGTCTTTGGATTCGGATCCGAGCAACTTAACTTAGCTATTTTCCTAGCTAAGATTTGCCAATAGAAATTGGAGCAAATAATAAAAAGTCATTTTCGTTGCATTCCAACGATGCAAACTTCATACGAACTTTGCTTGCACCAAGAAACATTGTTTCGTCGGCTTGTATTATCGATGGAAATTGGACAAAGTAGTCGCTTCAAAATGTTGACTGGGCCTATTCCGTAGGCATCAAAGGGCAAGGAACTGCGTTATCGTATTCTTTTTTTTCCTTTCTTCCGCTCTTTGCTCGAAGAATTTCTTGCAGGGACGATGGGGAGATTGATTATTCAATTCCGGTGTATTAAATTGAATAATTCGTTGGTCGAGTGTCTCGGAGCTTCTGTTCTCTCTCTCCCTCTCTCTCTCTCTCTCTCTCTCTCTCTCTCTCTCTCTCTCTCTCTCTCTCTCTCCTTGGAGGTCCGTTTTATTGCGTGTACGAGGCGAAGGTCGTACACACGAAGACTGCAAAGAGACGAGTCGTCGTCTCGACGCAGGTCGAAGAGATCGATGAAAATGTAGATTGCTCGAAAGGACTAAAACGAGCGATAAAGCGGATGAGAGGCTGGCGTTCGAGCGACATCCGGTTTCGATCACCCGCACTCTCCAAATGTCTCTATATCTTGAAAGAAGCGGGGGAGGAAGGGGGAGAGAGAGAGAGAGAGAGAGAGAGAGAGAAGATAAATATGTGGATCAGAACAGCCTCTCTTGTGTGCCATTCGATCGTGTATCTTTATTTCGTTGTTGGCCTGGCAACAGTTGTTTGTCATTGAGAAGGCCTCGTGCCTATTCTCTCCCTGGCATGCCTCTATGCAGATACAAGAAATAACTATTCTGCCAAATTTCAACATCTAAAAAAAATCATTCTTCGCGTTGACGTGCACCATTCTTACTCGAATTCATTCAAATTGACTCCAAACCCCGCGGCTCTCGCTTTCAGCTTGCGCATCTTTTCCTCTTTATCATCGCGTGTGAAAGAAAACCGCAATTTTGAGTTCGCACCGTTGGAATGCAACGAAAATAAATTCTTCTTCGTTGTTCACATTTTTGAAACTTATTTAGGCTGCGAATATCGCACAAACGATTTTACTTATTCTCACTAGACACTTGCGTGCTCAATTCGCAAACAAAAGGCTTTGAATAACGATAAAACTGACGAAATGAAAAATTAACGAAAAACATGGTTGCGTGCCAACGATGTAAACTTCAGCGTCATCGTTTTGGAAATTCCAAACGAGCTGATTTTACGTCGCGTGTAATTAGGATTTCGCGATATGTTACGTACGTTTGTAATTTTTCTGACGTGCGTGTCGTGTTTTTTTTTTTCCATGCGCATTAATGCGTGTACGTATATGTATCGCATGATCGTTGCTCCGACTCTCGATAAACAATATTTGCAGGCGTCGACGACGTCTGTCGGACTGAACGACGCCTGTCTGGGTTATTAAAAGATTCCTCTTTTTTCCTATGATTTTTTTTTATCTTGGCTCGACGACGACGGTACGTACCTCTCTCTCTCTCTCTCTCTCTCTCTCTCTCTCTCTCTCTCTCTCTCTCTCTCTGCTCCGCTCTTTCATTCGCACATTGCTCGAGACGCGATACCGCGTAATCGCGACGAATATAGCGAAAGAGTAATAGCTCGGAATAATTAGTAAGTTCAATTTGTGATATCGCATTTAGAATTTTTTTTTTCGCCAAGTCACACGAGAAAAGAGAATACTTCATTTACACGCGGCAAATGTTCGTCGGAGATTCAATGATTTGAGGCCAGCAATGTACACCGGTGAATGCTTTTATTGTTTTTTTTCAAGCGACGAGGATCGTTCGCACGTGGCCCAAATGTACTTTGTCGGCCCAAAATGTACTCGGACAAATTGCCGTTCTTTGGGACACAGATTTCAAAGATACGTCGATAGCGAGCCGCGAATAACATCGTGTGTGGGTATAAACGAGTGCCTAATGGGAGACGAGGAGATGAAGATATAGACGAAGAGAGACGCAGAGAGCGGGAGAGAGGAAGCAGCCGATAAGCTTCAATGACGAAAAACTCTCGCTATGATCGATTAAAAAATAAGGCAGGACCAAAATAAGTATTCTAATAGAGACGGCGCTTTGTTCTTCCGTAATCTAGCGCCTCCTCGTTGGTATTGTGTGTGTGTGTGTATATTGTATATATATATATAGATATATATATAAAATAAAAATATTCGTACTTTTCAAATAAATAATACGTTTTATTAATAAATTAAATGTCCGGTCATTTTGAAACACAAATAAAATTTTTTTTTAAATGTCATTTTGAGACACCCCTTATATATATATATATATATATATATATATATATATATATATATATATATATATATATATATATATATAAAGGGGTGTCTCAAAATGACATTTAAAAAAAAATTTTATTTGTGTTTCAAAATGACCGGACATTTAATTTATTAATAAAACGTATTATTATATATATTATATATATTATATATATATATATATATATATATATATATATATATATATATATATATATATATATATATATATATATATATATATAAGGGGTGTCTCAAAATGACCTGACATTTAATTTATTAATAAAACGGATTATTTATTTGAAAAGTACGAATATTTTTATATTGCAATTGCAAATGAATTGCACAATTACACGCGAGCATGCGACCGTATGTATGTGCAAATGTATATATATGAAAATAAAAATATTCGTACTTTCCAAATAAATAATACGTTTTATTAATCAATCAAATGTCAGGTCATTTGATCAGGCCTTATATATATATATATATATATATATATATATATATATATATATATATAAGGGGTGTCTCAAAATGACCTGACATTTGATTGATTAATAAAACGTATTATTTATTTGAAAAGTACGAATATTTTTATTTTTATTTTTATTTTTATTATATATATATATAAGGGATGTCTCAAAATGACCTGACATTTAATTTATTAATAAAACGTATTATTTATTTGAAAAGTAAGAATATTTTTATTTTCATATATATATACAGTTGCACATACACACGATCGCATGCTCGCGTGCAATTGTGCAATTCATTTGCTCGGCCGATGCGGAACGTTCGATCGCTCGCGGGCTTCACTGGAATACTTTTCGAATTACCAGCGTATCGGCATTATCAGCGATTGCGACGTACGTAATGCATTCCGTATCCAAAGATATGTCCGAGTCGCGTCTATAGGCGACGGGTATATCCATCTTATCTGAAACTTCTCCTCCTCCCTCCACCATTTCAATGTTGTCGAAGTCTGCATCGTCGCGATGCAACGAAAATTCTCAGTTTTTTATTTTTATTTTTTATATATATACCTCTCCATTTTCGTTATCGTCCAAAATATTTTCGTGGAGGCTCTTATCACTTTTGTCATTATCGATGTTCTTTTGCAGATTTAGGTTGTAGATATCTGATTATCGTAAAGAAAAAATCCTAGCCTGGGTGTGAGAAGATTGGTTGGGTGAAAAAAAAAGAATTCTTGTGGCGCTCCAACGACGCAAATTTCAATATCGTACATTTTGGGCTTGCAACGACGGTTGGTAGGTTAATCGCGACGAATAAAAATACTCTGCAGCTTCGATCGCGGAAACGAAAAATAATGATATACATATTTAATTCGGACGTGTACTCGAGCAATACTAATCTCTTCCGACTCAAATGCGAGCAAATATGAATTTATCAAGTTGGATTCCGTTCAATCGACTCGAGGTCCGATAAAGTCGGTTTCAAACGCACATTTACGGTGAACCCAGAATCATGACGTTGACATTTTTATAGTTCTGCATATTATAGTGAAGTCATTTTATAGTGAATGCAACGTTTTTTTTCTTCGTATTTTATTTCCAAATCATTATTATAGTCAAAAACGTGTTTTTTTTTTTGCAAATTGTGTTCGGCAAAACTCTAGTGAGATTACGTAACAGTATTCCAATGTTTTCCATAGTCTGGATCAGCCGAAAAAAAATGTTATCAATTGAAAATAATTAATTCTCATTGCGCTCACGGATGCAAACTTCAAGATCGTCCAAAAGCACATGAGTTAATTCAGAACGGTGATGAAGTTTGCATCATTTGAACGCGGCGAAAATCCTTTTTTCTATTATAATTTCCTTACATGTATTAATATACAAAATCTTCTTTGACAGATTTAGATTTTGCATCTCCAAGCAACCCAAAAATGTTTCATTTCCGTAGCTAAAATTCACCAAAAAAAAATTTGTCAAAATGAAGGGAAAAAAATGTTCCTTGCGGCCCAACGAGGCTACGTTTTCGTCGTTTCCATTTCCATGGACACCTGTTGCCCACACAAATATTTACGTACAGCGGAAAAAATGCCTGATACGAAAACCCGTTTACTTTAACTTTCGCTTGACTCGCGATAACCGGTGAGACGCCTATGCGAAATATTTGGAAATTAATCACGCGTAACTGAAGCGGAAAAAAAAAACAAGCGAGAAAAGTTGATACGTGGGAGGCACCCTCGTATCGAAATAATCTTGGAAACTCGTCAAAAGCAATACTTTTCACGTTACATCTCAACGATCTATGCAAACATCCTTTCTCCGAAGATTTAAATATCATCCTTTTTCATTTCCTCGCAGCCGAAAACGTATCGTTTCTCAGCCTCGTTGCCCGAGCAACGCGAAATACTCGCGCCAACGTTCAAAAGCGTCCGTCGTGTCGTTGAAAAAAAAAAAACACGCGGGTCTCGAAGCGAGCGCAAGAAACAAAAAAGAATAAACAAAATCACAACAGTACCGAGAGTCGATCGAGACAATCGACAAAAATAATCACAAAAATCCAAAAATAAATATTTCCGAACGAAAGTTCACTTCGACTTCGCTTCCGAAATTTTTTTTTTTCTTTTTTTTCGATTAAGGAGGTACACCAGCTTCATACAATGTTGCCATGCTAAACCATGGTCAAATTTCAAAATGGTGATAGATCAATAAAATTTGGTGAGTATATTCTTTAGTATTATATATGTCAATACAATTTTTTTCAGATTTTTTCATTGTGCCGTTATCGAATAATTGAACATTGAAGTTCACGTGTATAAGCATAGGGTTTTTATAGATATAGGTATATATTCCGGGTATAAGAATAAACGCTTGTGAATTATTTGTAACAAAACGGCACAACCAAAAAATCTGAAAAAATTTGTATCTACATGAATAATACTAAAGAATATATTCACCAAATTTTATTGATCTATCACCATTTTGCTGAAGCTAGTGTACCTCCTTAAATGGTCTTCGCGGCACCCGCGAAGAGTGAAAAGAAAACAGAAAAGAGCCGCGGAAGCACAAAAATTCGGGAAAGACGGCAGAGTGAATTTCGGCCCTCTGAGCTAAGCAAGATAAGGAATAGGGTACCGACCGTGCTGCCTAAACGA
>OX101786.1:26631261-26777084 GCA_944452715.1 Ophion slaviceki | reverse complement strand
GGGGGCGAATCTTCGCGAGCGGGAAAACAGCGTTTGCGCGCGGAATCAAAAGGCGCCGAGGAAGGAATTTATAAATAATTGAAGAGTTTCGCAAGAACGCGAAGGGGGATTAAAAATAAGGCACCAATTATACGCAGATATAATAATATAATGATAAAGATACCAACGCTTACAACGATGATTTAAACAAAATGGATATACGGGAGATTACGATACAAAACCAGTTTTCAAGTATGCGGTATGGAATTTCCGTTGAAATCGCGCTCGCCGAGTGAAAGTCCATACGCTTAAGGGTGAAAGTGACGATAATATGAATTTATCGGTGCGCATTTTTGTTTTCGACGTTTCAACGATGTATCGTCGTCGTTTTCGGATCGTGCCTTTTCTCAAAATATTTTCGACGAGACAGCGAGTGTTTTTTTTTCGCTCGTCGCCCCGCTGGTGACCGAGCTACAATGTAACACAAATGTCTGTATAGTATCCTGTAGCACGGCTATGGTACGGTGACTACACGCTACATAACACCCAATGGACATTCCAACGGGCATTCTAATTTTAGCCTCTCTCCTCACTCTCTCTCTCTCTCTCTCTCTCTCTCTCTCTCTCTCTCTCTCTCCCTCTCTCTCTCTTCTCCGCTGACTATCTCTCGTTACTTCTCGTGGCCTTCGTACGAACTAACCTAGCAGAAAATCTCACAACTCGATCCTTGAGCGTCCCTCAGCTATGGGACTTTTTCGATGATATTGAAGTTCGCGTCATTGGGATCCAATGTGAACGGATTTTTCTACGTTGCCCATTTTTTTTTCTTCGTTTTTTTGACCACCCGAACAGGCTTTTTTGAAATTCTTATTGGAAATCGACAATATAAATTGACAGGAAAAAAGATGGAACGAAATTGAAATTGAAACAAAAAGGATTTTTGTCGTTTCGTTTTTCAAGGCGTTAGGCTACTGTAAAAATGACAAACGCTCGTACGTCGCTTGGGCAACTTAAGTTGAAATTTTTTCATTGAAAAACCCTTTTGTTTGGGTTTTTGAAAAATTGGAAATAATTTTTTGCTCGTGAAAAATTGTCTCAATGAAAAATTTCAGCTCCCACTGAATGAATATCGTCATTCATAACCTAATAAATGAGAAAATAGCACAACAAAAATTTCGGAAGTTACTTATGTGAGGAACTATCACACGTTTTTCTCGAAACTATGTTTTTCAAAACCGTGTACACGATTTCTCGACATCTAATGGATGGATTGACTCGAAATTTGGTACACTCATTCACTGTAATAGTAGTTTAGTCTTGACCGACGTTTTTCTTCTCATTGTTTTTTTTTTCATCACTTTTTAGCAATAATGCGGTCATTCTTCCTCGAAAAATCGAAAAAAATTTCATTGTTTTTTGTTTAATTATTAAAACACGATAACGAAAAAAAGCTTGGTCAGGTCTCAGACAATATTGTCTATTTTGAGAAGAAAAAAAAATAGTTTTCGTTTCAGATTAACCAGGTGGCCCAAAATCAAGTACACCGTTGAGCCCCTCACGTTCAACGGTCCTTTAACGAGATTGTTCATAGCTCCTTTAATTATTAATACTTTCCAATGAAATTCGGTACGCAACTTTGTTGCAGTGCGTGCAAACAAATGTCCATACGACTTTTCAATCATCTTACTAATTCCGTCCAAATTATTTTTTTCCAACGACCCTGGTTTTTTTTTCGGGTGGCCCCAGTAGCCTAACCCCTCAACCGTCTTCATTCCCCCATTTGGTATTACATATACACTACCTGCAAAAAGTGTCCGGACGCTTCAGATAATTGCAAAACTTTCGATCACTGGATTATTGCCTAATAATGTTATAATAATATACAGTGGGTAAAAAAAGTATCTGTACATCTCACACGAAACTATTGTTCATTTGGCTTTATTTGTTTGTTGGTGTTTGCCCAAGATTTTTGTGAACAGACACCATGTATATTTAGAATAGGCAGAACACAGAAACTCAATAAAGCATTCAATTTTTATCGTAGGACAATGTGAAAAAGACGACGTGTAAAAATACTTTTTATACCCACTGTGGTCCATTTCATTGATTATTTTACGAAGATATTATATAGCTCTGTATAATTAATTATATTATTCTCATATAATTTTGCAATTGTCCAAAGTGATCGAAAGTTTTGCAATTGTCTGAAGTGTCCGGAAACTTTTGGCCGGTATAGTGTATATGCAGTATCCGGAGCAAAAGATTCTCCCTTGAGATACATTTTTAGACGTCCCGTTGTTCGTTATATTTTTTTCGTCTGTACAGCACAGAAATCGTAAGAAATCCGCGATCTATTCTCGTCGCTTTCCGTACGCGGGAGCTACGAAATCCCCCGTACCGGCCTCATATCAAAAACGTCTCAGAGAGAGCGTTCGTGTCGCGATCGCAAGTAAAGCGAGAGAGAGAAAGAGAGAGAGAAAGAGAGCGCTTTAGCTCGTGAATGAGATGTTTTGCATTCGCAGCCGATGAAACTTTGCGCGCCCAGCCTTCTCATCCTCTCCGCAGTATGCTTTTTGCATGCGCATTTGTGTGTGCGTCGCAAACGATTTGCACGTGGTCTAAATTGGTACGTTCACATCGTACAAAAGGAGCACGAATCCGGGGGGGGGGGGGGGGGGGGGGCGAAAAGGAACAAAATTGTTCAAGTGTCGTACTTAAAAGTACTTGAAATTTGTTTTGAAAATGACAAAGAGCACAAAAAAATGTTACTCATTTTTCGGAAAATTCAGTTATCTAAAGAGTTACCCGAGTTTCTTTTGTTTCTATTGTTTTTACTCTATAATTAGAATAAAAACAATAGAAACAAAATAAACTCAGGTAATTCTCTAGATAAGTGAATTTTCCGAAAAATGACCCAAAACTTTTTCTTGTTATTTTCTCATTTATCGGATTATAAATTACATTCAGTCGGGGGAAACTGAGATTCACCTCCCCATAAGAAGTTATGGGGTTTTGAAGTTCGCGGAAACACGTGATAAAATAAGGCATTTTTTATCATCTCGATGCCTATATTGGGTTTGTTTGGGTTGAAGTATGGGTAAAAGTTATGGGGTCTCGGAGTTTGCGGAACCACGTGATAAAATAGAGAATTTTTTCAAGATTTCGACGCCTATACTGGGTTTCTTTGGGTTAAAGTATGGGTAAAAGTTATGGGGTTTTGAAGTTCGCGGAAGCACGTGACAAAATAGGTCATTTTAAAAACATTTCGTCGCCTATATTGTGTTTGTTTGGGTAAAAGTTATGGGGTTTTGAAGTTTGCGGAACCACGTGATAAAATAGAGAATTTTTCCAACATTTCGACGCCTATGTTGGGTGTGTTTGGGTTAAAGTATGGGTAAAAGTTATGGGGGTTTGAAGTTCGCGGAACCACGTGCTGAGAGAATTTTTCCAACATTTCGTCGTCTATATTGGGTTTGTTTGGGTAAAAGTTATGGGGTTTTGAAGTTCGCGGAAACACGTGATAAAATAGAAAATTTTTTATCATCGCGACGCCTGTATTGGGTTTGTTGGGAAACAATTTTCGGAAAAGTCACGTATCTAAAGAATTACCGAAACTAAAGTCTCCGAACGATGGAAACTATCAAATTAATAATCGAACAATTCGCTATTAAAATCCGACCCTACGTAACACGATATTGCGCAATCGATTGAATCGATTCGCACATTGGTACGAATGACACCTCGTCCCTCACTTTTTTCACCCTCGCCGCTTTCTCCGCAAAAACAAAACCGAATTCGCGCAATATTCCTCGGCTCGCAACCGCCAAATGTGCGTATCGAAAATTTGTCCGGAGAGTCAACCGATATACGCAATTGTTAATGTCGATACGCAGGGGGGGGGGGGGCAAAAAAAATGTTTAAAGAGAATTCATCTGATGCCTAATATATTAATATCACGAGGCCTTCCGTGACAAGTTATTTTATCGTTTTAAACCACGTACAAACACACATACGTGCGCGTACATGTAGAGCCGTTAATTCCGAACTCTTGGGCAAAATATGTTATTGGAGAGTGTAGTGTGTAATATGTGTATATTTATATGCATGGACCTGTCGGTAAGGCCTTTGATAAGCGTGAGAAGATTCCATTCACGAAGTTGTAACGGAAAGAGGGGACGCACGGTGGAGGGGGAGGGGGAGGTGCGGGAGAGAGAGAGAGAGAGAGAGAGAGAGAGAGAGAGAGAGAGAGAGAGAGAGAGAGAGAGAGAGAGAGAGAGAGAGAGAGAGAGAGAGAGAGAGAGAGAGAGAGAGAGAGAGGAAGATTAAGATGGAAGCTGAGTCGAAAGGTCGTAAGCCCTCTCGTTCCAAAATATTTGCTTTCTCGGAAAGGTCCGAGCGTGCGCATACATACGTATACACGATTTCTGTGTCTGTGTGCCTGTGTGTGTAAATCACACGCTGTGAAAAATCGATGCCCCGACCATGTCTCGAATTTCAAACGGAAAATAAAACGTTCGTTCGATACGGTAAAACGTTAAAAAAAAAGACTGCGTTTCTAGTCGCTACAATTCGTCGACATTGTAACACATTGTGCGGTTGAAAGAGAGCGAGAGCGAGAGCGAGAGAGAGAGAGAGAGAGAGAGAGAGAGAGAGAGAGAGAGAGAGAGAGAGAGAGAGAGAGAGAGAGAGAGAGAGAGAGAGAGATTAGAGATAGTGCGAGCAGACCTTCGGAGCTGGCTTCGATGATAAACTCGGCGTCAATTGGCGCCGAAAAGTCGTTAAAAAAGCCGGGCGTTTCCGATCGATATTTTTTTTTCTTCTTTCGAATGTACTCCAGAGCAAATATAGAATTTATTTTTGGAATTCGCGAGCTCGCTTTTGTATGTTTCCTTTATCTATCGCTCTCCGCTTCGCGACATGTTCTTTTCCGTCTATTTTTATGCCATTTTTTAGATCGTATTTTTTTTCCCCTCGTGTTTTATTGCCGCGGTATTTTTGTTTTGTTTTTTACGTCTATCCTTCGAGAATCGCATCGAGAGTACGTACTTTGTGTACCTTTTCGCTGTTTGTGCGGTTTGGAAAGAGAGGTACGGGAAGACAGGTGGATGGTAATGGAGCTTGCATAGTTGGGACGCAAGGGACATTTTTTTCCCCAATTTAGGATATTAAAGTCACTGGAACATTTTCGAACGTCCTTTCTAGACGGTGTTGAAGTTTGCATCGATAGAATGCAACGAGCTTTTTTATTATTCCTTCATTTTTGCTACTATTTGAAAACGTTTTTTCGCAGGGTCGTAAATCTGTAATAAAAATGAGTAAAAATATTCCAATGATTTTCACGAGTCGAAATCGGTCAAAATGAAATTTCATCAATGAAAAATCATTGATTTTCGTTGCGTTCCAACGATGCAAAGTCCAACGTCACAATGTACGAGGGGTAGCCAAATCTACCGACAACAATGTCAATGAAAGAAAATGTGCAAAAATAAACGGAACACTCAAAAGGATTTGTGCAGTTAATCGGAGAACTGAACCTTCGAATTTTTTTCAAGTTCTGCCAAGTGGTGCGGTGATAAAGGCAAGTAAAAAAAAAAACATTTTTAATTGTTCAACATTTTGTTTTGCCTGTGCGAAAATTCGCGCATTTTTATTGGAGATTTGCGACTTCAATTTGCAGAAAAATGAAGGCTTTTACAGCATAAAGATGGAATAAAAATTAAAAATGAAACAAAAATGAAATATGAAATTAAAAATTAAATAAAAAATAATAATTGTAATATAATAAAATCATCAAAAATGAAATAAAGCTATAAATGAAATGAGGGCATAAAGATGAAACAAAAATCGAGCGTAAAAATGAAATAAAAATTAAAAACGAACAAAACCATCGTTGCATTCCAACGATGCAAACTTCTTTGGTACATCCTTCACTTTGCGTTCCTCCTTCGTCGGACGAAGAGGTAGGAAAAGTTGACAGGCTGTGCACGGACGATACTCAGGGATGTGCAAAACACAAACAAGCGCGCACAATGCGTTGCGTGGCAGCTGTTTTTCGGCACAGGTATACGAACGATGTAGGAACGAGAGGAGCATGGGCATGTGGGGCGTTATGAAGCAGCGCCGTACACCGGTACGTCGTACGTCGGTAAAGACGTAGTAGCAGCAATAGTAGGGGCCAACAACTCGAAGGGATCGGACTACGACCTCAAACGAAGAGAGACAGCAGGAAGGAAGAGGGGTTGAGAACGAGGCAGGTGAAGAGGGAGATTTGTGCGTCGCGGTGACTAACCTTCCAGGTTGCGACACATGCCGCCACTGGGATGCCCATAGCCAAACAAAACGGAGGCAAGACTTTCCCAAGCTTTCGTTTGTCCGCGAAGCAAAATGACGATGTTGAAGTTTGCATCGTTCGAACGCAACGAAAGCGCAGTAACCCGATATTATTTTTGCAATCATGGGCTCAGAAGGTTCAAACCTTTTTTTCCATTTTTTTTTTCAAAAAGTTGCAGCCCAAATTTTCACGATGAGATTTTGGACGATGAAGAAAATGAAGATAAAAAAAAAACAAATTTCTCTGCACTTCAACGCCGTAAATTGCATACGTTAAACTATTTTGTATCTCTGATGTTTTCCGACGAAAAAATTCCAAAAATTCGCAGACTCAGCATAGTCTAGAGAATAACATATATATTTTTCGAAAATTGAATCTCGAATTGTGGCCAACGCTCCAACCTCCTTAATTATGCATGGCAACTAACAAAATCGAATTTCTGGCATGAAAATTGAAATAAAACAATACAATAACTGCGAAGAAAAAATCTGGAAATATTGACAATTCGTAAATTCGTGTTTTTTTTTTTGCTTTTGTCGCAAACAATCGAATTAACCGCCGGTCCGATATTCGACTTTTTGTTCCAAGAGTGCGATCCCCATTGCCCCAAAAGTGTCTCAATATCTCCGTGTACGTGAACTGTCTATGGGGGGGGGGGGGGGGGGAACATGTCAAGGGAAGACTGCGTATATGTGCGTACGAATTTATTTAAATTCAAATCCGCGAAACGTAAATTATTCATGCCCCGCCACGAAAGAATGAGACGGCGGAGATCGTTGGGGGGGGGATAGAGAGAAAAGAACGTTGCAAATTCCGAGACCCACGAGATCGGAGAATTTTCGAGCCTACGAGAGACATTCCGGGCGAGCTTTTTTCTCCATCTTTCGCGGCTTCGCGCTCAGTTGCCCTCGCGAAAGAGAAAAAAGAGAGGGGGGGGGGGGGCAGAGAGAGAGAGAGAGAGACCGCGGCGACCGGGTTCCCCCGAGGCTAACGGCGAAAGGTCGACGTGCGCGCGCGAAATTCCTCAAACACAACTCGAGAGGGACTTTGCCTTTTTATTCACACACACAGACACGCATACGCGGGCACGCGAGAAAGACGCGTCCCAAGGTTCGTAAAACCGTTTTTCAAGCGTGGCAAAGTCGATTCTTTTTTTTTTTTTCGGCCACATTACAAGAAGAGACAACGATCGCTTCCCAATGAACGTCGTCACTCTCTCAAATGAATAATAATAATAATAATAATAATAAAAACAAAGACGAGGTCGAAATTGTCGTCGTTGGTATGCAATGAAAATCAATATTTCCGAATTGTTTTGATTTTTCGACCATTTTTTGTTTTCGATGTTTAGTAATGAGAATCTCTGTAAAGAAAGAAGGAAGTGTAAAAAGCCCGCAAGGGTGTACATGGAATAAGAGAAGTAATTATTCAACCATTTTTGGAGATATGAATTTAGCGATCTACAATATAAATTCATGAAAAATAATATCTGTTATGATAAAAATTTAAAAAATAAAATAGAGAAGAACTTTCGTTGCGTTTTTACTCCTCAATCGGTCGTTTTCTTCCTGCCCAAAATCATTTTCTTCGCTGGTCGCTTAAAATGTTATATATATAATTGCTTTCCAAAAATCGGAAAAAGGGAAAATGGGGTTTTTTTTTCTTTCTTATTTTGAATGTATTCTTTTTTTTCATTAAATGTAATGAAAAAAAAGAATACATTAAAAATAAGAAATAAAAAACCCCAGTATCCCTTTTTCCGATTTTTGACAATTGGTTTTTTCATTAAACGTTCGCATATTTTCATTTCATTTGATTTTTCGTTAATTTCATTGACAATTCGGTAGTGCAAAAGCGAAAACGACTCGGGTTCACGGGATTAAGGCGCCTCGAATACCTTCACGGATTGTTTACGATGCAAACTCGAAGACCACAAAAAAAAGATCAGAGAGGAACAAAACTTGCCTGATACCAAACGCAAACAATTTGTTCACAGTTTCGATTGTTTACTTATGAATTTCGATGAATCGTGGTGAATGTTCGGGGTCGAAACATTCGTCGTTAAAAAAAAAACAAATTACGAACGCAAGTTGTGACGTGTGAGAAGTTTAGGGAGAATTTTCGTACGCTATTGAAGTTTGCATCGTTGGAACGCAACGAACATCCTTTATTTTTGTATTTATTTATTTTCATTATTATCTGCACTGTTATTTTGCATCTTTGGGGTATGGAACCCTAACAAGGATATGGAAAAACATTTCAGTTGTATTTGTAGTCTAAATGTGCAAAACAATTAGACAATAGAAAGAAAGAAAAAATCGTTGCATACAGTGTGATTTATCCTCGAAAAATCGAGAAAAAAGAATCATAATTTTTTTACCTTACAAACACGAAAACGAAAAAAAGCTCTGTCAAGTTATCTTCTCTCTTACCCAACATTATATTTTTTAAGGAAAAAAAAAACGCGTGTTTTGTTTCGGTTCAATCGTTCACGTTCAAAGGTCCTTCCCTAAGACGTAGTTTGCATCGTTGGAATGCACTGATTTGTTTTCGTTGATTTTTAATTTCTTTATTGTCATTATTATTCAAAGCCTTTTTTTATGCAAATTGGGGTCGTAAATTTCTAATGAAAATACGTAAAAACGCTTGTGATTCTTACGGCCAAAAAATTGACCAATCAAAGGGAATTCATTTCCGTTGCGTTCCAACGATGCGACCGTCACTATCCCCCTTCACCACATTGCCTATAGCTTTTTAAATTATTATTTTCAATATCATTTGGCGCGCAACTTGATTAATGTTATAAATAAATGTCAACGATTTTTCAATCTTCTTCCTTATTCCTTCAAAATCATTTTTTTTAAGTCCCGATTCACGAGTCGTCACAGTAGCCCCTCAAAGGGTCTGTGGTAAACTGTCGATTTTCCCGAATAATCGATTACGTCTAAATCATTGAAAACAAAAAAACAAGTTCGTTTGAAAAATGAGGAAAAAAAAGTCTAGGTGTATTGTTTTGTAATTAATATTGCCTCGTGGCACTCCCGACTTTTATCAACCCTATATTGTTATTTTCGTTTATTTATTATTCACTTTGTTTACATTTGTTCGGGTAAAGTGCAATTTTTTTTCTAATTTTTTGAAGTTTTCTGTCAATGTTACACGCGTATGACGAAAAGCCATCGTAAACTTAGCTCGATCGTTGCGACGAAATGCTTTCAAAACAATATACGATTTATTATTCAATCTATATATAGAAAGCGCGTGTATAATATTGTATACATACGCGGGCACATTTACGCACATTTTTCAAATTACGCCACCTTACGCAATAAACAACACGCAATGGGAACATTCTGGCAGGAACAATTATATATATATATATATATTCCGTCCAGAATATTCCTTATTTACTTTGGGGCAAACAAACGACGTTCTTTCAAAATATCATTAACATGCTAAATTTTCATCGAGCATTCGTCGAAAACAAAAATATTTTGATCGTAGTTTGTTTTTACTCGGGTATATCTTGAGCGTTTCCTCGAGAAAAAAATATACTCCGTGTCCATCACGGTTGACAAGCAACTTGATTTGTTTATTTTTTTACTGATCGATCATCGACAAATCATCGAAAGAAGAAAAAAAATATTTCGTCAAGTTCGAAACAACATTTGTGTTCGCGCGCGTCTCCGTTCGCTACGTAATTCGATAACGGAGAACGAATGTTTTTCTTATTCTTCGTCGAAAGCATTACGCGTGATTTGATTGATCATTCGGCGTTTCCGGTTCGAAAATTAATTCGCTCCGTCTTCTTTTCGAGAGACTGTTCCCCCCCCCCCCGCCTCACTCCACGGATTGTTGAGATTGTGTCCGTTCGAAAGAAATTCTGAATGGAGACTTTACGGGCGTAGTAAGGTGCGAGGATGATCTCACCGTGTCGAGAGGATTAAAAACGAAAACACGAATGAGATCGTAAATGTCGAAGATTCAACGGAGAGACGAGTTACGAGAAATTCCCTTACCTTAAATAATTTCTTAAGCCTCCGATAGCCGCGATGTAATCGCGACACGTACTGCTTGTTGGAATCCAGTTTGATTGATTAAAGCCACTGTTGACGAGACGAAATTTTTGACCGAACCAAAACCGAAACTTTGATTTCGATGTTACAATGTTTTTTTCCTTATTGTCCTTCCTGTCGCAATTTTTTTTTATCTCTTTACTTCACCTCGATGTTACACGGGGGTACGAATTTTTCTTCGAGCTCGTAACTTTCGAATGTTCGTCAAACTGGATTGTGTCGTCGATTTATTTATTTACAAAGGCGTTAATTTACATGCGTATGTTTTATTTTTATTTTTTTTTTTCGGAACTCTCGCGATGCCAGCAACTGAACTCGTTGTTATTTTCAATTGTCCAGCTCTGTTGTTTCTTTCGGTTTGTTTGTTTTTTTTTTGTAAACGGTCGCGTCGAATGTATTATTTTTTTTTCAAATTTCTTTCGATGTTTTGCCGAGACGAGTCAACGGTGGCTTTCTCCGATAAAAGCGACAACCGCGAACTTTGAGAAACTTTTACTTTATGTCTAAAATATTTTTGTGTATACGGGGACATATATATATATATGTATATATATATATGTAAATATTTATATATACATATGTGCTTTGCGTCCGTAACCTCCGAGAGCCGTTCGCTTACTGAATTCCGCGAGCGATGTATCCAGCCTGGTTACCCGCGCTTTTCCCCCACCGCCGGGTACCCCCGTAGTAGCCACTTCCGCCCCGTATTCCCGCGGCAATCGACGCATTTTTTTCTTCTTCTACCCCTACTCACGTCCAATGTTTCGTCCACCACCATTCAACCGTCTCTTCTCCCACCCGAGAGCCTACAGGCAGACTGGCGCTTCGCGCGCGGAGGAGAACGAAACCGTTTCCCCTTAAATCGCTCGCGACCGGGCCAAAAGGGAAGGGATGCCGAGAAGGAAACGCGCGGTTATTTTACCGCGACGCCCTAATCTCGTTTGGAAGATCGTCATTTAGCGCCATGGGTTGGGCGCCTCGTCACTTTTTGAGAAATCTTTTTTCTTGCTTTTTTTTTGTTTAACTTTGACGTCAATTCGTTGAGAATAGGCGCCTAAGGCTGTTGCTTTTCCAGGAGATGCACACGTTTGAGGGAAATTATTTCGTTGTGAATATTTTCTCGCTCTTGATAACAAAAATCGTCGGTAATTCTTTAGATAAGTGACTTTTCCGAAAAATGAGATCCTTTGGGAAAAAATGAAAATTCGTTTGGGTTTGTTTGTTCGGGAGAAAATGAAAATTCGTTTGGATTTTTTTTGTTTGGGAAAAAAATGAAAACTCGTTTGGGTTTGTTTATTTGGGAAAAAATGAAAATTCGTTTGGGCTTGTTTGTTTGGGAAAAATTAGTTCGTTTGTGTTTGTTTGGGAACCTAAACAACCCCAAACGAACAAACTCAACGGAAATTATTTCGTTGTGAATATTTTCTCGCTTTTCATAACAAAAATCGTTGGTAATTCTTTAGATAAGTGACTTTTCCGAAAAATGAGTTCGTTTGGATTTGTTTGGGATCTCAAACGAACTCATTTTTTGCCAAACAAACAAACCCAAACGAATTTTCATTTTTTCCCAAACAAACAATTCCAAACGAATTTTCATTTTTTCCCTAACAAACAAACCCAAACGAAATCATTTTTCAGAAAATCCACTTATCTGACGAATTACCAAATCGTTTTTAAATTAAGGGGTTAGGATACTGTGAAAATGACAAACTCTCGTTTGCAGTTGAGGCAACTCAAATTGAAGAACAAGGTCCAACATACGGTACAGGAATCGCGGATAGAAGGTAAAATTATTATTGCAACGATAGAACTGCTAGTAAAACTTTAAACGCGTTTTTCACAAAACTATGTTTTTCAAAACGGCGTACGCGATTTCTCGGGATCTAATGAACGGTTTCACTTGAAATGTGGCACACTCATGCAGCGTAATAGTAGTTTTGTCTTGGCCGGCGTTTATCTTCTTACCCTTTTTTTTCACTAGTTGACAATAATGTCATTTTTCCTCGATAAAATAAAAGTAAAATTAATTTTTTATGATTGAAACGCTATAAAAATAGCTCGGTCAAGTCTTAGCCAATATTATCTACTTGACGGAAAAACTTGTTTTCTTAGTTTCAGATCAACCGGGTGGCTCAAAGGGCCTTCACGAGACTCTTTATAACTTCTTCAATTATTAATATTTTTTTGTGAAATTTGATACACAACTTTGTTAATGTACATACGAATAAAGGTTCAAACGATTTTTCAATCACCTTGTTGCGTCAATTTTTTTTAACCCTGACTTTCAGGTCGTTGGAGTAGCCTGACCCGTAAAACACAAAAAGTTTTACATCGCGATGAATACCGAAAGACTAAATGATTCGTAACATTAACAAAGGATTACAGGGTTTTTTTAATCCCTGTAAACGTGCATGCTTGGCCCGTCTCGTTCTTGTCAACCTGTAGACGCAAATTACACGCGACGCCTCTCCTTGTTTACATTCGATGCTATCACGAATCTTATCACTGTGTTTACCACTCTCGGTGACGCCCTAGTCTCGATTATTGTCCATTTTTTAATTTGTGTCGCATCACCCTCGTGCTTTTTTGACAGACAAAAACAACGATAAAAATGCAACGATCCTAAACGCGTATTTATCGTATTTTATTCCCACTATCCGCTGATATTCAATTAAATGAATAGGCTCAATTTACCTCTTCTCCTAACGAAACTAAATAACTTCGCCTGCAATTCGCCAAAGCCAAAGCAAGACCAAATACACTTTGGAATAACTTCACTTTTCTCCAACCAAAACGCTTTTACCGTTAAGCCTGCTTTCCACTTGCTTTTCCGCCCCACCGTTTTCATATCTAGCAACGATCTCATTCGGCACAAATGGTAAACAAAATAACGTACTATCGTACTTCGGAGAAAGTCAAGTATTTATTTATTGTAGATTCCGTTGCACGGGGTATTCCCCCTTATTACATTCCCCCCTTTATTCCACTGATCAAGTAAAGAAGTATTTTCCACAGATTTACTCGGAAAGATTAAAGAAGAATTTGACCTGCTGCTTATCTCAGCCGACCGATAAAATGCGAACGAGTAATGAAACGGCACATACACTCGTAATAAAATTCAAAACATTGGCCCGAATACAAACATTCCTATCTGTGCGCAATGTCATTCGGTTTGATCCTATCGATGATTCTCGATCGTACACAACGAGCGATAGATCGCGCAGGCAGGTGTAGGATGAAATCATCGATGAGGGAACCGCGAGAGGCGAAGAGAGGTGGAAGATGCAGACGCACGACGATGACAACGAACGCATAGGGCGTCTGCATGAGTCAGTCTTTTTTTTCGTTCGATGTTCATTATGCATAGAAGAGTACAGTCGAGTGAGCTGGATGAGTTTACGTTTTGCGAAAGTTCTGGTTTGAAAATAGTAACGAACGCGGGAGAGAGAGAGAGAGAGAGAGAGAGAGAGAGAGAGAGAGAGAGAGAGAGAGAGAGAGAGAGAGAGAGAGAGAGAGTCTTGCAACCTTAACCAAGCAAGTCATAGTCGTTGGTCGGGGTTGCCGCCTTTTCCGGCGTAACTTCTCGGTAATCTGTCGGGTGAATCA
Source organism: Ophion slaviceki (assembly GCA_944452715.1). Lineage (NCBI taxonomy): Eukaryota > Metazoa > Arthropoda > Insecta > Hymenoptera > Ichneumonidae > Ophion > Ophion slaviceki. The sequence goes on along the minus strand of OX101786.1, from coordinate 26,763,092 downwards.
CCGAGCGAGGGGAAAAGGCGCCGTACCGCGCCCGTGCTCACGGCGCCCTGCAGTGGGGAGGACTGCGAGTGGGGGTTGGCGAAGAGTGGGAGAACGAGGCTGCGGCGATTAGTGGGGGAAGGAGTCTCGCGGCGACTGGTTGCGCGCGCACGCAGAGTCAAAGTGCGTCATGAGTGGGGGCGAAAGGAGAAGTGGCGGGAGACGCGTCGTCGCGGCGAGGAGGCGGGCGCGAGGGGAACACGAGTGAACGGCGGCGCCAGAAGCTTCCCCCACTGCGGGAATTCCGAGATCGCCGAGGTGGGGCCACTAGCAGCGTGATTCCTCATGGGTTGCTCGCGCGCCTCTCCTCTTTGCGTGTGTGTGTGTGTGTGTGCCTCGTCGTATAGCTCGCTCTCGCTCTTTCCTCGGGGCCCTTCTTCGTATGTTTGTTTGTTTATAGGCGCGTTCTGGGAAATACCCCGATACGCGAGTAACGGACTCGACGCGCTTACTCGCTCGTATGCACGAGTATGCAGCTAGCTCTACAAGCCTCCCCCCTCTCTTCTTTCTCTCCCTCTCTCTCTCGCTTGCTCTCGTGCATTCCCATTCTGGTGGTGCATCCGGTCGGTTCTCGGATTCCCGAGTGTTAGCGACCTACGCGCGCTGCGTCGATCGACATGTCGAGACGCTTTTCTCTCGTATCTTCGATGTTTCGTTTCGACTCACTTTTTTTGTCGCTTTGTTTTCCTAGGAATTTGCTCCGGGAGAATCGGCGACGTGCTCTCTCCTTATCGTGAGAAACTCGAGATACGAGCGACTTGATAAATAAATAAAGTAGGCACCCTCGGGAAAATGACAGTTTTCTATCGGCAGAAGAACACGGGTTTACTTTTTCATTTTTTGTGGAGTTTCTTGGAGGGCGGGAGGGCGGGAGGGGGGTTGAAGAGGCGAGGAGGAAGGAGGCGATGAGATTGAACGAGAGCAGTTGCGGAAACGAGAGAGAGAGAGAGAGAGAGAGAGAGAGAGAGAGAGAGAGAGAGGGCAAAAGGGGCAGCCAGGGTTAAAGGGTGGGCGAGGAGGATGGAGGCCAATGGATGTATGGGCCACGGTGAAAATCGAGGCCGCGGGGCTTGAGGAGGTTCGAGCGTTAGCCAGCATCCAAGATTGAATTCGAAAACATATATGTGTTACGGTCTAGACTATACTGAGTCTTGACGAAATTTTTGCACTTTTTTCACCACAAAAAGATTACAAAAAGATAAGAAATAGTTGAATGTATTTAATTTTACGTCCGGTTAGATGGGCAGGACGTGCGCGCTATGTCATTTTTTTTTGGTTATTCAGCACGATGATAAAACATTTTTAACAACGGATCAACGCAAACGAAACCTTTGTAAATATTTAGAAAAAAAACCCATCTGGCCGATCGTGAACCATGTAATATTCAATATTGAACCATCAAGGTTTGATGGAATATTACGGATCTTGGCTGGCGAATGAAGAGCATTGCTGCCAACCTCAATGACCGCAAAGTTGCCGTATTTCGGCAACACTTAATATTAATTAATGGTAATAATGAATAATCTCGTGACATAAATATAAATAGGCATTATTAACAATGACTCAACATTTCATTCTGAATTGTATAACACATTCGCTGACGCAGCTTTTTCATAATAATCATTGACAATGTTACACTTTTACAAGTTGGTAGTAACACAAGAGTTTTTCATATTGATACAAGCTTTTCTTAGCAATAAAAATATAAAAATGCATAACTTTGCCCTTTAATTTGATATTTTATGAAAAATAAGCATCGATAGAACAAATCTATACCTCGAATGCATTTTTTTGAAGTTCATTGAAAAAAAATAAATTCATAAACCGCCATTTCACTCAACTGTCCAACCTCCTCAATTGACGCACATGGGCGAACCAAGCTTTGCGGATCCGTATGGGCAGGAGTCCATTCTCGGCACAGTGGACTGCGCAAGAATCCGAATCTAATTGGGTGGGTATGCGTAAATATATGTTTTTATATGCATTTAGTCCGTTATGCAATTTTCCTTTGGCACATATGAGATACTAAAATAACGCAAACATTTTTCAGGATTCTTATTTAGCGATCACAACACAAATCTGCAAAGTACAATATGATTTTGGATGATAGTGAAAATAAGAAATTGAAAAGAACTTTCGTTGCTCTCCAACGATGCAAACTTCAATTCCATGTTATGGATACGTTTAATGCGCTATGCTTGTGCGATGATGACTATGAGCCCTTTGGGGCCCGGTTGAAATTCCGAACTCGTATGCTTGGACGGTTTAAAATTCCGAATTTTAATGTTTCGAAATTCAAGATGGGCCGGGTTGTAATTCTGAGCTTGGAATGATCAGAACGCTCAAAACTTCGAAAGAATACTACCTCGGAGGATCAAAACTCCGAAGGAATTTTACACGAAAGACGAAAACTCCGAAAATCTGCACACCGTCGAAACCATTCGGCTATGGAAATGGAGTTATTTCTAGAATTTTTTTTCATTCTTAAGGGGTTACCCCCACTTGCGATTTTGAAAAAATCGATTTTTTTTATTGCATTTTTTTGAAGTATAAGTATCCGGGCCCATACTTCTGTATGGGCCCGGAATAGATGACTCTATGTAAGTTTACAAAAAAAATATTTTCTTCCTGTAAACTGAAATTGAAACTTTAAACGCGTTTTTCTCAAAATGGCATTTCTGAAGTCGGTGACCAAGATTACTCGAACACTAATGAACCGATCTTCTTCAAATTTTGCAGGCTTATTTAATACATAAAAATGTAGTCTTTAATCGTTCGATTTTTTTTTCGAAAAAAATGGCCGTTTTATAGCCAAAAAACGGCCGTTTTTTTTCGTTAAAATCGAACCATTAACTTTGACTGTCCGCCATTTTGTGAAAAATGAATATTTTTTAAAATCCTTCGATTAAAGACTAGTTTATACTTATATTTGACTAAATCCATCCGCATTTTTTTTTCAGATGATCCACGTCGCCGCAATGTTGGTCACCGTGTATATAAAAACATTATTTCATTGACGGCCATTTGCCACTAAACAATGTAATATTTTTCAATAAAAAAATTACTGAAAGTTCTTCAAGATGTGTTCATTAAGATGGTATATTGATCGATTAAAAAAGTTTTGTAGTTTTCTTTAAAAAATTCATGAAAAAGGCCTTTTTTTGCGCTACAAGTGGGGGTAACGCCTTGCGTTATTTTGCGTCAATTTTGAAATTTGTCTAGACAATGTTATACGTTCTACATCATTTACAGTCAACTGTGTAGACTTTCGCTGGCATGATCTTGACGTGGGGGCCGGGTTGAAATTCCGAACTTTGAATGTGTCGACGGTTTAAAATTGCTAATTTTAATGTTGCGAAATTTTAATCCGGCCCCGGCACTTTGGCTGTTTGGAGGATGGTCTTTGCACTGAGAAAAAGAAATCGTTGAATGTGCAAAATGCATTTTGTTTTAACAGTTGCTCAGACATGCTAAATAAGCTACAGTTCACACCACTAAAACTATCAGTTAGATTAACAAAACGTTTGTTATGCCAATCAAAAATCAATTTGAACGTATTTAACTTGTTAAACCAACTGACTTTTGGTTGGATGAACGAATTTTTTTTTTCAATGTGCCATTTTCGTAAAACGAATCGTTGATTTGGATGACCGACGGGTACTCGGTATGAATATGCCGCGCCTTTGTATCGACACGGTTACATTTAGGCGAAGGCGATATTTTCGATATCGCAGTTTACACAATGCTGTGTGGAGACCATAGGCTACCATGTGAGGACGGTTCGAGAAGTTGAATATCGTTGAATGCACTCGAATGAAATCTACGTGTATGCAAATTTGGGTATCGCATCGAAAATGATACTTTTTCCTTCGGGGCCATGGCGAAAAGTGTTGGTACATGATGAAGAGAAGAAAAATTCACGAAAAGTGAATACTATGGATTAAGTTAAAAACGTAGTGCCAACACTTTTCACGGATTTTCCTAATTATTGCTTGAAAGCGTGGTTTTTCAGGTCTTAGAGTATTTCTTTCACGAAGCCGAGTATTTAACAATTAAGTGATTTTCGTCTATAATCAAGTAAAAAATACATCCCAGTATACTGGTAAAATTTCAAGCCAAGGCACTGAGCTTTGAACGAAAAATTACAAGTCTAAAGTCCGCGTCTCATTTATACGGCGCTTTATGGAGATGACACGCTGGTCACGTTTCTATCTAACAATTTATACACTGAATAACTCTAAATGCCTGATATAAACTGCTCAAGCGTATAAAAAAAATTTAAGATTCCGTAACAACAATGAAAACAGGGAGTCACCGAATGTTCAAAGAAAATTTTAATCATGAAACTTAGTAAAATGCGACCAGCCCAAGAATTCTCGTAGCCGCGACTTGTCAGAGAAAACGTAAAAATGTCTAAATGTACTGAATTTGCGCGAATTTTTTTATCTCAGTTTATTGTTAGGTATGAAAATTGATTGTGACACTGTAGTTCAAGGGGTTAGGCCACAGTAACGGGTATAAAATCATGTGCGAATCTATTTGGTATGAATATCAAGCTGTTAGAAAATATATATTTTTTCTTTCGATGTCCAAAATGGCGTGACATTTAGCATCCACAATTTTTGACCTAGAAAAAGAACAAAAATTCTCGTCAATCAACATCAGAATACCTAGAGAAGTACCTACGGAATTTAAAAAATGTTGTTTTATGCAAAAGTTGTAGGTATTTGAATTGGGTTGTAGGTATTTAAACGAATTTTCAGTGAAAAATTTCGTATGAAACTGCTCATCAAATGAAAAGTTTTCGATTAATCAGAAATTCCGTGCGTACTTCTCTGCGAAATGCAATTAGGAACGTAACCTTTAAATTTGAAGTAAATCGAGTGAGAATTGTTGAAGTTGTTTGTCACGCCAATTGGAAAAAAAACTGTTTCGAGAAAAACGCGTTTAAAGTTTTAGGTACTCTATGGCCGTGTCAGAGGTGGGCTTTCGTTATACGCTCAAAGTCGGTGAAAAAAATTCTTGCTATAAATCGAATGGTAACTTATTCTTATGAAGATAAAGCACCTTTTTAGCCAAAAAGTCGATTTTTTGAAAATTCCACTGTGGCCTTACGCACAATGATTCAGAAGGGCCCTCCTCATGCCCCACAAAATATGGCCCTTCACGAAAGGAATACCTTAAATGAAAAGCGTTATTACAATGGTGCTCAAATGTCCTGAAGGAGTCTGCATAAGCATGAAATTAGAAAAATACGATTTTTTTTGCATAATTTCACAGCCCAGTGTCTGAACTATAACTGTTTGTTTGCAGCTCTATTGAGCAACAAAGATTTTGTAAAAATTCCACAAATCGACCGCACGATGACGATTTTTGTGGAGGGTTGGATCGCCCACCGCGCTTCGGCGAACCACCCCGCAGCGATTTGCCCCCTTTTCCTTCGCGTTTGACTCAAATCTATTTTTTACGAAACGGTGTGGGTCGTATCTCAAAATCAATTCGTCCGATTCATTTAAAATTCTAACGGAGCATAGTTTCTAACATTTTCGTCCGTTTAATCGAATGATTGGTAAATTTGTTTATCCATTCTCCCATGACAAACGCTCAAAGTTGTTTTTTTTTGTTGTCGAAAATTGCTTTTTCTTCTCCACCTTGTCGTTTTCGTAATTTTCCAAATTTCGAAAAACTATCCGGTCATACGAAAGTGGTATTATTATACTGAAAGTGCATTCTTTTATTTTTTATTTCGAATCACCCTAGTTGTCAGAACCACCTATACCGATTGGCCATACAGCACTAGCGGCACTTTGTTTAAATAAAAATACCTTCATTGTTGATGAATATTTTTCCATTAAAAAAAAACTGAACCATGCGAAGACTATGTATTGACTGTGGATAAAATCTCGACGCCGTCGTTGCCATACACTCGTCAGAAAAAAAATTGCAAAATGAACAACCTGTCTTTGGGGCCCAAGCTTACGCAGACGTGTTAAAAATGATTTTTTGTAGAATGGATCGGAGGTTGGAATGGATTGGAGGATACCTAAAAGGTACAATCTGTTCGGGCTTACATTTGAATAATGCGACCAGAGCTTGGTCGATACGTATAGCCATGTAAAACACGAAGTTACATATGAAGGCTCTCTTAAGTGGTGTTCGAATCAATATGCCGTCTACCGTCTTCACGAGAAAATCTGTGAACATCGCTACATCGAAACTTCTCTTCTTCCCCCTCTGCCTCTCCTGCTCTTGCTCCCGCTCCATCTCTCTCTTGTCTCGAGAGATCGAGATACTCGATCGCAGATAAACCTCCGAACGGAAGAAAACGTTATACGAGGCCCGCACGTTTCTCACACGTAGGTGTTTCATTTTAATTCTTTTTTTTTCGTTTTCTCACCCTCGGGCTCTGTTTTATCTCGCGATCCTTCGAAATCGAGATACGATTGGAATTCACGCGTACGTATAGAAGTCGCGATGTCTAGACGCTTTGTCAGAAATGAAAACGTTGCAAACGCATCATCTCGGAAAACAAGGGCTCAAATGCAGGGGTGAATGCAGCTTACGTGTATGGCGAAGTGCCGTTTAGGCACCTGCACCTGCCTATCTGTTTTCTACGAAATGTTTATTGGACAAGCAGCGGAAATCGACGCAATGATGATTTATTTTGTTCGTGATAAATCGTGAAATCACGAATTATTAATTAATTTATTAATTTATTTATTAATAAATTTATTAATAAATTATTAACTTTAATTAATTAATTAATTAATTAAAGTTAATGGAAAAAGATTCTAGGTGTATTTGTATATTTTTTCGCAAACTTTGAAATAGTTTAGTATGCGAATATAAGCGAATGACCCATGAGTGCTGCGTGATCAGCCATAGCGGTGCAGCATTGGACGGCCAGTTTTACACACGCGTCACAATATTTCTTGCTATATATGAGATATTTCACGCGAATCCGGTGGACTTTTTCCCTGACCCCCGCCAATTCGATTAATTTTTGAAAAATCTGATTCCATTGACTCTAAAAGACATTTTGATTTTTTAAAACATTTTTCGGGGAAACCTTAGTCAAAAAACAAAATTTCTCCGAAAAATCGTCCCGGTTTGAAAATTTGAAAAGATTCCCAAAAATGCGTGATTGTGTGTAAAAATTTTCAAGCTATCACCCGCAGTGGAAGTATGATTTTTTCTGGGTTTTCTGACCGATGAACGTTAAAAAAATCCGAAAAATTAAAAAATCGGGCGGATACCTTAATATTTTGATACCCACAATGCATTTTTTTGACCATTTTTGAAGACCTAAAAGGTTATTCAAAAATAAAATCCGAAAAAACATGCATTTTTCGGATTTTTTAAACGTTAATCGCTCAGAAAGCACAGAAAAAACCATACTTCTACTGCGGGTGATAGATTGAACATTTTTACATATAATCACGCATTTTTGGGAATTATTTCAGATTTTTAAATCGGGGCGTTTTTTTCGGAGATTTTTTTTTTTTGACTAAGGGATGTTTCGAAAAATGTAAAAAAAATCAGGGTGTCTTTTAGAGTCAATGGAATCAGATTTAAAAAAATCGAATTGGCGGGGGTCAGGGAAAAAGTCCACCGGATTCACGTGGAATATCTCATATACACCAGGGTGGCCCAATTTTGAGCTCTATTTTTTTTCTCCCCATCCAATTATCTTCTTTGAAGGAAAAAAAAATTGTCGCGAAACCTGAGTAGTCAAAAAATATTTAGAGGTCGCTCAAGCATCCCGAAAATTCAAATTTTTATTAAAAAATCGATTTTCTTTGCGTCCACTTCTCACCGATGAATTTCACGCTTTATAATTTTTTAAATAACCCCGCGAAGGCTCTAGCTGGCTAATGAATATTTAGTGGTCGCTAAGAGCTTCGAAGTTTCCAATTTTCGCATTTTTTAAACTCTTCTCGCTCATAAATTTGACGCTTTGTAAAATGTTCGAAACAATTAATCGTTTTTTTCTTTAAAAACGTATTTTTCAAATTTACTTTACACTTCTAACCCAATAAAACGACCTATAATTTTGTTTACGGACAAGCGCTGTAAATAATTAATTTATGAGAACGACGATTTCTTGGATTGGAAGAACAAAGAATTCTTGGGTTAGAAGTGTGAGGTAAATTTGAAAAATCTGTTTCTAAATAAAACATAATTAATTGTTTTGAACATTTTACACAGCGTCCAATTTATGAGTGAGAAGAGTAAAAAAAATTTGCGAAAATTGGAAATTTCGAAGCTCCTGAGCGACCATGAAATATTCATTGGCCGGCTAAAGCTTTCGCGAGGTTAATAACAAAAATTATAAGGCGTAAGTAAAATCCATGGGTGAGAAATGGACGAAAGAAAAATCGATTTTTAATGAAAATTTGAATTTTTCGGAGGCTTCTGCGACCTCTAAATATTTGTTGACCGCTCGCAGCTTCCGCGACAATTTTATTTTCTTGAAAGAAGATAATTGGATGGTGAGAAAAAGGAAAAAGAAAATAGAGCTCAAATTTGTGCCACCCTAATGTATGCATATTGGATTCATGTTTATTTAATTTTAGCTTCATGAAGATAGATTTGTCTTACGATTTCCATGTTACTATAAAACTGTGAATGCGAGATCTACAGTGCAAAAGGCAACATTGTAGTACAATGTACTATTTTCATTATTACTTCTGTTATATTGTATTAATTATCATATAATTGTATTTAAATGAATTAATATAAATTATTATACTATTTATATTATTATAAAGGAACGTTTTTGAATTCTTCTCCCTACTGTTATACAATTATATTGCCTATTCTATAATTTATCGTTCCATAAATCCATTGGATTTTTTCTTATCATTCATTCGTGTCACAGAATGAGCTTTATTGTATTTTGTATTTGCAAACGACTGAATATTGATGAACTTGTTTCAAAATATAAAAGTGCCTATCGTATGGCTATGTATACCTATGGCTGAGAGGTATATATACATTCACAGCCATTTTGGCACAACTCTCGAATATTTAAATATCTCTCGTACATTACATTGAAACATTCCTTGTATCTTGGACAGGACGCGCTCGACACCACAATGTTAAAAAAATTATCGAATTGATTATCATACACATTATTATTTTATAGGGGATGAGAAGGTGGAATATGGTCGGGAATGTAACAAGGGGCAAGACCCCGTACAATAGAACCAACGTTAAAAAAAATGATTCCATACATATTATTATATAATTAATATACTATTATGTAATGAAATTGCCTATTGTATAATTTAATGTCCCATGAATCCATCGGCTTTTTCCTTACCATTCATTCGCGTCACGAAACGAACTTTGTTCAAAATATGAAAGTGTTTATCGTTCGCTACCTATAGCTGATAGGTATGCACACCCACTGGCATTTTCGCACAACTTTTCAATGTCTAAATATCTCCCGTAAATCGTTTTAAAACATTTTTTGTATCCTGTACAGTTTGCGTTATAAACCGCAATGTTTTTCTTTCGGGTCGCGGCATATTTCGGCCCACAACTGAATACCCACACAAGAAAGGGTGATTGCTCGAAGATGTAAACCTTGCCCCAAGGATAAATGATCGAATACTGGAAACCGTATGAAAATCCGCCCAGTGGTTCTCGAGATTAAACCGAATAGACAGACAGGTGAACGAGGATAGGGGACTTGATTTTATAGTATATATTGATGTTCGTATAGGTATATGCATAATAAATTACACACACACACACACACACACACACACACACACACACACACACACACACACACACACACACACACACACACACACACACACACACACACACACACACACACACACACACACACACACACACACACACACACACACACACACACACACACACACACACACACACACACACACACACACACACACACACACACACACACACACACACACACACACACACACACACACACACACACACACACACACACACACACACACACACACACACACACACACACACACACACACACACACACACACACACACACACACACACACACACACACACACACACACACACACACACACACACACACACACACACACACACACACACACACACACACACACACACACACACACACACACACACACACACACACACACACACACACACACACACACACACACACACACACACACACACACACACACACACACACACACACACACACACACACACACACACACACACACACACACACACACACACACACACACACACACACACACACACACACACACACACACACACACACACACACACACACACACACACACACACACACACACACACACACACACACACACACACACACACACACACACACACACACACACACACACACACACACACACACACACACACACACACACACACACACACACACACACACACACACACACACACACACACACACACACACACACACACACACACACACACACACACACACACACACACACACACACACACACACACACACACACACACACACACACACACACACACACACACACACACACACACACACACACACACACACACACACACACACACACACACACACACACACACACACACACACACACACACACACACACACACACACACACACACACACACACACACACACACACACACACACACACACACACACACACACACACACACACACACACACACACACACACACACACACACACACACACACACACACACGCACAGGGTGTCATGTTATGAATGGATAATCCTGCAAGTGTCGATTAGTCAGATCATGTCCTACTATATGCTGGAATTTCAGTTTACTAAAAGTCCCACTGTTTTCGAGATTTTGGGGTTTATTTCATTTTTTGGGAAAAAAATCATCTGCTTTTGGTTTTTCGCATGCCATTTCTACAAATGATATGAATCGACAATAACTAAGGAACTTTTTAAAGAAATTGGCACGATATGCGTAATACATTTTTGTTTACATCGCAGGCTATCAGTCAGATGTTCGAATTGGTTTGTATGAAAATTCTACATAAGATCTATTTTCATAAAGTTTCCTTAAGGGGAGATATACACCTAGATGGTCGAAAAAATTGATTTTTTTGTTGCATTTTCGTGAAGTTTGAGGTCTCCAGAATATCTGGTGAAAACGGCAAGTTAATATTTCGATAAATAAGCCAGTTACAGCCGAGAAAGTGAAACGTGTTTTGCGGCGCCGAGCGGCCACGTTTTTCAAATCTGTACCCAAAATTTCTCGAAAACCAATGAACCGATTGCCTTGAGGTTTTTTGTGGCTATTCTATACACCATTATCTAGTACTTGTCGTTGGATTTTTTTTCCGTTACTTAGTTTTTGTTTTATAGGCAAAATAATAACTAATTTTTGGCCCAAAAATCACTATTTATGTTCAAACGTCCGCCATTTAGTCATAAATCGATATTTTCAAAATCGGCCATGACAAGTACTAAATTATAGTATCTAATTTAATAATCTTTTTGGTTTTTTTTTTCAGATGATTTTTTAAGAAACGCCAGTGGGTACCGTATACGCAGATTTTTTTACGACGCTCCAAGGATCATACAATATCATGTATATTTTTGATCTTTTTAAATACAGAAAATTAAACATATTTTTGAATGTATATACTTTTAGATAATTAAAACCCCAATCCGAAATTTCAAATAGTTATCCTTGAAAAAATTCACAAAAATGACTTTTTTTCCGGCTCCTAGGTGTATATCTCCCTTTAACATTTAGGGTTAAAAAGAAGACGTTTCTAGATAAAACAGATAACCAAGAGTATTTTTTTTAACCGAGTAAAAAAGTTATCATTTCTAGAAACGGCATGCGAAAAACCAAAAGCAGATGATTATATCTCGAAAACCGTGGGATTAAATAAACTGAAATTCCAGCATATAGTGGGACATGATCTGACCTATCGACAGTTGCAGGATTATCCATTCATAACAGGACACCTTATATATGTATGTATGTATCTACGTGTGTACACACACACACACACACACACACACACACACACACACACACACACACACACACACACACACACACACACACACACACACACACACACACACACACACACATATATATATATATATATATATATATATATATATATAGACACGTGCAAATTCGCGGTTGTACGTAGCCTTTGCGCGAGCTTCTCTCGCCTCGCTTGGGACCGAGGTCTTCTCCTCTTTTTTCTCTCTTATTTTATTTAACTTTCTGCGCGTGCCGCGACACGGCTCAGCTTTTCTATTTCTACTTGCTCGCGGCCTCGGCGCCTGTATAGGCGTCTCCCCGCAATCTGCCTATACATAGATATAGAGAAACCCGGCACCTTTATGCATGCAGACGCGCCTGGGAACTCGTCGAATTCGTCTGCAGTTTAGATCAAAGGCTAAACGCACCCCTCCCGGTGCAACGCGCCCGCACTCTACGCGCGTTAAATAAACCCTCGTAAATGCATATACGGACACGGAAATACACGAGTGCGCACCAACAGCGCAGACTCTTACAAGAGAATTTTGCATTTTTAATCAGTTTTTTTCGTCACCCCGCTTTTGCGACACTTTTGAGTCTTTGCGTTTTGTGGAATGAAAGAAAAAACAAACAGATTGTGACTCACGAACGAAACGGTTGGAATTCTGCAGAGCTGAAAATTGTTCCGGTACTAATGGAGCATTTTGCTTAAGGATAGTCTCCGAAATTTATCAAAATTAAATTATCGAATTTTCGTTCTACATTTAAAGTATTTTGAGTCCAGATTTGTAGTCAAAATTCTGACTTTTTAGATTATGGAGGCCCTTAAACGAACGCAGATGGGGCATGGGTATTTCGAGAAAGGGCGCTTTCCGTGACACGAATTTTTCAAAATAATGCAAACGCTAATTACTGACATTATATTGACTGATTTAGGGCCTTATATACGCGAAAAAATATTGGAATGTTGAATAAGTTTTCGCGGTTTTTTTTCGTGAAAATTAAGGAGTCTTTCACGTTAGACGCTAAAAAAGGACGTTTTATTAATTTTTTTGATCGGCTTATATTATAGATATTGATATAGAAGTTGTTATACTTAATAAATACGCTTACGAAATGCATGAAAAAAAAACTATGCATTTATGTTACCCAAACAAACTTTAAACGCGTTTTTCTCTAAACAACGTTTTTCGCCGGCTTGTTCATAAAATCTTCGAAACTACTAAACCGATCCTTGTGAAATTTTAACCACATATTCTTCACAACTATAGCTACAGCGCGTATCAAGGATTTTGTTCGATATTGATATTTACTATTTTTTTGCCAAAAACGGTGAAAAAACACGTTTTATTTTTGTTTTTCAAAAAATGCCCGCTATTTTGATATTTTTAGCAATAGCAATTAACATAATGAATATAAAACCGTTTAATTTTTTTTCTTTAGGATGATCCATTTTCGAGATTTCATCGGAGGATTCCATTTTTTGGGACATTTTTTTACTACCATTTTCGTCTATAAATAGTGACTTAAATAAATAACTTTTTTTAAAATGTATTTCGAAACTGTATTTATTAAGTATAACAACTTTTATATTAATATCTATAATATAAACGTATAGAATAAATCATGAAAATAGCCTTTTTTAGCGACTAAAGTCAGCAGACCCCTTAAGCAATAATTACGTCACCTTTTTTCACGAATTTTGTAAATGTACCTACCAAAATCGACGAAATCGCGTATATGAGGCCTAAAAAAATTCTTTGTCATCGGGGGTGTCACAATTATCAGTTCACAGCCACCCATTGGATTTTTATAAACAAATATACCCACCGGAGAAAGCTCTTGTCGGAACTTTATTCTTCAGTCTCGTAGGAAACGTTGGCCTCGATTGTGGAACTGGCGGTAACCACAATTCTATCTTTTAAGGGGCCAGTCCACTTTGAAAATTTCAAAAAATCGAAAGCAAGCAAGACTTGAAGAAATCGACGATGATGAGCAATCAGAAGGGATTTTGTACGGTGCAGGAATTGCCGATTGAGTTTAGGTAAGAGTTTTTCATAGTATAAACTTCAAACGCGTTTTTCTCGAAACAACGTTTTCAAAATCTAGCTCCATCGTATCGCTAAAACTAATAAACCGATTCTCTTGAAATTTGAACCACATATTGTAAACATGATTCGCAACAAGATGACCCTCGATGGTTTTAAAATTTTGATTTTTACTCTTTTTTTTGCGAAAAACTGCGAAAAAACGCGTTTTTTTTTAACTTTTTTTGTTTCTCATCTGCCATTTTTAAATTTTTTTGATAAAACTTTACATCTGAGGGTCATTTTGTAGCTGGTGTCATACTGAATCTAATGAGCGTTGATTTTTTTTGTGTCAGACGAGCCGTTGCCGAGTTGTGATGGACCTACCTAGCCCACCTATTTTTGAGGCGTTACGTTAAACTATAGTTTTTGTACTTAAAAATGAATAAAAATGAATTAAACCATTTTTTAAAATGTATTTCAAGACATTATTTATCAAGCCCAACAACTTTTATATTCATATATTTTATAAAATCCTCAAAAAAATCGCGAAAATAGCCTTTTTTCGTGGCTCCAAAGTGGACTGGCCCCTTAACAATGGTCTCGCATTTTCCAGATCGGACAATTCTACGGGCTGTTAGGATGTTTACTGTCGGTTGGTGTATTCCATGCAGCGTTGCAAATGGACCTGCTTTTCATACCGCATTCTTAAGGGAAGGTTGTTATTAAATAGCATTGCGTGTAGTGGGAATATGAGTGAATCAAGCCCAGAAGGTTTTATCTCCGATAACTAGTGGAGGTTTCGAAAAAAAACCTCCAATAGGCAAAATCCATTTTTTGACCATTGGGTGGGAGGATATCTTTGCGACATTTATCGTTTCTTCGATACCAAGCTCCTTTGGGCGGACGGATTTGTAATGATACTGACGTTTGCATCGTTGGAACGCAACGAAAGTTTAGTGGCCCGATCTTTTTTTTTTGACGCTGTTGAAGTTTGCATCGTTGGAATGCAACGAAAATTCTTATCCATATTGTTATTTATACCAAACATTTTTTGCAAATTTCAATTGCAGATCTCCCGAAAAGTATCTTAAAAATGTTTCAGGGATTTTGGCAGCTAAAATCTGCCACGAGAAATTTCAGATAGCAAAAAAAATAGTTGTTGATTGCACTACAACGATGCAAACTTCAATCGCATTTTTTTGGGCTAATTCGGGCTGCGAAAATCACTGAAACGTTTTTAGGATCGTTATCAGAAATCAACAGCCCAAATTCGAGACCAAGCCCGTTTGGACGGACGGATTTGAAATGATATTGACGTTTGCATTGTTGGAATGCAACGAAAGTTTACTACTCCGATCTTTTTTTAGGCAAATGGGGGTTACAAAGACCATTCAAATGGTTTTAGGATGGTTGTCAGAAATCAACGGCTCAAATTTGCAGGACAAGATTTTGGATGATAAAAAACACGAAGGAATAAGATGATTTGAAAGAATTTTCTTTGCATTCCAACGATGCAAATTTCAACATCGTGATTAGTATTAATGTTGAAGTAGCGAGCTTTGTGTATCTTCGGCGAGCAAGCCATGTACGTGATCCATTTTTTAATAGTAACGAGCAAGCTCATCCACTCCTAAAGTCATCGCAAAAGTTTTCACGCGAGATATACTCGCAAATACTTCCAACTGTGCGGAAATAAATATGATAGCTTTTCCAACAACTACGTCTATATGTCCAATGAAATACGAATCTAGTGGAAATTGGAACGCCACGCGCGCGTTAAGTTTCTCCAAGCACAATCGATTTCATATAACTCGTTGACCGTGTTTAAATTGCAACGATCATTGTCATATTTTGCTTTTATTTCGCTGCTGCAAGAACACTGCGCACATACGATCGGCTTACAAACGAAGTTTGCCGTGTGTGTTGTATAAGTACATCTGTCTGTGTGTGTGTTCATGCAATACAACAGTCACGTGCATATGAGTCCTCAAAGACGAATGTCTTTGAAATTACTTCTCCCTGCCCAACACCTTCAACTCGTTTAACGACCACTGCAAAGTGCAAGAAGTCGAACAATGCGCTGATGACAACTGGAATTCCTCCAGCTAATGGACATGTCGAAAAGATAAACCGAATTGCAATATCCGATTTGGAAAAATTGCCGATGCTGGCAAAATTAAGTAAACAGATTGATATGGCTGAAACATTTTTAAATTCAGAGTAATTTTCGAGTTTTTGTTCGAAAAACAATTATGATGGAAGACCATCTCCAGTTTCGCAATTGGAATGAATATTGCAAGAATTCTTGCAATACTCTTTCCAGTTGAATTCAGAGACGTTTTTGTTTGGAAAAAATTAACCTCAAAGATCATCTCCAGTTTGGCAAAGCAGTGGAAAATCAATTGGTTAACATTTTTTATCGAGATCGCTCCGCAATGAGAGACGAAGCTGCAAGAATTCAACTGGAAAGAATATTGCAAAGAATTCTTGCAATTTTCAAAGAATATTGGAAGAATTCAACTGGAAAACAAAACAACTTAAGCCGGGATATACATTTACAACGATAAAAAAATCGATTGCTTTTTTTCTTTCTTTAAACGATAGAACTATATATGAGGCATTTTCAATTTTTCATTACGAACACTGAATCCGAAAAAATATTCATCAAACAAGAAAAAAACATAAGAATGAAAACTTTTTATTTTTTCCGCTTTATCGAAAATAATCAAAATCATAATTTTTCTGCATTGAGAAAATAGAAATTTGGCTAAAAAAATGAGAATTACCTTTTTTTAAACCTAATGACACACTTTCGATTTCGGTACAGATTTGACAGGACGTCTGTCATTGGGTAAAGAGTCTGCGAAAAAAATTCAGAATGGTACCTGCAACGGTTAGGATGAAAAAAATAAAAACCCTGTGAAATCTCATAAAAACCCCTAACCATAGCAGGTACCATTCTGAAATTTTTTTCGCAGATTCTTTATCCAATGACAGACATCCTGTAAAATTCGTACCGAAATCGAGTGTATTATAAGGTTTGAAAAAATGTTATTCTCATTTTTTTTGCCAAATTTCAATTTTCTCAATGCAGAAAAATTATGATTTTGATTATTTTCGATAAAGCGGAAAAAATAAAAAGTTTGCATTCTTATGTTCTTTCTTGTTTGATGAATTTTTTTTCGGATACAGTGTTTGTAATGAAAAAATAAAAATCCTGAACGGACGCTTAAAAAAATCTAGAAAAAATCACAGACGTTTCTTTTGACTAATATTTCAAACTGGCAGGTTTTGAAAAAAATTGGAGAGGTTGAAAAAAAGTGGCCCAGTTGATGAAGAATGCCTCATATGTAGAATATTTCCCCAAAGTTTCAGCCTGTCAACGCTGTGCCTCACCGCTCGGATTCGGAGCGGGCGTGAACTTTAAGGGACCATTAGTTCAATCAAATAGAAAAATGGTTGAGTCAACGAAGATTCTATTTAATTTAAATTTTTAAAAATCAAATCGGTCCATTCAGTGGATTCAACTAAATTGTTTTGTCCAACAGATGAAACCGAATCACAGATTTATAAGGATTAAATAAAATATTTATATTGGACGATACTAAATAGATTTTGATTTGAATAAATAAATATACTTAGAATATATAATTGTAATAATGGAATGCAATAGGAAAATTTGATTCCACGAAAAATCTAGCTAATTAAAAAGATTTTTAATCAAATAAGAATCAGAATTGGTATTTCCGCGAAAGCGCGTACGTTTTAAAAATAATTCGTGTGTTTATCGGCAATATACATACATTTTCAGAAGTCGCTGCGTACATGCTTTTTCTCGTGTCCGAAGACTCATCACGAGCCACGTGACTCGGGATATTTCGTTCCTCCTGACTCATAATTGCTCTGAATCGCAATTGCGAGAATTCCGCAACGAACAAAAATATTTAAAAAAACGTCTTTTGGCTACGTTTCTCTTTGCCTAAAATTTGGTATCGGCGTTCCCGAAATGACCGATGGCAGAGTTCCACGTCCGTGAGCCATGCCGCAATGTCGATAATTCAGAGCACGCAGATATTGCCACTATCATTGTGAAAATATTTGACGCATTTCGATGCTGACGTTTGGAGGAAAATTACTATTGATATTCGGTGGCGTTGGTATGCAAGATTAACAAGGCTGTCAGGCATCTTCAAAATCTTCGCACACACCCCAATGTTTCCCGTTCCATTGATGCAGATTTTGCCTCAGCCGTTTACCGTTTTGTAGGTGCGCAGCCTTTCGCGCGTTGCGATAAAACGGGGTTTCATTGACATTAAGGGTAATTTTGACAGTTTTCGGGGCTACTTTAACGGAGCGCCAAAATACGGTGTGCGAGCAAACAGACTAATTTTTTTTACATTTTTTCTATTTTTGTTCGAATTTGTTGTTCAAGTTTATTATAATGTTGCCCAAGTTAATTTTTATGTCAATGATAATTATAAGACTGATTAAGTGCCTATAATAGTACCCTAGGTACTTGATATTTTTATGTAAAATGTTTCCTCAATAAAGATGACAATTTGATTGTAAAAAATCGTTGTTCTTAATTTATTTTCATGTATAATGCATATAATATTGATTTTTTTTAAAATGATGGCAAAGTAACCCTTAATCTTTAACCTAAGTTGCATTTCAATGCCTTGTCAAACAAACCCCAAACTCGAAGTTACTTTGACACTTAAAAAGAAATATATATATATATATATATATATATATATATATATATATATATATATATATATATATATATATATATATATATAATTGTGGGGGGGGGGGGGGGGGGGCTTGACTTTTGTATACATTTGATAGCCAAATAACACATTGTTCTATTGAAGCAAAAAAACTTGGAATTTAGAATGTTAAAAAAAAGTTACCTACAAAAAACTTCCAAAACCTGTTCAAAGTAACCCCATTTTACGGTACGCAACAAGACATCACTTTGTAACGACAAGTTGTAAAAAAAAAATCCTCAAAGATCCACTGGTCGAAGTAAAAAAGACTCACGATTCACATTTCGAGCTAGACTTGCCTTGCGTTACTTTTTTTCATTACTATTTCGGTCATACTAATCTCGTAACTTGAAGATTACAAGACCAGTTTTTTTTAGAAATTTCTCGTAATTGTGGTGTCTGCTTGTTCTCTGCCTAAATGCATTTACGAAACTGTCTAGCACTGAACATCACTTTGGTGTCCTCCTCCGATTTTGTTGGACCTTTTTTATGTGGAAGAGTATCAAAAACTAAGAGACACGTATTTTTTTATCGGCGGAAAAACGGTTTAAAGGGGTGAACCGCACCCTAAAAAATGAGGATGTTTTTCGTCGATAACGTTTCAACGGTACGACATATAAAAAATTTCATATTGCAACAATGTTTATTTTCTTGTGTACTATACTTTGGAGAACACTGGAGAACGATAACGTTATCGACGAAAAACGAAAAACACCCCTATTTTCCAGGGTGCGTTTCACCCCGTAAAACCGTTTTTGCCGCCGATAAAAAAATACGTGTCTCGTAGATTTTGATACTCTTCCGCATAAAAAAGTTTCAAGAAAATCGGAGAAGGGCACAAAAGTGATGTTCCTTGTAGGTGTGAATGTAAAAATGTACGTGAGGGACGATGTTGCATTTCGGAGTTATCGAGAGATCTCGAAATGTTGACCAAATTGCAGACGGTCAAAGCCTAAAGAATACACACACACGTACACACACGCACGCACACACACACCGTGAATAATGTCACGGACTCTTAGTCTCTCGTCAATTAGCTCGCACTTAGGTACTTCCGCCTGGCCATCTAGTTCGACCCTGTAGGGAATCTAATGGAAAAGACGTCACCCCAAGTGCTCCGACCCGAAAAACCGGATGTACGCAAAAATTATATACGTGAGCGTGTGGATAATATACAGCATTACTGCTCTTATTGTTGTTATTATTATTATTATTATTAATAATAATAATGAAGAGCGAGTTATTACCCACGGTCATTCATCTGCCCGAAGGTTCTGATGAATAAAATGTATTATCAAATTGAATAATGGCCTGTCCAACGGAAAAAAAGCCATTTATGAACACGTATCATTTGTATTAATTACAAACTATATCAACTAGAATTGTAGAGTCACGTAAGCCTCGTTCCCCCAATAGCACACATGCCACGACAATATAAATACATTTTATATGCATACGCTCGTAAAGTTCTTTTCGCTATTCCTAATTTTGTTAACGTCATTGGTGTGTCCGTTGAGAGTAACGTTCGATTCTTGTCTTTTTTCACACGCTATCCAAGAATTGATGTAATTTTAATTTTTATTATTGTTCCAAATCGCTCGGTTATATCACGTGTGAATCGCTATCGCGTTCACGAGCAACATTATGCCCAAAGGTTGAGGAATAACTCGCCCGCTATCTCCGTCCCGTAATAGTAGCAGGAAAAAAATGATAATTACCATATACGAACGAGTTTAACGGAGTAGAAAGAGAAAGAGGGACGTTCGAGATGCGCTGGTTGTAAAAGCCCAATGATATTTCGCATTTTAAAGTTGTGCGTATATATAGGTGGATTTGCACGCACGTTGCACGCTGTGTTCTGATGCGTAGAGTGCGTGAAAGATGTCTCCGTACATATATATATATATATTTATATATTTATATTTCTACACGAACGTACACGAGAGAGCAGCATTTCGTCCGCGATACACTCCGCGAAGCTGATAACTGCTCGTAAACGCCAATAAACGGCGTACATATCGCTTGCGAGTATATATATTATTTTTGAATTCTCTCATATCAATTAATAATTGACGAAATAATTTGCCACCGTGGAAAGAACACCGCATTCAAGCCATTTAATTACGTTTAATGGAATTATCAGAGACGATTAAACTTTGTACAGCGCGTACATATTCGATATATAACGTAATACAGTAGTACAGCGTTTCAGAGCTTTAATCGAGCATGCACGAATAACAACGTATCCGTTCCGTTGGTATACAAACAAACAAAAACTCCAAGCTTTGTTGTACGTAGCGAGCTAACCGAATAAACCAGAGTGCAGTGAGGAAAATTTATAACTTGTCGCAATAAAACAAATTACGCTATGTTATCAATGTCACAGAGAGTTCCTCGGATTGAAAGTAGATTTTGCAAATTATTGACCATTTTCACGGGCTAGTACTGCAAAGCGGCTTGCGCTTTTTATTTGTCGGGAAAAAATCGTTAGTACTTAATTTTCGGGATCAATAGTGAGGAAAAATATGGAAATTCCGAGCAATGGAGCTACTTTAAGGGGTCTTCTCACTTTAGACGTACAAAAAGGCTATTTTTATGAATTTTATATTACATATATTGATATCAAAGCTGTTACACTTAATAAATACAGAATTTTTTTTATTTATTCAAGTCACTATTTATAGACGAAAATGGGAGTTAAAAAATGTCCTAAAAAATTGTTGGTCTGCGCGGCTGAAAAAATCACGGAAATGGATGATCCGAAACAAAAAAATCAAACGATTTTAGATGGAGTATGTTAAATTAAAAAAAAACGTGCTTTTTTCACCGTTTTTGGCAACAAAAAAAATAGTAAATACCAAAATTATAAAAAATCCTTACGCGCTATAGCTATAGTTGTAAAGAGTATGTGGTTAAAATTTCATAAGGATCGGATCAGTGGTTTCGAAGATTTCATCAACAAGCCGTCGAAAAACGTTGTTTCGAGAAAAACGCGTTTAAAGTTTGTTTGGGTTACATAAGTACATGAAATTTTTTGTAAATGTTTTTCGACAGTGTATTTATTAAGTCCAACAACTTCTATATCAATATCTATAATATAAACTTATTTAAAAAATCATGAAAATAGTCTTTTTTTAGCGTCCAAAGTGAGAAGGCTCTTAAATATTCCTTCAAAATTCACAACTACCGATGCAATTTAAGGCGTTACCCCCACTTGTAGCGCAAAAAAAGGCCTTTTTCATGAATTTTTTTAAAGAAAACTACAAAACTTTTTTAATCGATCAATATACCATCTTAAAGAACACATCTTGAAGAACTTTCAGTAATTTTTTTATTGAAAAATATTACATTGTTTAGTGGCAAATGGCCGTCAATGAAATAATGTTTTTATATACGCGGTTTGCGGTGACCAACATTGCGGCGAAGTGGATCATCTGAAAAAAATGCGGATGGTTTTAGTCAAATATAAGTATAAACTAGTCTTTAATCGAAGGATTTTAAAAAATATTCTTTTTTCACAAAATGGCGGACCGTCAAAGTTAATGGTTCGATTTTAACGAAAAAAACGGCCGTTTTTTGGCTATAAAGCGGCCATTTTTTTTTTCGAAAAAAAAATCGAACGATTAAAGACTACATTTTTATGTATTAAATAAGCCTGCAAAATTTCAAGAAGATCGGTTCATTAGTGTTCGAGTAATCTTGGTCACCGACTTCAGAAATGCCATTTTGAGAAAAACGCGTTTAAAGTTTCAATTTCAGTTTACACGAAGAAAATATTTTTTTTTGTAAACTTACATGGAGTCATCTATTCCAGGCCCATACAGAAGTATGGGCCCGGATACTTATACTTAAAAAAAATGCAATAAAAAAAAATCGATTTTTTCAAAATCGCTAGTGGGGGTAACCCCTTAACGATTTTTACACATCATTATTCGGGCGTTACATCTATGTGGCTCAGCGAAAAATGAGACTTTTTTGGGAATTGTTCTTGAGGATACTAAAAAAGCAATCAAAATGTGTTGATGCATATAACCAAAAAAGTTATGGAAAAAAATAAAATGCCGGCTCAGTTGTAGCTACACTAAATATTTTTAAGCGCTCTGCGGGAGGACTTTTATAGATGAGGAGTTCAGAACTTTTATAGATGAGCAGCTGGAGCGAAAAAAAACGTCATTCACATGTTCTGCTAGAGAAGTACACACGATTATTAGAAAATATGGTTTTTTTCACAAAATGAAATCATACTGAATACATTTTTTTTCTTTCGCTAGTAAATCGGCTAAGTCTGTTGATAAAAACAAGAATTGTTGATGGATCGTAAAAATCATGTGTTCTTCTTTAGAGAATCTATCTAACAAGGAAAGTCCCTCAGGTGTCGTCCTTCGATTTTGTTGAAACTTATATATGTTATGAAGCATTGAAAACAAAGCGACACGTATTTTTTTTAGCAGCGGAAAAACGGCTGTAATTGGTGAAACCAGCCGTCGAATAGGGGCGATTCACCCCTTAATTATTTTTTTTGCGATACTCTCTAGAGGATTTTTCATCGCTCCGAATTAGAAGAATTTTTGTTGTTTCATTGCGATCGATCGACTGCTTATGGGTGAAACTGCAATATTACCCCTTACATGCCGTTCTTCGAGGGCTGATTTCACCCCTTAAAACCGTTTTTCCGCCGATAAAAAAAATACGTGCCGCTTAGTTTTCAATGCTTCATAACATATATAAGTTTCAACTAGATCGAAGGACGACACCTGAGGGATGTTCCTTGTAAGAAGCTACGGTTAGAACTTTAAGTCAATCGGATGAAAACTTCCCGTATTATGCGACCTCCGACTGGACTAAGCGAATCGAAATTGTTACTTTGACCGTTCAGCCTGTTTCGTGCGTTTCGGAGCGCTGAGAGATGCTTCCAGAAAATTAGCTCAAAAAACAAAAAAAAACAAAAATGTTCGCGCATAATTCCTCTGATATGTCATTCTTGCGATATTTATACAACATTTAAGGGGTTACACCTAGTTGGAATTTTGGGGAAAATCGATTTTTCGTTTTCGAGGGATTCTTATAATATAACCTTTCAAAAATATTCTCTGAAATATTCAAGTCGATCCGTTGAAAATTCGGGAAGTTAAGCGTTTTTATTTACGTATTTTATCTACGTATATACCTGACGTAAAACTTGAAACGCGTTTATCGCGGAATGACATTTTCAGAATCGGTGACGAAAATATCTCAAAAACAACTAATCCGATCTGCTTCAAATTTCACAGACATTTTTTGTATATCAAAAGACAGTCCTTAATCGAAGGATTTTTTTTTTAATGCATACTTTATTTTGTATCAAGAAAAATAGAGTGTTTTTTCACACAAATTTCGACGATTTCTTTCGATATGCGACCATTTTTTCAAAAATAATAATTTTATTGAATCCTTCGTTTAAAGACTAGATGATACGGTACAAAAATTTAATTCATTTGGTTTTTTCGAATTTCAGATGATTTGTTCCCGAGCAAGAGTGGTCACCGCGAAGGACCTTTTTTGCACAGCGGTCTGTGCGATTTACTGTATTTCCGTAGTTTGTAAATATTTCCCAATAAAAACATTGTCAAAGATACTTGAAATGATATCCTTTACCATGAAAAAAAGTTAAAAACCTGCACCCATTTCCCAAAAAAAATTCTTGTAATTCTTGTAAAAAAATACTTTAAATGGCATCCTTTACTATGAAAAAAAGTTAAAAACCTGCACCCATTTCCCAAAAAAAAATATTTGCAATTTTACAACCGATCTTGGGGAAATTGCGTCTCGATTCGAACTCTGGTATTTGCGCATTTACGGTGTACGTTCTACGTCTCGATCGAATCTCGAAGACATCGGACGGTCGGAGTGAATTCGAAGTCCGAGGTTTGCGGAGATTCCCGCACGAGAGCGGCAAGGAGGGGGAGAGCAAACGACCTTATAATTAGAAGCATCGTCACAGAAAATGACAATGTGCGTATCAAGAGGAGAGAATTAGCCAAACGCGAGGACCAATGATTGATCGGCGACACGTAACAATATATCGCGAATTCGCGACGCGTACATGACTTCGCGTGCAATTTCGTTATGCCGCGATTAGATTGATTCATTTGGACGATGAACGATTCAACTCGAGAATGCAATATTAATACGAGATTAATACGTTAGCTGACAGTGCGCTGGATGGAAGATTGACATAATCACAATAAGAGGAAACAATGTGGAAAAAAAAACCAAAAGTGTCTTATCGAACTTATCGTGCAGCTATAAATCAGCTCGGAACGTCGTGACCGAGTCGTCACATTCCACATTTGTATATAAATATTTTTGTTTTTTTGCTTTTCGCGGAATATATATATATATATATATATATATATATATATATATATATATTCTTGATCAATAATATTTCATAACACAAGTTCCTGTTGAAAAATATTCTCGTTTTTTTTTTTCGTAGCAGGAAAGGTCGTCTCGTCGAAAATAACGCACAAAAATAACACTCGTTGATGCACAATCGGTTACATGTATGTATCCGGTTTCGCAACTCATTATTTTGTTCGATTTTTGAATTTTATTTGTGAATTTTCTCACTCCTCTATCACGCGGCACCGATCACGTGCTCGAGGCCTGATCATCCTCTCAGCGAGATCTGGATGACGAGGGGGAAGAGTGAGAGAGAGAGAGAGAGAGAGAGAGAGAGAGAGAGAGAGAGAGGTAGGGAGGGGGTTATACCGGTTTAACTCGCGTGAAACTGTTTGTGAGTAATAGTGAAATAAAACAACATTAAAAACAGAAAAATAAGAACGATAAGTAGACATTCGAATCGTCGTGGAAATAGAGATAAAGTGGGAAATGAAGATGACGCGTAAGATCGACCGACAAGTGAATGTTTGAATAACGTAACTAATTTTTCGACCAAAAATATACAGTGGGTAAAAAGGATTTTTACACGTATTTTTCAAATTATTCTTAGAAAAAAATTAAATGCTTTATTAAGTTTCTGTCTTCGATAGCTTATCCTAAATATACATGGTGCCTAAACAGAAATCTTGGGAAAACACGAGCAAAAAAATAAAGTCAAATTAACAACAGTTTCGTGTGAGACGAACAAATACTTTTTTTTACCCATTGTAATTTCTGATTACTTTGTTTCTCGTCGAAGTAATCCGTCATCGATCAGTCGTGTAAATCAGTCATTGAATAATTGAATTTCACTACCACGTTTAAACAAATTACGCAACACTTATTTGAAGTGAATATTGAATGAAGCTTTTGTTAGTTTTTGAACAGTTTTTTCGGTCGCAATGCACGTAGTAGATGCGAGGTGGAATCATAAGTAGTGAAATATCTGGGCCTCCAATGACCAGTCAATGGTGTTTTTTGTGCATTTGTTAATATTCAACCTTGTTAGGATTAGGCTCTGGAAAGTGAATCTGCCGCGCTTTACGGCTATCGCTATTTTCGAGGCACTTTACAGCTAAACTGTTCACGACCTTGCCGTACAGTTTGGTAAGGACGTATAGGAGAGCCGAATGAGGAAATGGGCAAACATATATGGTACAGCAAATTGCACTGAGTGACGGTGACATTTTCCAAAAAGCTTATGCGAGGGTGAACTTTGCATCATTGGAATGCAATGGGTATTCATATTTCTGAATTGCTTCCATTTCGTTCGGCAGATTCTCCCGTAAAAAAAAACGTCAACCATTTTTCAAGATACTTATTCGGAGGTTTAGAATGTAAATTGGCCCAAAATAGTTTTGTATAATAGTGAAAATGTAAAAAAGGAGTGTCGTTGGATTCCAACAATGCAAACTCTAGGACGATAAAGCTTATTTTATGCATAAATGATGCATATACGGAAAATCTAAAACGTGCTTTACCATTCCTTCATTGTGTCTCATTCTCATTCCTTCGTCAGTCTCGTAATATTTGAAAGTACTGACGAGAGCACATGCAAATTTTATAATTCTTCAGCGTGTTAGCGAACTATCCCAAATGTTGCATGTAGGCTTAGAACCAACGAAGTAATAACTTAGCCAAATTTATCGTCATAGTGGCATTCCTGTGAGTCTCCCATACATCCTCAATGATGACATCGTAGTTTGCGTCGTTGGAATGCAATGAACATTTTTTCTTTTTTTCTCAAATCTCTTTTGGTGGATTCCAGCTACAAAAATCAAAAAATTCTGGGGTGCTTGGAGATACAAAACCAACATCTGCAGTAGATGATTTTCTGTATTGAATAAAAATAAGGAAATGATGCAGACTTCAAGCAAAAGGGGAAGAATGGAAACGAAAGAGAGAAGTGAGGAAATGTACACGCTCGAACCGTGACAACAACAATAAAAACCTATCAATATCGTTTATCAGTGTTTACGACTGGGGAACTTTACAGCCACGTAGTAAATTGTATGTTGGCCAAGTGAATCATTGATCTTCGAACTCATTCACTCCCTCGCGGCACTCGTTCCTACCAACACAAGCGTGCGCGCACACATATTTCTACCCGTACAGGCACTCACACAAAGGAATGATTGCATCGCTGCTCTCACAATCTCATCAGCACGTATATACGTAAGAGAGAGAGAGAGGGAGAGAGAGAGAGAGAGAGAGAGAGAGAGAGAGAGAGAGAGAGAGAGAGAGAGAGAGAGAGAGAGAGCTGCTGCCGCAGTGCGGAATCGGTTAGTCGAATTGAACAATATCGCGAGACGGACTAACTTTATGCCAAAGTGTCTAACGCAAAATATACACGAATATGTATCAATATTTTCCTCATCACGTATTTCGTGTTAATCATATCAGGCACAGAAAAACCCGTAGGTTTTATTGAATGGCAATTATCTCAGGGGAACTCGTTCTTGAGTATCGTAAAACGCGGGTTTTGGAAGTTTTTTGTAAGTAACTTTTTTTCAACCTCCTACATTCCAACTTTTTTGCTCCGATAGTGGGATAAGGTTCTGAAACCCCCCACCGGTCGGGCTGAAATTTCGCACAACCCTTCCTTCTAATATTTTTAGACAACCCCTAAGGGGATTTTTGGCGATTCGCCATAGTTTTCGAGATATTACATGTTTAAATATTTCTTCTAAGGGTTTTTCTTCTCAGTTCCGGATCCCCTCCTCCCGATCGAGCTGAAATTTTGCACAAGCCTTCCCGTTAATATTTCAAGACTGTGTGGTGAGGTTCTTAACCTTACCCGAACAATGTGTCCCTTGGCTATGAAATGTACGAGAAAGTCGAGCCCCCACCCCTCCCCAATTTAGTATGTTTCTTAAGTGTTAAAGTAACCTCGAGTGTGGGCTTTCTTTGACAAGACCTTTAAATGCAACGTACGTCAAAGATTCAGAGTTACATTGACATCACTTTGATAAAAAAAAAAATAATATTTTATGCATGGAATTAAATGAAAAACAACGACTGTTTACAATCAAATTGTCTTTTGTATTGAGGAAACGTTTTATATAAAAGTATCGAGTACCTAGTGTACTATTATAGGCACTTGATCAGTCTTATAATTATCGATGAGATCAAAATCAACGTGAGCAACATTACCATCAACTTTAGAAACATTATAATAAACTTGAACAACAAATTTAAACACATTTAAATGCGTACACATTTAAACCGTATTTTGGCGCTCTGTCAAAGTAGCCCGAAAAACTGTCAAAGTTCAAAGTACCCTTAATGTCAATTTAACCTCGTTTTACGGTAATTCTTCAATCGATACAGTCGTCCACGTCGCACTTATTTCAGTCGTTAATTTTTTTTTAATAAGTCTGACGAAAGCGTCTTTAGGAAAAAGTTGAATTGGATTTACTGCGCTGTAAATAATCCCATAAGTTATCGTGATCATCAGGATCTGTTTTTTACGTTTAACGATTCACGAGAGATCCGGAAAGGAATATTGTTATTATCTGATCGATATGAAACTTAGCGTGTCATCGACTTTACTGCTATCGACTTCTCCAATAGAGGAAATACTGTGCTGAAATTTGTTTATCATATTCACGTTGTACGTATATACGTACTCACACGCACACACATATAGGTGAGCATAAATGTATCCATATGTACCGGGTGAGGCAACAACCATCAGCAGTAGGGTTGTTTGCTAACCTATCAGACTCAGGAGAAAACTGTTCCTACAAAAGTTGCATAGTTCGAATGGGGTCATCGAGCTGTGGCTACGATGTTCATCCAGGTGGCGGCGCTTCGGAGGTTTCAAGGTCACCTCCATTTTTTTCAAACGGGACTATTATTTTTTCTTTCAGAATTTTATCAAGCAACTAAAAATACGTTCACACATCAAATTTCGAAATGATCCGTCAAGATTTAGTTTTAAAAAATCAATCAAAAAGAAATTCCGATGATTTCCAGATTCAATGTTAGGCTAAAATCAATTGAAAAAACGGTGCAAACACTTACTTTTATAAAAGGTGCTAACAGTGATGGCCACCACTTTGAATGCGAGCAATCTGATTCGCATTGATTGTATTGACTTATTAATCACGTTGGTCTGTGTTAACGAACTGGCTTTAATCGAGGTTTTAATAGCTTGGTACTAAGAAAAATGTCGATAAGTCACACGGTTTTGTGTACATTGTTCACAACTAAGAATCTTATCAATTTGTTTTGGAAAGCAGTGAGAAGTTTGCGATTTCCATAATAATGTGTATTCTCTTCAATAAAAAGTACTGCGACGGAATTTTCTTTTGTCAGTACACAATATATATTTATATATATATACACGCACAAAAGAGAACCATTTTCGAGTTGTTTTTCTAAACTGTTGGGTAGGCAACTTTAAAAATTAATTAAAAGAAAACTGTCGTAGGGAATAAAACGTTTATTCTTGTTAATTTTAATCTTGTAAAGTTTAACCTTGTATTTTAAGGGGTTACCCCCACTTGCGATTTTGAAAAAATCGATTTTTTTTATTGCATTTTTTTTAAGTGCAATTTAAAGTGCAGTTTTTTTTTTGATGCCCGGAATAGATGACTCTATGTAAGTTTACAAAAAAAAATATTTCCTTCGTGTAAACTGAAATTGAAACTTTAAACGCGTTTTTCTCAAAATGGCATTTCTGAAGTTGGTGACCAAGATTACTCGAACACTAATGAACCGATCTTCTTGAAATTTTGCAGGCTTATTTAATACTTAAAAATGTAGTCTTTAATCGTTCGATTTTTTTTTCGAAAAAAATGGCCGTTTTATAGCCAAAAAACGGCCGTTTTTTTTTCGTTAAAATTGAACCATTAACTTTGACTGTACGCCATTTTGTGAAAAATGAATATTTTTTAAAATCCTTCGATTAAAGACTAGTTTATACTTATATTTGACTAAATCCATCCGCATTTTTTTTTCAGATGATCCACTTCGCCGCAATGTTGGTCACCGCAAACCGTGTATATAAAAACATTATTTCATTGACGGCCATTTGCCACTAAACAATGTAATATTTTTCAATAAAAAAATTACTAAAAGTTCTTCAAGATGTGGTCTTTAAGATGGTATATTGATCGATTAAAAAAGTTTTATAGTTTTTTTTTTTAATTCATGAAAAAGGCCTTTTTTGCGCTACAAGTGGGGGTAACGCGTTAAGGACACAATAACAAAGAATTATCAACAATAAAATGAGAATAGTCTGCAAACATTTTTTAATTAGGGGTCCAAAACACTGCAACTGTCGTAATTATTCTTATTTTCTTGTTGATGTTTCTTCGTTACTGTGTCCTCAAACTACAAATAATAATACAAATTTTACGTCATACAACACTTTGTTAAAATTAAATTTTTATTTTGCTTACATGTTATTTAAAAATAAAGTAAATAAAAATGACTCGAAAATAGTTCACTCTAGCATAAAGCATTACTGGATTATTTGATAGTGGAAAACACGTCCTACAACCCTTTCACGGGATCGAGAATAATGACCAGTAGCCCTGTATCAGGGTTTACGGTGGAAGGGCTAAATGATGAGGACAACGAAAAATGGAAGATTGTCACAGTTCACATTGGAGTTGGGAAAAACTTCGCGCAATCTCATACACTATTCGCGGGTGTCTCGGCGAAATACGCGCCTTTCGGAGTCATCGCTCGTCTTTGCAAGAACGCAGAAAGAAGCTTCTCGATGCACTGACATGAGATGCAATCGTTCCTGAGATTCAGAGTTTCGCGTTTGTTCGAGCGGGTCGCGTGTGCGGTCGTGATTCGACTTCGATCTCGCTGCGACGAGAAAAGAGTCGCCCTTCCTCTGTCTCGCAATCTCTTCCACTCCCAGCTGAGTTGCCGAAGACGGTCAAACGTCCGTCCTATTATGTCGACTCCGATCTTCTTTCTTGCTCCTGTCCTTCTTTATCTCTGTCTCTTTCTATTCTTATTCCTCTTGGGCTCAATCGTTCAATGGTAAGTTGTTTACCAGACGAGTGCCAAAAGAACATTCTGGCAGTATACTCTTCTGTCAAAAGTATCGCCTTGAAGCAATACTCGCGAGAGCCGACCAAAGAGCCCTGCAGTTTTCTTATTTTTGCGTGCGACTTGCAGAGAAATTTATTTGCCGATTGGACGATCGATTATTTCACACACTGCCGTCAAATGGAGTTACTTTGAACAAGTTTTGGAAGCTTTTTGTAGGTGACGTTTTTTTAACATCCTAAATTTCAACTTTTTCGCTCCAATAGAATAATGTGTCCTATGGCTATCAAGTGTGTAAAATATCAGGCCCCACTAAACACCCACAATTTTAAATAAAAAAGTGTCGATGTAACCTCGAGTGTGGGGATCCTTTGACAAGGCATTGAAGTGCAACTTATGTCAAAGATTAAGGGTTACCTTGAGATCATTTTGATAAAAAATAAAATATTTGTATGCATTATAATGCATACAAAGTTAAATGAAAAACAACGATTTTTTACAGTTAAGGGGTTACCCCCACTTGCGATTTTGAAAAAATCGATTTTTTTTATTGCATTTCTTTGAAGTATAAGTATCCGGGCCCATACTTCTGTATGGGCCCGGAATAGATGACTCTATGTAAGTTTACAAAAAAAATATTTTCTTCGTGTAAACTGAAATTGAAATTTTAAACGCGTTTTTCTCAAAATGGCATTTCTGAAGTCGGTGACCAAGATTACTCGAACACTAATGAACCGATCTTCTTGAAATTTTGCAGGCTTATTTAATACATAAAAATGTAGTCTTTAATCGTTCGATTTTTTTTTTCGAAAAAAAATGGCCGTTTTATAGCCAAAAAACGGCCGTTTTTTTTCGTTAAAATCGAACCATTAACTTTGACTGTCCGCCATTTTGTGAAAAATGAATATTTTTTAAAATCCTTCGATTAAAGACTAGTTTATACTTATATTTGACTAAATCCATCCGCATTTTTTTTTCAGATGATCCACTTCGCCGCAATGTTGGTCACCGCAAACCGTGTATATAAAAACATTATTTCATTGACGGCCATTTGCCACTAAACAATGTAATATTTTTCAATAAAAAAATTACTGAAAGTTCTTCAAGATGTGTTCTTTAAGATGGTATATTGATCGATTAAAAAAGTTTTGTAGTTTTCTTTAAAAAAATTCATGAAAAAGGCCTTTTTTGCGCTACAAGTGGGAGTAACGCCTTAAGCTGTCATCTTTGTTGAGGAAACATTTTACATTCAAATATCAAGTACCTAGGGTACTATTATAGGCACTTAATCAGTCTCATAATTATCATTGACATCAAAATCAACATTAGCAACATTATAATAAACTTGAACAACAAATTTAAGCGACAATAGAAAAAAAAGCTCGCTCCGCACACATTTAAACCGTGTTTGGCGCTCTGTTAAGGAGTCTTCTCACTTTAGACGCGAAAAAAGCTAATCTCATGAATTTTTTTGATATATTTGTATCATAGATATTGATATAAAAGTTGTTACCGTGAATAAATACACTTTCGAAATACATAAGAAACCTTTTTTCAATGTATTTATGTAACCTAAACAAACTTTAAACGCGTTTTTCTTGAAACGACTTTTTTTGACGGCTTGTTGATAAAATATTCGACACTACTGAACCGATCCTTATGAAATTTTAACCACATATTTTTTACAACTACGTCTAGTTATAGCGCGTATCAAGGATTTTTTAAATTTTGATATGTACAATTTTTTTTGCCAAAAACGGTGAAAAAACACGTTTTTTTCGAAAAATGTCCGCCATGTGGTTATTTTTGAATATATGAAATCGCATGAGATGCGCTATAGCCATTGACATACTGAATCTAAAACCGTTTGATATTTTTGTTTCGGATGATCCGTCTCCGAGATTTCATCAACAGCGCAGACGTACAATTTTTTTTAACTACCATTTTCGTCTATAAATAGTGACTTAAATTGATAAAAAAATGTTTTTCAAAATGTATTTCGAAAGTGTATTTATTAAGTGTAACAACTTTTATAGCAATATCTATAATATAAACCTATAAAAAAATAGCCTTTTTTAGCATCTAAAGTGAGAAGACTAGCCCTTGAACTAGCCCCGAATGCTGTCAAAGTTACCCTTAATGTCAATTTAACCCCGTTTTACGGTACGCTATTATCGGAGCTTTGTCAACGCGATAACAGCGCCTTCGCCGATTTCCATTGCGGAGCCATTCTGGTATTCGGAGTTACTCCGAATCGCATGTTCAATTTCTTATTTTCACCATCAGCTAAAATGATACTGTGCAGATTTATGTTGTAGATCTCTAAATAAGAATCCTAAAAAAGGTTTGTGTGATTTTCGTAGTTCAAATCTGTCAAAGAAAATATGGGAAATAAGAAGAAAAAAAAATAGTTTTCGTTACATCTCATCGACGCAAACGTCAACGTCATCAAATCGTGAGATGTACGTTTGAGAAAGATGGCCGGATGGATATATGCGTTCTTGTGATCCGAATTTTGCAATGTATTCGATTAAAAAATATGAAAACATCTAATTTTATATTATTTGACAAATGAAAAAAAATATTGAGGTTTGAGTTCCGAGTGTTGTCATCCTTAAGTTGATTTCCATTCATTTTGCATCAGAAGAATATCCGTTTTTTTTAACTGAAATCGCTGGACTGCTTGCGGGCGAAACTGCAAAATCAGCCCTTGACATACTCCACTCTAAGGGATGTTTGCACCCGTTAAAACCGTTTTTCCGCCGTTAAAAAAAATGCGTTTCTAATAGTTTTTGATGCTCAACCAGATACATGAGTTTCAACGAAATCGAAGGCGATCATGAAAGTGATGTTCCTTGTCAGTGTCTGTGTTATCATCGGGAAATTCACGAGCAGTAAGACTGTCTCCCGCTCAGTGCTCGGCCCGCAAGCGAGTGATTGGCCAAGCGGTCACCCATCCAAGTATTGGCCCAGGTCGATGGTGCTTGACACGCGAGATGGCCGAAGCTGCTGAGCAACCGCGCGTCCACCACAGTCCGCCATAATTGACGTTGTTATCATCAATATTTCGTTAGGCGATTATTGAGTAAATCGTCCACGAGATGATAGGCAAAAATATGAATAAACTTCATACTTTTGGCTTCAACCAACGTGACGCATAATCTTTTAATTGTTTATGTCTTTTCCCCAAATTCCCCAGACATTTCACCAACGTCAACACGGATGACATCAAAAATGCTTCGTTAGGCGATTATTGAGTAAATCGTCCACCAGATGATAGGCAAAAATATGAATGAACTTCATATTTTTGGCTCCAACCAACGTGGCGCTGCATCTTTTAATTGTTTATATCTTTTCCCCAAATTCCCCAGACATTTTACCAACATCAACACGGATGACATCAAAAATGCTTCGTTAGGCGATTATGGAGTAAATCGTCCACCAGATGATAGGCAAAAATATGGATGAACTTCATATTTTTGGCTCCAACCAACGTGACCCTGAATCTTTCAATTGTTTATATCTTTTCCCCAAGTTCCCCAGACATTTCACCAACATCAAAACGGATAACATAAAAAATACGAAGCAAATCGCATACCTCGTTTTCTCACAATTAATTCCCAAAATGCCCCCAGATTTTCACCCCGTCACTGTAGTCTACCTCCGCAACAAAGGCTCCCCGAGGCGTGAAATATCTATTTCAGCATAGCGATGAATCCATCTTTCCTACATACTCTCTCTCCCCCAAGGAGCACAATTCTTCAGTCCACAAAACCGCCTTATGCAATTCGAAAAAAAAGTTTATCATCATATCCCCAACGTCTCGTGTACCTCAGCTCTCGATCGTGTACCATTCCCGCAATATCAACTTGTATGCCATCCATCATCCACGCGCTCCGTACAGTCCGAACGGCTCACTCCCATGGGCATTCTTAATGGGTAATAAAATCGCCGAAAGCAATCACAAAACTAAAAAAAACATCACACAACGTTTAAACGGTCAACGTGGGGGGTCTTGAAAATGGGCTTTCTCCAACGACCCCTTTCTCTCTGTACGTTGAACTCTTATCACATTTTCTTGCCTCTCGCTTCGACATGTATCGAACAACCTCTACGGAGTCTTATATTGGGATCCTCTTGGTGATTTAACGGCAATGGGTGCGTTGCTCCCTGTTGGAGCAGAAGCGATCGCGAGAACGCTCATGATAGCAGAAGAAGAGAAAGGACGAGAGGGAGAGAATGAGAGGAAGAGATGAAAACGTCATCCATCACAACTGAGAGCTCGCGGCAGGAGAGCATATCGTGTATATATTTGATACACACATATACACGCAAACAAATAAACAATATAGATATACGTAGAGTATGTGGAGTTCAAC
This sequence comes from Ophion slaviceki, assembly GCA_944452715.1. Classification (NCBI taxonomy): domain Eukaryota; kingdom Metazoa; phylum Arthropoda; class Insecta; order Hymenoptera; family Ichneumonidae; genus Ophion; species Ophion slaviceki. Next base: position 26,727,367 of record OX101786.1, on the reverse strand, counting down.
AACGCGACCCGTTCAGCAATTAATCATAATTCTCGCATCTCTTCCCTTCCTCTTGCAGCTACTATACATGGATGCACACATACACATATCCCTGTCATTGGACTGTACATGCACATATATGCCGGATCATATACTGTGTTGCATTCTTTGCCTCGCTCACGTGCTGAAAACGCACTCTTCCGGTCTCCCTCGTCGCGGACTGTATAATGCGTTATCATCCTTGGACTATAAACGAGCGCCTGCTAAACATCCCCTGAACACACATTCCGCACACATGATATAAGGAAGCTACATTCGCGGGGGGGGGGGGGGGGGGGGGCTACGTAAAAGCCTCACCGTACACGAGGAATTTTCCGCTTCATCCATCCTATACACGGTCTTAATTTTGAACGCACACTATACGAATATCATTTATCACTGGGTTCACTGGGGGATCCGGATGCTGCGAAACTTTGCAGGAATTCGGTATATGGAGACGTCTTTTTAAAGTTTAAATCTCTCGGTCAAAGTGTCGCGAGTGCAGACGTTTTTTTTTGACAAATGTTTCGAGGCTGCGGATGACGGAGTCGCTGTGAAGATGATGCGTGGATGAAGGTCTTCGGTGAACGTAGTCCATTGTACTATTGAAAAGCCTTTTCGTTGCATCGTTTGGGTGAGACTTTTAAGGGGTCTTTTCACTTTAGACGCTAAAAAGGCTGTTTTCATTAATTTGTTTCATAGGTTTATATTATAGATATTGATGTGAAAGTTGTTATACTTAATAAATACACTTTCGAAATACATTAAAAGAATTTCATCATGTATTTCTGTAACCCAAACAAAATTTACACGCGTTTTTCTCGAAACAACGTTTTTCGACGGCTTGTTGATAAAATCTTCGAAACTACAGAACCGATCTTTATGAAATGTTAACCACATATTCTTTACAACTATAGCTATAGCGCATACCAAGGATTTTTTCAAATTTTGATATTTACTTTTTTTTTGCCAAAAACGGTGAAAAAAACACGTTTTTTTCGAAATATGTCCGTCATTTTGTTATTTTTGCATACATAAAAAATCTAAAACCTTTGCATACATAAAAAATCTAAATCTAAAACCGTTTGATTTTTTTTGTTTCGGATGATCTATCTCCGAGATTTCATCAACAGCGCAGACCTACAATTTTTTTGGGACATTCTTTTAAGGGCATGTACAAAGTCAACATAACCTCACAAATTTTTCAACCCAATTTTTTTATAGATGGGTAAATTTTTTAGGAAATACAAAGCATTAGGCTCTGGAGAATTCCCTGACGCAGAGCTTGATGATTTCCTTTTGCTCTAAATCAAACCGATCATGAAGTAATGACGGAACAACCCTCCCATATATCTGCGAACATTATATTACGAGATTCATCGGCTGAAAGGACGTGGAATGGCAAACGTATGAAGGATACGGCCAATCTTGGATATGCAGTCACAAGTTCTAATGTGCTAATTACGACAGTGCAAGGGCCAATTTTGTATCCGGCTACCAGCTTTTGGGCACGACAGTTGGCTGAGTTTTGATTGTTTGAATATATTCCGCAATCTGTGCTCGTCCTCAACTTTACATCACGTCCTTAATTGCGACATCGCATTTCTCGCTGTTGAGAATTTCAAATAATTTACTGACATGGATGCACGTAGTTAGCACGGGGAATACGAGGCAGTAATAGAGAGAGAGAGAGAGAGAGAGAGAGAGAGAGAGAGAGAAGGCGGAAGATGTGATTATGCATTTATTAGCGGTCGTTTTATCCATCGTATTATTTGGACAAATTAGTTTAGCATACGTCGCGTCGACTATTCAGAATTTAACTTGAATTTTCTATTCAGTCGTGCTTTTTAATTCGATTTTATTTTATTCATTATAATAAATAAATGTATTAAAATAAATTAATAAAAATAAGTAAATTCATTCTCATAAATTTTATTTTATTCGTGAAAATAAACCGTGCTTTTTAATTCGGTTTTTTGCTAATTTTGGTTTATTTTAGAGATTTTACTTTAAAAAATATAATAATTTTTTTAGGTTTACACGGTAATGACTAGGGACATGATGGTTTTTTTTCAAAATGAGATTCGTATTTTCTGTTGATCATTTTCACGTAAATCGACGCTGAGAAACTCCAGCATGACTGATGAAAAAAATGTCGAAAAAAAAGTTTCGATAAGGATTAAATTCGCAGAGCGATCGGACGAGGTTGGATTCTCTGATGTACACATCCGTCGTAAACGGTGCAAACCATTTATTATCGCTCCAGCCACCCTTTCGCTCGCAAACATGTCCGACCGCATTTTCGTTGCGCGCTCGGGTAATCTGACCCTTTCCTCATTCCTGCTGAATTCCGTGAAAGCGCGTAAACGTGTAACAGCAGGTATTACAGTGCGGCGCGCACGAGGACTACACACGGGCTGTACTTCGCACGAGTTCGAACGATTTTTATCCGGGTAGATTTACAAGAAAAATACGGGAAAAATTGATCGTGAATAGGAGCTCTTTAATCGGCTTTTTACCATTTTTATTGCGTCATCCAATTCATTGAGGAGATTGGACGTTGAAAAAAAAAAATCCCAGCCAATAAACCCTCTTTAACCCTTCGAGGTCACAGCCTCGGCCAGCAACTTAGTTGGTCACATGGGGTCCGCGTGACCCCAGCCATGTTTAAACGATTGCCACGTTGATGCTGTTGTTCCGAATAGCTTATAAAAAATTAGGGTGTTAGTTTGAACCTTCTAGAATGTGACATTCTCGGGATAATATTGTGATCGACACTTAAAATGGCGGAAAAAAACCGGAAGGGATCAATGCGTGAAAAAAGCTATTTTTTACTTAAAAATCATAACTCTTGCAATTTTGAATTAAAAAAATAGGGTGATACTCTTGAGATATGACAGTTTAAGGGAAAAAATAGCTTCATAGGAGGCGTTTCAAAAAAGCCATTTATTTGGACATTTGAAGAGGGGCCATTTCGCAGTAAAAAAAAGAACGATAATCGTGAAAAATGAGCAATTTATTCGCAACAGCGGCACGAAAAATTATGAGATCATAGTGTAAACACAATATATATGAAATATTTTTTTTAATATTTGAAAATACCTATTAAAAAATACAAAATATTAAAAAATCGTAAATAAATCAACGTTGTCCCCCACAGTCGACACAGATGAAAACTCTGTACTTGTCGCACATTCTAAATCGTCTTATGGTTTTTCAGGTAGTATTGTAATGAATTTTAAACGCCGTAGACGGACGTCGCAAAGAATTCACATTTCGGAGTAACTCATATAAACTTGATAGAATTTTTTTTACCGTTCTCATATTCATATTTACATCACGAGTGAACCCACGAAAAGAAAACAGAAAAATACCACTTTTTTACGAAAAAATATATGTGCAGGTTACATGGGGGTCAAAACGACCCCATCGACTACCACGACGAAACTGCTGTCGCGAATCATCCGACCCCAATCGGTACTTACAAAAGACACTCCAAATCACCCTTACGAGGCGGCCAGCCCCTTTGGCTGTCTGCAACTTATAGTCATTTTGGCTCAACGTCGCGCGTGGGTTCCCCCGGACCCCGTGTGACCGCGAACGGTTAAAAATGAAATCCACGCCAATCTTATTGAGCATGATATGCAATTGCTTAACGCAAGAGCGTTCCATATTATCGATCATTTTTCGGCCTTTTTTCCACATGCCTCTCCATCCACACTATATGTTGCCTGATTATTAATTTCGCCTTCTCACAATTTCTATGCGTAGTTTGCAGTGTGGTATTTCCAATTCGCTGGCATTGAAAGGAAATCAAAGCCGGTGGGGTACCGTAAAATTGGTCCCACAATCAAATGGTCTGAACTTCCGTTCAATGAGTTTGGATGGATCTTGGAAATCACGGGATTTAGAGTACAATAGGCAAGGCTGTGCAAAGATGGTAAATGGATTGAGGAATCGTCAGAGTACGCTGTTTATTGTGTGTTGTCATCGAAGTCTTCGTACACTCGGTGCTCACAATGATATACCTATGTATATCGACGTTGACGCGGTCTCTGTTTTGCGAGTACTCTGCTGCGTGGCACAGGAAGGAGGGAGGGGGCATTGGCGCCAGGTAGAGTACACCAAACGCGAGCGGTAGCGACAGGCTGTTGTATCATGTTGTATACGCGACCATTCGTATTTGTGCTGTGAAGCTGGCGCGGTGGGGGCGAGAGAGAAAGACAAAGAGAGAGCGAGAGAGAGAGAGAGAGATACGCGATTTATTTGATACACCAATACATATATAAGAGACTCGGCGTTTGTAAGCTCGATTCGCCAGTACACGAAAAAAGAGATTATGGCTTCGAGTTTTGTGGCTGTCGAAGAAAAATTCTCGAACGAATCGGCTCTGGGGAATTTCGGGAAGTCCAAAAATTCTACCAATTACTTGGTTCCGTGTAAGTTGGAATTGTCGAAAAAAAATTGCGGCCGATCATAAGCCCGGTCAATGTTTAGTGGTAAAAACGATAGAAATCCGCAGGGAATGGACGATAAAATCACGTACACATATTCTTGATATATCGGATAGTTATAATAACAGTCAGTAATATATCAATATTTATTTGAATGATATACGATAAAATTGCATATATTTTTTATACTATGACTCTCAATATATATATATATATATATATATATATATATATATATATATATATATATATATATATATATATATATATATATATATATATACAGGATGTCCCTCTTATCTCTGCCATCCGAAATAACTCGGTAATTATCGACGTCACAGAAAAATGTTCCGGACAAAAGTTGTACGGTGTTGGGCCATCAAATGCGACCAATTTTTTCTATTCCGGTGGAGGCGCTGCCGCACGGTGAAGGTCACCTCCACTTTTTTAAATGGAATGGTACATTTCTTTCCAACCATCTTGTGGAGCACCTCAAGCCACATAAAAAACATTAGGGGGTCAAAGTTGTTCAAGGTCATTCAAGGTCAGTATCCATGATACAAATCTAAATAGGTGTTCGAAATGACCTTGAATGACGTTGACCCCCCAATGTTTTTTATGCGGCTTGAGGTGCTCCACAAGATGGTGGAAAAAAAATGTACCATACCATTAAAAAAAGTGGAGGTGACCTTCACTGTGCCGCAGCGCCTCCACCGGAATAGAAAAAATTGGTCGCATTTGATGGCCTCCTTCACACCGTACAACTTTCGTCTGGAACATTTTTTTGTGACGTCGATAATTACCGAGTTATTTCGGGTTGCAGAGATAAGAAGCCCTGCATTTATCAGCGTTCTAAAATTCGTTTTTTGGTCTTTTACTATTGATTACAATTGGAAATAGATCTCCCTTCCTGCTTGTAAAAGGGAGGCCGTGGGTAAAAATCTTGAGGGGTGCCTCACTGGACTGTACGAAAAAAATTACTAGGAACCATTTAGACTGCTAATTTTTTTTTAGAAGGATTGCAAAGGTACAAGTATTTTTAGTCAAGGGTTAAATGAAGACAATTTTTTTTTCCAAGAGGCATCAATTTCCAATTATATGTAAAAGGAAAAGGCCCAAAAAATCAAAACTTCTCTTGGCATACACTCATATATGTAGTATACAATAGGGAATCAGAGAACTTTTCAGGAAGTGTTTAAAATTGACCATAATGGATATATTCAGCCATGAAAAAAATATTATTTTATATAAATAAAGATTTTTAAGTACCTAAAAGTATGTCTAAATGTTATTTTTTTTATTGCCGCGCAAACGTTACACACGTCATCTCAGAAGGCGTGACGTCATATGTGTGTAAACAAACGACAAGCTAACCTCGAAATTAAGTGCAAGGTGTTATTTTTTACGTTTTTGTGAAGTTTGGGGTTCCTGGTTATATCTTGGTTCCATTGCAAAAAAACGTAAACAAGAGACAAAAACGTAAACAAGAGAGAAAAATGCGCGCATGGAAACGTTTTTGTACACACGTATGACGTCATACGCTGTAATTGGTGTTTCGTTCGAGGTGGAGAACAGATTCAAAATATTTGAATTATTACATATATTTATTGATTTAAAAATATAAATCATTATTATTTAATAAAAATAATTATTGAATGATCGTTTTAATGATATAAACATTTATTCTAACTACATTTTAGATATTTTTCTTATTACTGTCCGATTGCCTATTACAGATATATAGGCCGCTGGATAATTCATAAGTGCACATAAATGTACTATTTATACCTGTATATTTAGATCAAACATATTATTCAGAGACATCTCGTACAGAAATTATCGTAAGGATCCAGTTGGATTCCCCTACTTGTCCCTATGTTTAAGCGCGACGCTCGCACATTGGATTTCAATGGGGAATCCCCATGAAAATCCAATGTACAAGCGTCACGTTTAAGCATAGGGGGATCCAATTGGATCCCTACGACATCGCACGTTGGATTCTCATGGGGATTCCCTATTGGAATCCAATGTCCGAATCCAATTTGAATCGTAACAGATTCTCACATTGATAAACAGAATCCGATGCAATTCTTGATAGACCCTATCGCATTTTTTGCGTTGAAATTCCTAAACAAAATATATACATACACAAAATAAGTGGATTTAAAAAAAGTATAAATCTTATCTTACAAAAGTCCAAATTACTTAAAAAATATATATCTTAAAAGTCGATTTGTATAACATCACTGAAAATCGACTGTAAGTGCCGTTTATTATTTATTTTACTGCACTTTGACGCAATATCACCACACACGTAGATGCTCACGAAGCGTGCAGGTTATGTTTCAACATGGCCGGGTTTTTTCTCGTGACTTTTCACATATTTTCGATTTGAACTGTGCAGAATCCAATTGGATTTCAATGAAAACTACCTATGTGCGGTGTCCCTAACAAATCCTTATAGAGATGTAGGTGCACCTTCATCCCCAACAAATTTGTGCACGGGATCACGAAAGGATCTTTTTTTTGGGAGATCGAACAAAATCCTGTTGAGAATTTCAAATGAAAAATTGTGAAACGACGTCAACAGGAAGATAGCGCGAAATCCACTTGGATTTCGATATGGATTCCCCACGTGCGACGTCCCTATCACATCCCTATAGGGATGTTGGATCTGGGGACTCCCTAACAAATTTCTGCACGGGATATCCATATCAATTTGTACGGTAAAGTATCGTATCATTAATGCGATGCCGATAATGACCGATAAATCAGGCAAAAGGATTCAAAGCCTCGGTAGAAATAATCCCTCGTGCACTCAACACGCTTCGGTTCGAAACGCCAATCGACATGTTTCCCGATTATTTTCTATCACAGCAGCACACTTGGGGGCCCAAGTTGGAATTTCACATACACAGCACGTCATTCTCAGGTGTGCAGTATTTTTCGTTGTTTTTCTCATTCGCGTTACACGACGAGGTAAGTTTTATTTAATTTGTTTACCCTTGAATTATAAATGTTCATTTTTTTATATATTTTTTCTTCATTAAGCGTCACTTTTAGCTCTCGGGTTGTGCCACGAACATGCAACACAGTATGAACATACGCGTATTTATATGTTTGCAAATGAATTCGGTTGCGAAGATTCGAGGACGCGAGACCATCGTACCCTTGCGCATTTCGAGACACACGTGTACTCTTGTATATACTCAACAACCTTGTGTGTATTTTTTTGCTCTCTCGCGAAGCCGAGTATGATAAATAATATCGAATATATACGAACGCATGTGTGCACTCGATTACGTATACGTGCATGTTATTGCGGGCTGCTTATCCGTACAGAATTTGCGAGGATTTTCGAGTATACACATATACACACACGCGCATATGTGCAAGTACGTGCACGATATTCTCGTGCTTTTTAATGAGTTTATGCCGGTGTAATGACTTTATATCTCTGGATGCTCGTTAACACCTGAATATATACAGGTTTTTCGCTCGTATGCAGCCGGTATATTATTATCATTCGCTATAGTATAACTTGAGCACCTGCATGACAGGTTACGTTGTTGTAAACGTAAAGTATGCGGTACATTTAAATATGTACACGTATTTAGGAATGTCTATATATATATATATACACTGGGTGTCCCATTTTAAGCTTAGACCTGATTTATCTCGAAAAATACTGCTCCGATCAAGTTTTAAGTATAATAAAACTTTTAGGGTTTCAAGTGGGACGTCAAAAAAAATATTTTTTGGTCCAAAATTCAAAATGGCGACGTTAGGATGGCCGACGTTTTTTCAAAATAGGATCATGAATTTTTTCACCAAAACATTTATTAGGTTTTGTAGGAAAGTTGACAAGTTTTGTAGGGAAAGTGTTTTTGATAACGTTCATAATATTTTGATTAAAATATCATTTTTTAAACTATTTTAACACCATCTAGAATCACTGTCTTCGAATATCCATAATTGAATATCCATAAGTACGAATGTCCATAAGTACGAATATCCATAAATCGAATATCCATAAGTGAGTATAGAGTAGAAATCAGTGACAGAAATGGCGGCAGGAAGAGATAAGTGAGTTTGTTTGGGTTTGTTTGGTCTCTCTATACTCACTTTTCTTCTACCTCCCACCATTTTTGGCACTCATTTATACTTTATACTGACTTATGGATTGTCCACTTATGGATATTCAGTTATGGATATTCACTTATAGATATTCTACCCCAATCATCCAGAATGTACCACGAGGGGGTAAAGTCTTCAACATCCCTAGCGTAAATGTGCGTGTGAGTTTTTTTTTGGGTTTGTTCGATAATTCAAATAAATCCAAACAAGGATTAGATCTCTGCGGCTTGTCACTTCGGCTGAAAATCGGCATTCTAACCTGCAAATCATGAACGTTATCAAAAATACATGGCCTGATACACGTTTTGGTGAAAAGAAATTCATGATCCCATTTAAAGTCGTCCCATTTAAAACATGTCGGCCATCTTTCGGACCATTTGGGATTTTGGACCAGAAAATACTTTTTTTTAACGTCTCCCTTGGAACCTCAAAAGTTTTATTATACTCAATACATGATCGGAGCAGCATTTTTCGAGATAAATCAGGTATAAGATTTAAATGGGACACCCGGTAAGTATGTACATATATGAATTCTGCATGAGATAATCCAATGTACCGCAAATTAGCGTTAAAATATTGCCAGCATGTGCGCTCAACCGATAAACATTTAAAAAAAATTAAGTCCCAATAAGAATTGCGGAAACGAGGAACAGGGATGGTAAACAGGACGAAACGAGACTAGCAAAACGGACGGGAGTATTGTTTATCGGTTATTACGTATGAAATTGACGATCATGCTTCACAAGTGGCAATTTTGTCGCGCGCGTATGGCTTTCGCAGCGTATACTGGAGGCAATCGATGATTCGAAAAAAGAGAATAGAGGTAGAAGGCAAAAGCGCGAGAGAGAGAGAGAGAGAGAGAGAGAGAGAGAGAGAGAGAGAGAGAGAAAGAGAGAGAGAGAGAGAAAAGGATAAACATTCTGCTACGATAACGAGAAAATTCGTTATCGTTGTATATACGGTTTATCGGGATTCTTTCAGAACGAACAAACGGACGGGGGCGTTGGAGTGTATGTACATACTGAGGAAGATTAGCGCACTTTTTTCGCGCTATTCGACCGGATGTTTCTAATAGATCGAACACCTGTATTTTTTCATGCCGCCGTTTACTTCTCTGTGTTTGTCTCCTTCCCTCCCTCCCTCCCTCTCACCATCTCTCTCTCTCTCTCTCTCTCTCTCTCTCTCTCTGTACCTCACCGGTCGTTTTGCGTCACGTAATACATGACGTCAGAAGCATCGAGGCACTAAAAAAAAATGACATGTATTTTCGTCACTGGACATGTGTACTCTGTACAAGGCTCACGCGCATGCGACCAACTTATTTATCGTTCGAGGTTCAACGATCACTTGGACTTTTGCCAAGGGAAAAAAATTCGATTTCCGAGAGTGAGAATTACGCTATACATCGCCGAGTATTTGGGAAGATAAATATCGAAAAATGCTCGACGTATCTGTCTACGAGGTGAGCCCGCGACGATCGCGAATACACGGTTACCGTTGTAATTGCGATTTGATAGAGCAAAAAGCGTCACGTGTGTACGTGTGCGCGATGGTTGTACGATTGCGGGATTTTTGGAAATTGAAGCAGTAAGCGATAAGAGAAAAAATAATCGGCGCTAGAGGGATCCCCCGAGAACACGATTTGGAATGTTGGTTTTATCGAGGCTGCTGGCTTTTGCGATTAAACTTCGACAATGGACAAAAATAGTCAAGGGGGCGAGATTTTTTTTGACATTTTTTCTTCTTTTTTCAAAATTGTTATCTTTGCTTCTTTATTTACTTATTTTTCTGCTATTATCCGAAACTTTTTTTTTGCAGATTTAGGCTGTGGATGGCTGATAGTGATTCTGAAAATATCTGGGTGATCAGTCTAAGAGTGACGAGAAAATGTTGGCAATACAAACAAATATATTTTCGTTGCATTCCAACGATGCGGACTTTTGTCATTAATGGGGGCGGATAGAAGGAACAGAACAGGGTTTTCTTCAATTGCCGCTTGACGCTATAAAAAGAATCTCGTATACCAAGTACATTCCCACGTATATCGACCGGGTGAATTTCATCGGATTTTTTTGTGCAAAAAATTGCAGTTTTATGATTTACCATTTGTGCGGCATATTCTTGCGGAAAAAAATAAGCCTATATTTGGACAAGGAAGTTTTCCAAAATTGGCTTTCTCGCCGAGGAAGCTTTGTGGGAAAAATTATGAGGAAGGAATGTGCAAGTTTCCAATGTGCACTATTCTTCTTTCAAAAACCGTACTTGCACAACTTTTTTCCCGAAATTATTTTAAAAGATCCTACCTACCATACATCATTGATGTGGAAAAATTCAGCCAGGTATGTCGGAAACTGAACTTCTTTCCGTGTACAAAAAACATCTGCATACATATTCCCTAGCTGTCATTTTTCGCCTTTTAAGAATACCCCAAACGCATTTCCATAAAAATCGCGAAAACAATTCACGAGGACGAAGAAAAAAAACAAGACAGAACTGTTCTACGCAATTCTCAGATTGCCACTGTCATTCGCGAATGGCGATATGAATGACCGCGAGCTATCGGAAATGGCCAAAATTTTATTTAAACTCACCCAGATGATCTGCCTGCTGGTGTTCACGAAATAGGCGGAGACTTTACGGCACTTTTTCTTGCAAGACATGCCGCGAAAAGTTACTTAAAAAAACGAAAACAAAAAGATCTTTAACTATTTTTTACCTGCTCCGTGATTTTCAATTACGGATTTTATTCATGCACGAGGAACAAATGTTTATTTTGGTTTCTCGAATCTCCCAACGTTTCAAATGTCACGTTAGGAAGTTGCCTCGTACTCTGGCCCATTGTCCCATCCGGCGTCTATTATAATATATACCATATACGTACTTCGAGTGTGCATCACAAAATGTTTACTTGACATAGCGAGTTCTGCGCCGCTTGTTCGAAACTTCCCGCGTCATCGTTCTTTACGCGTTATCGCGTGTGACGGAGCAGGCGTATACAAATCATGTTTATATGTATATGCACACATATATATATGAAGACGTAGAAGTATACAGGGTGACCCAGAACTGAATGCGTTCCTTGAAATGGGGGGTTGGGGGTGAAATTCTGAGTCGATCGATATAAGCATGTATGGGTCTCAGATTAACCCATGAATTATTATTAATTTTTAAAGGCGGACCAATCAGGTGCGCCCGATGAGCCGGCGTACATCGGTAAGCGATACGCGCGTGCGCGGTGCCTATAGGTGCAGTGCTCCCGCCAAGCACCACTGCTCGCGCGTTTCGCTTACCGACGTACGCCGGCTCATCGGGCGCACCTGATTGGCCCGCCTATAAAAATGAATAATAATTCAGGGGTTGATCTGAGACCCACACATGCTTATATCAATAGACTCAGAATTTCACCCCCAACCCCCTGTTCCAGGGAACGCATTCAGTTCTGGGACACCCTGTATTTGTATACATATAACACCTTTACGTACGTAAGTACCTACGTACGTACGACGGAGCATTGATAATGCGCAACTTTATTTCCGCGCTCGTTCTTTCTCGAAGCAATTCGGTCCTGACCGAGGTGCACACTATAACGTATACGAACAATACTCTTTTTTTTTCTCGCGTATGGAGACGAAAAAAAAGGAACTTACGAGCTCGCGAGTTTGTCGTCGATGAATTTTACGATCGCGCGTAAAGCCGCGCACGCTGCATGCACGTGCGAGTCGATTGGATTCCGCTTTCTCTCTCTTGCTTTTTTTTTCTCTCTCTCTCTCTCTCTCGCTTGTTTGACCGAGGGCGTTTTCGACCACATACGGTTTTATCAGTACTCTTCCTCTCTTTCGGTTCCGCAACTACCTCGCATTTGATCGTTATAGATCGCTGGGGAAAGTTCTGGTGAAAAAAGGGTTCGATGTTGCGCTTTGCAGACTTTTACGGAGTTTAACGCTCGATCAGAAAAGACTGTGGGGCATTGAAGTAGATCGAAGGATTTATGGTACTGAAGTTTGCATCGTTGGAATGCAACGAAAATATATTTCTTTCGTATTCCCGTATTTTTTTCAAGCACATTAACACTACGAAAGTCGCCGAAACATTTTTGAGAATCCTTAAAACTTATAACCAAAATTTGCGAAAAAGCGATTTTAGAAAATAGTAAAAATAAAGAAATAAAAAAAATCAAGAAAAATGTTCGTTGTGTTCCAACGACCGAAGGATTCATGGTACTAAAGTTTGCATCGGTGGAACGCAACGAAAATATATTCCTTTTGTATTCCTGGATTTTTTTTAAGCACATTGAGGTTAGGAAAGTCACGGAAATATTTTTGAGAATCCCTACAACTTATAACTAAAAGTTGCAAAACAAAGATTTTATAAAATAGTAAAAATAAAGAAATTTAAACATTCAAGAAAAATTTTCGTTGCATTCCAACGATGCAAACTTCAAGACCATAAGGATTTTCGGTCTATCGTTTTGTGGACAAAGGGTTCTCTGGGCATTGGTTTTTTTGGTCAAAGAGTTCACCGAGCAACCTTTTTTTTATTACACTGAGGCCATTGCCGCGTGGCACAAGTCATCGTATGGAATAATTTTGGAAAAATATCTTCTGTAAATTAATTATTAATTGTCAGGCACTTTGCTGATCATTTGGTTATTGGTCTGCGACCCCATAATTCGACAATAGAAGTCCAAGCAATCTTGTTTCTTTCAGTGTTGCGAAGGAAAAACGACCCGGGACTCCTCATTGGAATCCAGTTTACGAATCCAATTTGAATCCTAAAGTATTCCCGCATGACCGAACAGAATCTTATACGATTCTTGATGGTTTTTGCGAGTTGAATTTTTCAAACAAAATATATCGATATACAAAGTGAGTGGATCGAAAAAAGTACAAATCTTATCTCGAAAAAGTATAGATCGCTTCAAAAAATATATCTTAAAAATCGGTTTTTCAGATATTTTTAATATGATCTATGGACTCCCCAATACATTTTTGCACGGGTATGGATTCAATATGGAAAATAATAGATATTCGTAGCGACTTATCGGAGAGAACAATTTGACTATTTATTTTGACGTTTCAATGTACAGGCATTTTTTTATTTTTCAATTTTTTTTCTTGATTATACACTGAAAAAAAGCAATTAGATAAAAAAAATATATTGGTTGATCCAAATAAATGTGCTGCTGCGGAGTGCCACTGATATATGAGATTGTTTCAATACTATAAAATATTGGAATATGTGATTGATTTAAATAACATATTATTTTATTTGAAAAAGCTCTGCTGTTCTCTGAATATATGCATTATCCTTAAAAAAATTACTTTCTATTGAAATTATTGTATATACAATCCGTAGATGTATTGGATGAAATAATTAAGCGGTTGCTACAAACATTTTTTATTTCGTACAAAAATATAATCAATAGAATTAATTATTTCTTTACTACAACGAAACGAATATGCCATGGGACGTAAGTTTTTCAATTTGTTTCAAATCTTAAATAAAAAGTGAGCATTGCAATGATCATCCACGATAATAGTGGAGAGAATATCAGATATCCAATGGAATATCCATGGAGAGAATATCAGATATTCAACTGATTAGATCAGATACTACACTTTGATCTTAGCCACAGGCCAAGAAGCGATGCTCTTTAGAGTTTCTCCTGCGTTCAAGTAGATTTTCGGTTGGCGCTACGCTTACGAGAAACGAGCGCGCGTGCGGCCTCTAGCAGTTACTCCGAGAACTATGGGTTTCCTCACACATATAATTTCGGTGAGGCTCGGCCATGATTTGGTTGAATTTTTCAACAAAATGTGCAAGAAACAAATTTTACTTCCGCATAATTTTTTAACCAATTCAGACATCTTCTTAATATTTTTCAATCAAAATAAAATATTAATATATTAACGAATAATGTACTTAAAATCAATATCGGATATGGTGAAAACAATAAAATAACATATTTACTCAATCGAAATTTTATTTCAATCAAACGAGCGAAATTAAATTTTTCTTGTGTACTCGAATCAACAATATTCATGTTATGAGTTGAAACGTTTTTTTCGTTCGTTGCAGAAATCGCATTCAAAACTGTATAATTTGTTCGCGATAATTTTTTAGATAGTTTCAATAATATATTATCCTCGGCTAACAATATATCTTTTGAATGAAAAAAAAACTTTCAATTTCATCATGTTATTGAAGTCGACAGCGTTTTGTTTGGACTAATAAATCCGATTACTTACACCAACAATTTTACAATTGAATCAACGAAATTTCATTCAATAACACCAATGATATTGGATCAATGATTTTTTTTCTCAGTGTAGGTCAACTTATACACAATATTGTACAAAGTAAAAATATGTTTGATTTTTTTGCTTCAGATCACCGGTCCGGGACTTAGAATTTTCGCAAGCAAAGAATGTCATCGCCCGCGCACCGACATACATGGCTCCTCCCACTGCTACCACCATGTTTTGTCAAACTTTAAAAAATATTTTGATGTTCAATAAAGACCGCTTAGTCAACATACCAAATATCAACAGTCTATATTTAATACTTTTCGCATAAAAAATTGTTGAAAAATCGACCATTTTTCGGCCCAACAAGGCAGAACCTTCCCTTAATGATGACGAAATTTAGGACAATAATGACAAAAATCTTGAGACGTGCAATGATGAGCAATGTCTCCGATCTTGAAACGCTTTTAAAAGATTCGCAACAAACAAATCCGGCCAGATATTTCGTTTTTGACGCCTCCAAACTTGGGCCACCGTTAAAAAAACAGTTTACGTAATGCAAAAAGTTCGCAGTCTCGTGGGCGTAAACGCGCTGCTCCGGGGCTACGAGCTCGTATTATGTAGAGACGGTGTACTCGAGCACGCTTTGGCGGTACAGTCACGACTACTCGGCCTTCGAAAGTAGTTAAGAAATTTCAGATCCGCCACTGTGCGAAGTGGAACATGTGAACGATTTATCGTACACTCGTTTTTGTGATTTTCGTGAAATTTTCTTCGCAGCTCTTGCCTAAAATTGTCCTAAATAATATTGTCCAAATGAAGAATTAACGCGAAGATGATCGATTCATTACTGTTCGCTTATCGATTGTAATTTCCGCCCCATCGGTTGTCCGATTTTTTTTTCGTTTTGAAAAAATGACGTCGTCGCTAATTCAAAGGAATTTCCGGCAGATCAGTGTCGGAAAGGAACGGCGATTTTTTCACGCCGAGAAAAGGGTCTCCTTAAGGGCATAGGCCACTCTAGGATTTTCCAAAAATCGATTTTTTTGTTGTTGACCTATATTTAATAAAATTGTATTCTTAAAGATTATGGGTGTGAAAAATTTCTAAGTACTCAATTTTCGAAGATTGTTGAAGATTAAAGGTATTAAAACATTATTCATGTCGTGACTTTCTACTAACTTTAAGGAGAGGGCAGGGGTTTGCACTTTTGAAAAATCGATTTTTTTTGTCTTTTCTTATAGTTAAACATTTCAAGAATATAATCCCAAAATTTCAAGTCAATCAGAGCAAAACTCTCGAAGTTATTGACTATTTGGTCCCGCTCCTCTAACACTGTAGCTCCGACAGCTAAAACTTCAAACGCGTTTTTCTCGAAACCACTTTTTCAAAGTCCGTGTTCACTGCCATTTGAAAACTTCATGACCGATTTATTTCAAACTTTTCACTTTAATTGACCACCAAAAATTTAGAAATGAAAAAAAAAATTATCAAAGACCATTGGGGGGAGGATTTTATGACACTTTGACCAAATTTTAATCGTACTTGATATTAGATAATACTTACTTACGTACTTGATATTAGATAATTTCTAGCTGAGATACAGTGAACACCGCAAATCGTGTTTTTCCAAAGCCGTTCTTGGAAAAGCTTTGTCACCGGCTTGTTTGTGGATATTTTCGCGTACAAATTTCACGGAATGTTCTTGAAATGACACTTAACAATGTACAAAAGGTTCCAATAAATTTACTCTATCCATATAGATGAAAAAAATCGCAAAAAAGTGTTTTTTTTTCACGCTGAAACCCCTACCCTCCCCTTAAACGCGTTTATCGCAAAACTACATTTTTCAAGTCGGCCGCACTCATAAATCAAAAAAATTTCAAACGATTTACTTGAAATTTTAACTGTATATTTAGAATTGCATTTTCTAAGGCACAAGTAGCATTTTTAAATTACATTGCATAGTTCCTTTTCTATAAACAATTTTCTGATGATTTTCTCATGGCATTTTATACTTTTTGGTTTAGAAATGCGCCATATTGACAAAAAACAATATATCAAAAAATCCTACGTACTTCTATAGTTATTCTTATATATAATCGAAAAAATGTTAGTGTCTCATCGAAACTCAAAAATTATAGGAGCTGTTGGTCCGGCCGTTGGCCTTCCAGAAATAAAGGCGCCATCGGAAAAATGCTGCACAGTCGCCATTTTGACATGTATCGCTGTGAAAAAATAATTGTGTATAGTGAATTACGTGCATAGTAAAACCCCTATTTTGTAATTTCGATTTTTGTGATTTCGCTAAAAAAAAACTCAAAATATGCCTTTTTTTGCCTCTCGAGTGGCCCAAGGCCTTAACATGGATTTGTGACAAAAATTGTGATGACTACTTTGCGCAGTGCGAGAAAAGTTCACGATATTTGCGAAAAACACCCCTGGATAAAACATCGTACAGCGGTAAAATAATTGCATTCGCGATGTTATAGGTTGTATCGTTGGAATGCAATGGTTTCTTTTTTTTGACCGGTTAAGGGGTCTTCTCACTTTAGACGCTAAAAGGCTATTTTTATGAATTTTTTAAATAGGTTTACATTATAGATCTTGATATAAAAGTTGTTACACTTAATAAATACACTTTTGAAATACATAAAGAAAATGTATTTTTTAAATGAATTTATGTAACCCAAATTAACTTCAAACGCGTTTTTCTCGAAACAACGTTTCTCGATGGCTTGTTGATAAAATCTTCAAAACTACTGAACCGATCGTTATGAAATGTTAACCACATATTCTTTACAACTATAGCTGTAGCGTATATCAAGGATTTAAAAAATTCTGATATTTACTATTTTTTTTTACAAAACTATTTACAAAAACATGTTTTTTTTTGTTTTTTCGAAAAATGTCCGCCATTTTGTTATTTTTGCATATATAAAAATCGCATGATATGCGCTATAGCCATTAACATACTGAATCTAAAACCGTTTGATTATTTCATTTCGGATGATCCATCTCCGAGATTTCATCATCGGCGCAGACCTACAATTTTTTTAACTACCATTTTCGTCTATAAATAGTGACTTAAATAAATATTTTTTTCTTGCAGATTATTTCGAAAGTGTATTCATTAAGTGTAGCAACTTTCATATCAATATCCATAATATAAACCTACCAAAAAATGCATGAAAGTAGCCTTTTTAGCGTCTAAAGTGAGAAGACCCCTTAAGCCCGAAAAATAAAAATCACTCTTACGTTCACTGTGGCGATATTGTTGATCTTGAAATCAAATCGTAAAAAATGACGTTGGATAAAAATAGAAATAGAGAAATAAAAAAGTGAGAACTCTCGTTGCATTCCTGCGGTGCAAACTTCAACACCATTCCCATGAGACGTTGAGAACACATTCTAAATTGCAACTTGCACCCCGCAACGCAGATTAGGATAATGAAACTGGGTACGAAACTTCCTTGACAACGTGTAACAGTACGCTTCTTAATTTCCTCGCTCGTGTGATTCCGGCAAAGCCGTTATGACTGCTTTGTGCATCGACTACGTTTAATCGTGAGAGAGAAGTCTTTAGAAATTTCCCAATAGCGCATACCCAAGGATCTCTATCGTGCGGTTTTCTTCTTCTCTCACCTACCTCCCAATTGAATAAAGAAATGGAGAAATAAAAGAGAATTTTCAGCGTTTGCCAAGGATCAACGCGATCTAGCGGCAGGCCAAATGGGGCTGAAATTCGTATAGTTGGGTTGAACCGGAAATTCCTTTTCAATTTACTTTTCATTACCATCGAAAGTATCGTTCGTGGATTTAGGTTCCGATTCTCCAATAAGGATGCTAAAAACGGTCCGGACCATTCTCGTAGACCAATTCTGCCGGGAGAAAATTGGCAGTTAACGAGAGTGAATTTTCATTGTATTCCAACCATGTCTTCAACATGGTCAGGTCAATCGTATTACGCCTGACAGAACAGTATCACGATTGCTCTGTCAATCAAGATGGGACACCACTGTAAGGGGTTAAAAAATCGAGTTTTTTTTGCATTTTCTAAAAAGTATGCATATTCGAGAATATGTAAACGAATTTTGAAGTTAAAATATTGATAATTGGCCAAGTTACAGGCGATTTAGTGAGAGCAAGTAGCGCAACGATTTACGTATACTAAAACTTTCGATTGCGTTTTTTTTCGAAACAACTTTTCTCAACCTGGCCGGAATTATGACTCTAGCTATACTTGTCCGATTTTGAATGAAAAAAAAAACAAAAAATTCCGTTATTGCAGTAGCTATGGTTGTTCGTAGCCGTTTCTTTTTTTTAATTTAGTATTGTCGAGCCTCCGAATATAGGGAAGGAGCACTATATATCGGATAATTCATGAAGGGGTCTTCTCACTTTAGATGCTAAAAAAGGCTATTTTCATAAATGTTTTGATAGGTTTATATTACAGATATTGATATAAATGATGTTACACTTGATGAATACACTTTTGAAATACATAACATTTTTTTAAATGTTTTTATGTAATCCAAACAAACTTTAAACGCTTTTTTCTCGAAACAACGTTTTTCTACGGCTTGTTGATAAAATCTTCGAAACTACTGAACCGAGCCTTATGAAATTTTAACCACATATTCTTTACAGCTATAGCTATAGCGCATATCAAGGATTTTTTTAAATTTTGATATTTACTATTTTTTTTGTCAAAAACGGTGAAAAAACACTTTTTTTTTCGAAAAATGTCCACCATTTTGTTATTTTTGCAAATATCAAAAAGCGTATGATATGCGCTTTAGCCATTAACATACTGAATCTAAAGCCGTTTGATTTTTTTTTTGTTTCGGATAATGCATGTTTGAGATTTCATCAACAGCGCAGACCTACAATTTTTTTAACTACCATTTTCGTCTACCAATATTGACTTAAATAAATAAATAAAAAATTTAATGTATTTTGAAAGTGTATTTATGAAGTGAAACTACTTTTATATCAATATCTATAATATGAACCTATCAAAAAAATTAATGAAAATTGCCTTTTTTTAGCGCCTAAAGGGAAAAACCCCTTAATATCGGATAGTGGAATATCTCGAGTTTCCCTATAGCGACATCTGTTTTGGCTTTTATACACTAATATCTGGTTGTAAAATATCGCCACTGCAAAAGTTTTGGGCTGCCTGGCGAAAAAAATGGCACAACAGTGAACTGATGTTAATTTTTGCCGCACGTGAAAAAGTATTTTTTGTGTTAAAAAGTGTTGTCTTCATTACTCATTTCATTTGCTTTTGTTATTTTTCACGAACTATGCCATTTATTGTACTTTATAAATATATGATGTTTACAAAAATTGCAATATGTACAAAAGTATTACTGTTCATTTTCGGCCTTGTCAAGTCTTAATATCGAATACTTAATCGAACCTAATATTGGATATCCGTTTGTGCCAAAATGTTCCTACCTAATAAAATATTGACTTATGAAGACTGATTGTTTGATAATAATTACAAAGTTAAAACAATAAACGTTTTGTTTTATTTTATATAAAAATAGTCCCTTAACATCAGACATAAGAAAAATAAAGTTCGGGACCTTATATCGGATATCCGATTAAAGGCAACCTTTTTGAAAACCATGATTTCTGTAATTTTTTGTAAAACATAATATAACTCAAAATATTGAAATGTAATGTGTAAAATAATTATCAGTATCTTGCTGTATATGACATTTAGATCATAAAATCGTAAAATTTGTAGTTCTTAGCAATTGCTTATTTTTTTTTAATTTGAAACCCAAGTATTCGACCCTTGGTGCCTCTCTCCTAAGTAAAAATCCCGCCCAAAATTACACTTTTTTAAACACCAGGCATTGTGTAATTTTTTTCTTCGAAAACCAGCTACGTACAGCGAAAACTACATTTATATAGATTACAAACAGTTTATTTTCATTTTTCAAACCAACCATTGTCAAGTTATCGATCCCGCCGTTGGACCACATTTTTTATACAGAGGCTCTATTTTAATTCATTAGCGTTATTCATGTTTAATTCTGGTGTAGTTCCGAAAAGGACGTACCTCCGATTAATTTTGAATTTCGTATACCCATGTATTTTGACCTGCTGATTACGAATATGACAGTGGAAATTCCGCAAATTTGATTTTCAATGTTAAAAGTCACGAAAATTTATTTTTCAAAAGTTTTCCGACTTTACTCTAATAAATGTTGATCTCAGAGAAAAATGTTTTTCACAAAAGTTGTAGCCCATAACAAATCTGAGTTTTTCTATTCTATACAGTATTTGTCTAAAACCATTCTGTTTCGAGAAAAATGGGATAATGCTCCAATAAGTACGATTTGCGTTACTACAATAATTCCGATATTATCTACTTACGCACTTTAGCACGGGAAGCTTGGAGTTTGTTGGGGTTTGTTTGTTGTGTTGTGTGTTGTTTGTTGTACGTAAGTAGATAATATCAAAACTAATGGAGTTTAGAAAAATGTATTCTTTGCTGCATAATCCCATTTTTCTCGAAACGGATTGGTTTTAAACAAAACTTGTATAGAATATAAAAGATCTATCTTTTTATAGGCTACAACTTTTGTGGGAAACATTTTTTCCAAACATCAACATTTATTAAAATAAAATAGAAAGACTTTTGAAAAATCAGTTTTTTTGAGTTTTAACGGTGAAAATCAATTTTTCGGGAATTTTCACTATCATATTCGTGATCAGGGACGAAAAATACATGCCTACACAAAATTCCAAATTAATCGGAGGTGTGTCCTTTTTGGAACTTTATCCTTCAATTCCTTTAATAAAAATGTATACGAAATAAGTTCACGGTATGCTCAATAACATACCTTTTCTCCAAATACCAAGTAAATAATCTCGTAGACAGAAAAATCAGAAAAACGATCTTTTTTCGGCTCGTCACGGTGCTTTCCTCCCTCAAATTATAGATACCTTTCTGACATTTTACCACGGCTATTTTTTGTAAATGCCACGCACTCTTTTGCACTCGGATCTGAAAAATGATTGCCCACTGTGCGTCGCCGCGAAGTATAGGATCATTTTTGAGAAATTGGTTGGTAGATTTTTTTTTTCGGGGATCCGGTACTCGATTGCGATGACTGTACCTGGGCGCCCGAAGCCTCCCCTGGCGCCGGGCGAACCATCTGTAACGAATTCGCGCGACTCTGGCGCGAAGCTCGCTCGCTGATGCTCCGATTTGAAAGAGGGAGATAAAAGAGCGAGAGAGAGCGAGAGAGAGAGAGAGAGAGAGAGAGAGAGAGAGAGAGAGAGAGAGAGAGAGAGAGAGAGAGAGAGAGAAAAGCACCGGCGCGTGTATTTCTACGTCATACGCGTCACGAGTGGCCGCGTGACGAATGAGCGCGTCTCGAATGTACATAAACATACACATGCGCGTACGTACATCGCAGCCGGACGTTATTCGCTTCGTAGTTTCGAGCATTCCCTCTCTCTCATTCGCGATATTCGTTCTCATCGCACCAGCTCTCCCGGTCTTTCGCCTTATCGGCTCTCGTCGGAGCAACTCCGATATAGCAAGAGAGCTCTGTCGCGGCGCGTGGGACGTTACGAGATCGAGAGAGAGGGAGAAAGAGAGAGAGAGAGAGAGAGAGAGAGAGAGGCCCACGCGCTCACTCGACGCCGCTCCCACGCACAAAACGGAAATTCGCCAAACGATCGAACCAGTTGCAACTCGAGACACGCCTTCGCTTATTTATTTATTAGGCCTTTTTTCGTTACCCGCTCCGGATAACGTCTTCCATTCCTTGCCGCTCCAAATTCCCACTGGATTTCGAATTCAGCAGCTCGTTTCACTCCCTCGTGAGGCACGATTTGTCAAAAAGATTTAAAAAAGCAGGTTTCTGTGGTCCGTTGAAGCGTTCGGAGTGACTTGGAAGAAGCGTGCTGATTGATACTGGATGTATTGGGGTGATGCGAAAAAAAATTGTGATTTTTTTCCTTCGGGACCACACCAGTAGTATGGTCATTTGTTTATTTCCTTAGTTCCAAAGTATACCCTGTACCCGAGTAGAAATGGTGCTAGCCTGTCTGAGT
Source organism: Ophion slaviceki (assembly GCA_944452715.1). Lineage (NCBI taxonomy): Eukaryota > Metazoa > Arthropoda > Insecta > Hymenoptera > Ichneumonidae > Ophion > Ophion slaviceki. The sequence continues at coordinate 26,704,428 of OX101786.1, read as the reverse complement.
GACGACCTAGTAACTGACTCGCCCAATGACCTCATACAAACTGATCAATGCTTGGCTCGCTATGAGCTAGTAATATTGTGAATGTTTTGTTACACAGCCCTTGACTAGTCACTGCCCAGCCGATCTTGGTCACAAATGACAAAGTGTGGTTATGTGACTACGTGTAGTTCCATCCAGCGATTGGCTCATGGCTGGCTAAGCAGCTTGAGTTACAGATGGCGTTGCGAATGCAAAAATTCTCAAGTCGGTATCTCGCGATGACCTAGCCAACTGCGGCTGCTCTAGCCGGAATACATAATTGGACCAATACAATTTAAGGTTATGTAATTCTATCCGATTATCGCTCTCAATGCAATCGTAATTGAGTCATTGATCCGATAATGTTATTTACATTCGTTAATCCACCCATTTTTCAATAATCTAACATTGTATAGTGTAACATATGTAGATGATACGAAAATTCAGAAATCGAACAAGCAGAACTGGCTCAGCGGACAACGTCACAACTCATCACTCAGAGGTCCCATGATCGAAACGACGTTACGGCGTAAACGTTCGTCTGAGACAATTAAAAATTGAACCGTTAATATATTTACTGGGCAAATATATTAACGGTAATTAATGAACAACGAAGGATATCGTAAAAAGGTCCAATGATTTAAATAAAGTGCAAAACAAAAATATATAGCCGCAATTTTTTTTATGTAATCGCCACCTAATTTTTTGTTCTCAGTCACTAGCTGAAAAAACTAGGTCATGGCTAGGTCAGCAATATTATACAGCCGTGAGATATTTCTTTCTGTCTAGTACTCATCTAATTTTTTGCATTCTATTGGCGTAATGTACGTAAGCTAATGGCGATTCGAAACATAACTTTACTAGCTTGTGGCTCGGCGGATGACCTTGCGGTCCAGCCGACTTCCCCCTCTGGGACGCATTCACCATGACCTTTCCGCCATAGGTGTAGGGAAACTGCGGAAAACCTATACCAAGACATAGTCCAGTAAAAGAAACGAACACCTAGCAGTGTTCAGCGTAGAATATGAATTTTTGACTGAAGGTAGATGGTTAGATACTGAAAGTAACCCCAATAACATTTTGCCCATCAACTCGCCGAACCCTAAGAAATCGGGGGTTGAAAATTAAAAAATCGCCGTATCTCGATAATTAATAGCCCGATCAAAAAAGGTTCCAAACAAAAGTTGTTCGGAATAATAAAATTCGTATAAAGTTATCTGACGGCCAACCCTCTATCTTTGAAAATAGCGGCACAAAAACGATTCGGAAATTCGGGGTTGATGCGTGTGCAGTAGACATATCACTGCGTCCTTGTCTGGGTCAGTGGTGCTCTCCTGTTTGTGTGCCGCTATTTTCAAAGATAGGGGATTAGAAGTCGGATAATTTTATACATTTTTTATTATTCCAAACAACTTTTGTTTGAAACATTTTTTGATCGGGCTATTAATTATCGAGATACGGCGATTTTTAAGATTTCAACCCCTATTTCTTAGGGTTGGGGCGAGTTGAGGGTCAACAGTTTATTGGGGTTACTTTTAGCATGTGACCATCTATCTTCAGTCAAAAAATTCGTATTATACGCTAAAAAGTGTTGGGTTTTCGTCTCTTTTACTGGACGAAAACCCAGTACCAAACCGGTCCCAGGATCGCTTCCCGGTTTTGGACCTAGTCGCGTTTCGTCGAGAAATAAATCACGGGCTACAGGCATACGCACACGCAGCCCTGGCTCTAGGAACGGGCAAACCGGGGTACTAGCCCCTGGCGGCAATTTAAGGGGGTGCCAAAATCATGTGTTTAAAATAAACTTGTTTCACTAAAGCGTGCAGAATCCAGGACGTTTTAGTGAAAGTGAGCTTCGATGGCCTCGCGATTATAGCCATCGAAAATAAAACTGCCTACGAGACGAACTTCGATGAGGTAATAGATTCTTGCGCGGAAAGGAAAGCTCGACGTGTAAAGCTGTAGCAAGGTTAGATAGTAAAATTAACTGGGACTTAAAGATTAAGGGTGTGTACAGTCTGGCTTGTGCGTTGTCTACACTGGTTGTATGTATTCTATATTAACCCTCGAACCGAACAAATGAGTCGTTCGCGTCCTCGGCATTTCAACAATGGGGTATCCCGCGAAGGTCCGTTTACCTGGGGCATTCGGATTGCTCTGTAAAAAAAGTTTGGGGTGAGGTAGTTCACTGCAACAGGTCCGCTGGAATCGGTTAATCTAGCTTCAGCTGGCAAGCCGTAAAAATCTGTCGTTGCTGCAAACGACCTATGTATTCTGGAAACGTACACTAATGGAAAAAATTAAGGGATCAAAAAATATTCCAAATTTTTAGCGATTTTTTAAATGGCCGCATCTTTGTTAAAAATTACCGTATCGAAGTCGTAAAAAAAGCAATTTGACGCTTAAAGTCTCTAGTTTTGAGCTCTTAAGACGGAACATTTTTCAAAGTAATGTGCATCGCGCAATCCTAATGAATACCGTGAAAAAAAATTCGAAATCTTTATGGTCTACGGACTTGAGAAAAACAATTCCGACTTAAGCACCATATGGACCGGATAACTTGTTCATTCAGCTTCAATTTGTTTTTTTGTAGACCTTGATTCGAATTTTTGAATGGAAAAGGATCGTTTTGTCTTTGATCATCGATATCTCAGCAACCAATGATCGCACAGAAAATTATAGGTGGGTTTTGAGAACTTGAATAAATTCTCTACAAGGATTGTAGAGAATTGTTTCTTCGAAAAAAAATTCTTTACATTCTTTACATGAATTTGAAAAAGCAAGAAAAAAGAGGGGCTTTTGCTGGTTTTTTTGAAAAATCAAATGCTAAATAAAAAATATCGAGAAAACCACTAATTTTAAGTATGCCTTTTACAGTTCAATATACCCATAAAAACCCTACAGAGTTTCAATTTATTCCAGCCAGCCGTTTTTCTGTTTTATTTGATGGAATTTTTGAAAAAATTAAAGCATCGCGTTTTTTACTCTTAAAAGCTCATAATCTTTAACAAAATGAAAAAAAAAAAATCACAGCTTTTTTCACATTTTTATTGCAAACAGCGTTCAAATTTATGAAAAAAAAAATGGGAATGACTTCAGGAAATTTAAGAAAACAACGTCTAATCATTTCTAACGCGATTCCGTTGCTGCATTCCGTGATTCTGCTAATCACTTTTTAATTAAATAAAAAAAAAGTTGATACCCCCAACTGAATTTCGACCTTGATTCACACGCTTTTCAGAGATTGTTTTTCTATACTTTTCGTGAACTCTTAACTTTTTTGCTTTTTCAAATTCATGTAAAGAATGTAGAAAAAAAAATTCCGAAGAAACAATGGCCAATCCTTGTAGAAAATTTATTCAAGTTCTCAAAACCCACCTATAATTTTCTGTGTGATGATTGGTTGCTGAGATATCGATGATCAAAGACAAAACGACCCTTTTCCATTCAAAGTCCGATATCTCAGCGAGAAGTGGTCGAATCAAGGTTTACAAAAAAACAAATTAAAGCTGAATGAACAAGTTATTCGGTCCATATGGTGGTTAAGTCGGAATTTTTTTTTCCAAGCCCGTAGGCCAAAAAAGATCCAAAAAATTGCGAAATTTGTTTTTCACGGTATTCATTAGGATTGCGCGATGCACATTACTTTGAAAAAAATTTCGTCTGAAGATCTCAAAACTAGAGACTTTAAGCTTCAAATTGCTTTTTTTTACGACTCCGATACGATCATTTTTAACAAAGATATGGGCATTTGAAAAACCGCTGAAAATTTGGAATTTTTCTTGATCCCTTAATTTTAATTAGTGTGTGTAAAATCCGACCTCGCGGAAACATTTTTTTCTCTATAATGCTGTTTTTGACTCAAAATATAAATTTTCATGAAGGTGTTGAGTAAATGAAAGCGAAAATGGATGGGAGAACCAGCGAAGAGCTTAGGGCGCAACTTCGTCTTCGCAAACAAGTGGAATATTTCGGCTTAGAAAATTCTGAGGATGAAGATTGTATCAAAGTAGATCATTAGGAAGAGGAAGAGGAGTGCGATGAGTTTTTCGTTCCCGAAGGTTTTCTATTTATCCATCAGTATTTTACATTTATTGTCAATTTTATCTCCTATAAGTGTCTATACTAAATAGCGATATTCAACCCTTAAAATTAATACCCTCTTTTAATTCCCGAAGCCTCCCATATTTTTTTCTGAAAGTTCATCGTCTTAAGTAAAAATAACTCAAAGGATTTTTGAAAGAAGTTACTCCACAAAAATTATAAATTTTTCAACATTACGGTGCATTTCCTGCATATTTTTTTTCAACAATTAAATTAACAATCAAAAATGAATGTTACGATGTTAATATTGATTAAGCTTATAGTTGAAACCCCAAAGAACGCCTATGATTTTTTCACAATTTTTTGTAACATTTAAGGTTGTTAAATATGTCGCGGACGCCCATGACCCATTGTATTCCGCTAGAAAGTGCCGAAAAATAGTGTTCGGTTCAAGGGTCGATGTCACACATAAGGAAAAGTTATTAGTAAATAGGTAATAAAGAGCGCAAATTTATTTAAGTGTTCTTATTCTCCCATCCCCAAAAAATCCCACCCGGTATCTTTGTTTTGTGAGTTTTTTAAATATCATTAATTTGCAATGCTGGAGGGGAGGGGCGCCATGTTAAGTTTTTGCCCCGGCTCGGGAAAATCGTAGATCCGGGGCTGCCCCCACGACACACACGCGCACCGGTCCGTGTGCGTAAAAGTCCGTGTACAACCGGAGGTACGTCACGCCCGTATTTATTTTTCGCCGAGACTACAAGACTGGGGTTCGAATCCACGACCTCGCGATGTTGTCTGGTTTAGAGGCAAGCGGGCTAACCACTGGACCAGCACACCGGTTTCCCTGTTTACTTTATAATGTATAGCATGAATTTTGAAAAATCTCGCCGACAGTAAGCCCTGCAGGTTCATTTTAGAAGCTGGTGGAAGTCATTTTTCGGTGGCTGCCTAATTTTTATCCGAAATCATAGCTTTTCACGGTTTGAAAAAAATCATCATCGGAAAATATGTTACAAAGTCAATAAATACGATTTTCGTCAGAACAATTGATTCATTGATATCTTAGGGTGGATTAGAGCGCTCAGGATCGAAGTGCTGTAACGCGAGGCTGCTGCAGCCATGTTTTCCTTGCTTTTTCGTACGTGTAAACAAGACCTAAACGAGGTCTTTTAGGGCCTAGGCCTTAAAAAGTTGCGCGTTCGAAATTGTCACGCTCACGGTCATTGAACGCCTTTGTGGAAAAGCTGTGACTTTCACCTGACACCGTGACAAACTTGCATCGGGTTGAACAACATATATTTTTTCATCCCGAAATTATCTTTACAAATAGTACATTCAAATGCAATGATGCATTTAAAAAGTACTCTGATATAACGCAATCATGTTTTCCTCGCTTTTTCGTGCGTGTGAACGGTAAACGCCTTGTTATACATTATTAATAAGATAGTATATTAAGTTTGCAGAACTACGTTTGGTATCGACGGGGGGACTCCGCCGGGCAGCGCGCGCTTCGTGCACGTGCTCGCGCACGTGCTTGCAGTCATATGTATTTAACAATACAAAAGCTCGGAAAACATGGTTTTGTTATATAAATAATCGTGTGCACCGTGGAGACAGGGGCTTTTACGCCTCGTGCGATATTTTCAGTACTCGTCTTCGCCTCGCGCGCTAGAGTAAAAGTCCCACTTTGCCTCCGTGGTACACAATGTACTATTTTGGGACCGCTGATGAAACCGACCACGTGGTAATATTTTTAATCAGATTTTCGTACTATTTTTTTTTGACACGGGAATATCATGATGTTGAGGTAAAATTAGGAAAGTATCTAAAAATGACTTGTGATAACTGATAACGTTGAGCTACAAAAAGGGCTCTTTGGGTGATGACGAAAAATAACCATTTTTTTCAAAATCATCTTGAGATTTATAAATATAAAGGGAAACAATATTTCGAACCCGTTATGTCTATGTCACGTTGGTTATCAGCACATCGGGCTGTTTTGAGGACGGGCCTTAATTGCTTTTTTATTCGAACGCCTTTGAAGTTCCCGTTCCCCATGAGTGTGTGTGTGTGTGTGTGTGTGTGTGTGTGTGTGTGTGTGTGTGTGTGTGTGTGTGTGTGTGTGTGTGTGTGTGTGCCTGTATGAGAACCACACTTAAAAAATACTTGATTAAAATTATATCTTAACTCGAAGAATGCCTTCAGTTGAAATTCAATTTGTTGAAGATAATAATTCCCACAGTAATGATATCAATATAATTCGTTCGCATCGAGCACGAAAGCAAATGAAAGAGAGCCTTCAACTCCTGAACCAAGTTTAAACTGGCGTTGCAAGAAAAAAAACAGATTCAGTTTCTTCAATAATTTGTTTGGTAATACTTTTAATATGCGACAAAAATTGATGGAAAATAATTCAATTAAAGATAAGCCTTCAAGACGCGCGCAATTATTCACAAAACAGACCAAATTTCTTCGTGAATTGTATGAGTTTGATATAAAATAAACATGAAAGAGAGCCTCCAACTTCGGAACCAAGTTGAAACTTGTGTTCCAAGAAAAAATAGATTTGTTTAATTATCATCATATGACGTTGCAGTTTGCATCCTTGGAATGCAACAAAAAATCATTTTCACTAACGTCCTCAATTTCCTTTAGTAGATCTAAGCTACGAAAATGACGTAAACATTTTTTAGGATCCTTGTTTGGCGATTTACAACCTAAATCTGCAAGAGAAGATTTTGGATGATAATAAAAACAAGAAATTGAAAAAAAATCGTTCCGTTCCAACGATGCAAACTTCAACACCATTTTTATAATTTATGTCGCTATATTCAAAACGCGATAAAAATTAATGGAATAGAATTGAATGAAACATAACACCCTCAAGGACGTGCGAAATTTTTTACAAAGTTTGCCGAATTTCTTCGTAAATAATATAAGTTTGGAAAAAAAGGATAAAACTGATTCGTTCGGGTTTTGAACAGCTAGAAATAGTGATACAAATAGTATAAATTGCGCGGCTCGGTTAGAGTGAAGTAACCGTATGCACATAGGTTTTTTCCCGTATATATATATATATGTGTGTGCGTGTGTGCGTGTGCGTGCGTGTGTGCGTGCGTGCGTGCGTGCGTGCGTGCGTGCGTGCGTGCGTGTGTGTGTGTGTGTGTGTGTGTGTGTGTGTGTGTGTGTGCGTGCGTGCGTGCGTGTGTGCGTGTGTGCGTGCGTGCGTGCGTGCGTGTGCGTGTGCGTGTGTGTGTGTGTGTGTGTGTGTGTGTGTGTGTGTGTGTGTGTGTGTGTGTGTGTGTGTGTGTGTGTATGTGTATGCGTATATATGCATACTTGGCAGTAATTGTAGGTACAAAGCGAAACCTCGTTTCGCGCGACGATGCTGGAGAACTCGGTTTGCAAAAGCTCGCACGTACTGTGCCATGTGAACCGTTAAGTTTCCTGGCGAATGAACCGTGCGGTATTTGTACGGTTTTAAAACTCACAAGATTTATTAAATTAATTTGTTTATTTTTTTTTCATATTTAGTTAAATCGCATAAATATAACATATGGAGCTTACAGTTTGCCTGAGTAATCGACGGGATTGCATTTCGTTTTCTATCGCGTTATGTATGAAGTTTTTTTTTACCATACGTAATCCTGACAATCAGTATAATTATTACGAGCATTGCGCGACTTCCGGTAGCTTGATAAACGATGGAACTTTTTGTCTGGTTCGATCATTTAAATTTGTACACTGTCGAGCTTGACTCGATTTGTTTGAAATGTTCATTTCAATTGCGAACAATTGGCCGGATTGCCACATCGATTCATCGGTAACACTGATCGGGTCTTGATGTTTATTGTATTATTTTCATTCAAATATTACTCACATACGATCTCATTGAACCAGTTGTGCGATGTTGCTGTCTCGTCTCGACTGGCTGTCGACCACATTCGACAATCGCACACTCTCAACGTACACTTGCATTTACGGGTGACAATTATAAGGTGACCATTTGTTTTTTAGGTACAACGAGCGCGCGTTCTTGATTTCTATAGATTTTGTTCAAATTTTAACCAGACATTGTTCCTATCATTATGCATGTTTGAGTGAAATTTCAGAACAGTGGACTATTTAGATTGGGCGATAATGGGTTTTTTAATTGCAACTTTTAACACTGCAGGATCTGCATTAACCGAAAGTCAGGTCACATAATTCGTCGTACCATTCTATTGTGTTTATAATTTTTGAAAAAAATTATGTTTAGATAGCAAACTAGTTAGGGAAAGAGTGTAAAAAGTTTGGATCGCCTTTACTATTCAGTTTTACTAAAAACGTTCAGTAAAGACAGAATAATTCTGCGTAAAAAAAAATTGTCCCGTATACTAAGAAGACATATGGCAGCACCGCAGAACAGTATTGTTCAATATTTTGAGAAAAAAATAATTATCGTGTTCCTAAAGTTATAAACTTTTATCATAAAAAAATATTTACGTTATAAATATAAATATTTTATATTGTTTATGTTATCTTCATTAACAAATAAAACAGTTGGTTAAGGGGTTACCCCCACTTGCGATTTTGAAAAAAAACGATTTTTTTTTATTGCATTTTTTTGAAGTATAAGTATCCGGGCCCATACTTCTGTATGAGCCCGGAATAGATGACTCTATGTAAGTTTACAAAAAAAATATTTTCTTCGTGTAAACTGAAATTGAAACTTTAAACGCGTTTTTCTCTAAATGGCATTTCTGAAGTCGGTGACCAAGATTACTCGAACACTAATGAACCGATCTTCTTGAAATTTTGCAGGCTTATTTAATACATAAAAATGTAGTCTTTAATAGTTCGATTTTTTTTTCGAAAAAAAAATGGCCGTTTTATAGCAAAAAAAACGGCCGTTTTTTTTCGTTAAAATCGAACCATTAACTTTGACTGTCCGCCATTTTGTGAAAAATGAATATTTTTTAAAATCCTTCGATTAAAGACTAGTTTATACTTATATTTGACTAAATCCATCCGCATTTTTTTTTTTCAGATGATCCACTTCGCCGCAATGTTGGTCACCGCAAACCGTGTATATAAAAAAATTATTTCATTGACGGCCATTTGCCACTAAACAATGTAATATTTTTCAATAAAATAATTACTGAAAGTTCTTCAAGATGTGTTCTTTAAGATGGTATATTGATCGATTAAAAAAGTTTTGTAGTTTTCTTTAAAAAAATTCATTCATTACTAATTACATACTTTGTTCGATTTAAAATGTGGTGTTGCCGTATGTCTTTTTATTTCAGGAGACAAATATTTTTTACGAAAAATTATTCTATTCGAATTTCAATGCAGTTCCTGCAGAGTCAAAAGTTGCAATTTCGAAACCCATTATCTGCCAATCTAAATAGTCGACTGTTCTGAAATTTTACTCAACATGCACAATGATATGAACAATGTCTGGTTAAAATTTGAACAAAGTCTATTGAAATCAAGAGCGCGCGCTCGTTCTACCTTAAGGGCATTGCGCGGAGAATTTTCGACAAAAAAATATTATTTTTAATGGGTATTTCAAATCCTATTTAAAAAAAGTAACGTATTTTTGCAATGAGTACCGTGAAGCGGGGTTAAATTGACATTAAGGCGGTTATACCGTCTAGAAACTTCAAACATTTGATTTTTTTTTGCATTTTCTTATAGTTTGAGGTTCTGAGAATGTGTCTCGAAAATATTAATTTCAAATTCGCAGAACTCCCATAGTTACAGAGACTTAAAGGCTGCGGTGGGTTGGGACGCGGCAGGTAGTCATCCCCTCGACCGTTGTACCTCGGCCGTTGTGTCCATTGTATACCGGCTTGGGGAATTTCCCTATCCCTTGCCCCCCTTGCAGTCCAATACCCAAGGTACCCTTACAAATAGCCAGTATACTTTTGAGCTTTACAAAGCTCTGTCAGTATAGTTTTGCACTGTTGCAAAAGCACCATAGATATTGCTCATTATTTAGCTGTCGTCATTTTTAATGATGGATTCAAGCAAATCCTAAAAATTGTGGATGTATTGGGAATCAAAATCGGCCCTAACGCAAAACAATACGCAGAGTGCAGAGACAATGAGCGTATACAACGGCCCAACAGACGGGCGTCTACCGCATCTGCAGAGGCGCAGACCGCCAGAAGAGAAGCGAGTGCGGCTTAAGGCGTTACCCCCACTTGTAGCGCAAAAAAGGCCTTTTTCATGAATTTTTTTAAAGAAAACTACAAAACTTTTTTAATCGATCAATATACCATCTTAAAGAACACATCTTGAAGAACTTTCAGTAATTTTTTTATTGAAAAATATTACATTGTTTAGTGGCAAATGGCCGTCAATGAAATAATGTTTTTATATACACGGTTTGCGTTGACCAACATTGCGGCGAAGTGGATCATCTGAAAAAAAAAATGCGGATGGATTTAGTCAAATATAAGTATAAACTAGTCTTTAATCGAAGGATTTTAAAAAATATTCATTTTTCACAAAATGGCGGACAGTCAAAGTTAATGGTTCGATTTTAACGAAAAAAAACGGCCGTTTTTTGGCTATAAAACGGCCATTTTTTTCGAAAAAAAAAATCGAACGATTAAAGACTACATTTTTATGTATTAAATAAGCCTGCAAAATTTCAAGAAGATCGGTTCATTAGTGTTCGAGTAATCTTGGTCACCGACTTCGGAAATGCCATTTTGAGCAAAACGCGTTTAAAGTTTCAATTTCAGTTTACACGAAGAAAATGTTTTTTTTGTAAACTTACATAGAGTCATCTATTCCGGGCCCATACTTCCGTATGGGCCCGGATACTTCAAAAAAATGCAATAAAAAAAATCGATTTTTTCAAAATCGCAAGTGGGGGTACCCCTTAAAATTATTTTTTTTAAAGAAGAGATATACACCTAGATGGTCGAGGTCGATGAATTAGAAGCTATGAACATTCCGTCGACCGTAGAAGACCTACAGTATGGGCCTGGTATCGATGATTCCATGTACGTTGACAAATTTCATGATTTATTCATTCTGAAATTTTCAAACGCGTTTTTCTCAAAACCACGTTTTTCAAATCGGTACGAGAAATTTCTCGAAAACCAATGAACCGATTGCCTTGAAGTTTTTTGTGGTTATTCTATATATACCATTGTCTAGTACTTGTTATAGGATTTTTTTTCCGTTATTTAGTTTTTGTTTTATAAGCAAAATAATTACTAATTTTTGGCCCAAAAATCACTATTTATGTTCAAACGTCCGCCATTTTGTCATAAATCGATATTTTCAAAATCAGCTATGATAAGTACTAGATTATAGTATCTAATTTAATAATCTTTTTGGTTTTTTTGTCAGATTATTTCTGAAGAAACGCCGGTGGGTACCGTATACGCAGATTTTTTTACGAAGCTCCAAGGATCATACAATATCCTTGTATATTTTTTATATTTTTAAATAAAGAAAATTAAACATATTTCTGAATGTATATACTTTTAGATAATTAAAACCCCAATCCGAAATTTCAAATAGTTTTCCTTGAAAAAATTCGCGCAAAAATGACCTTTTTTCCGGCTCCCAGGTGTATATCTTCCCTTAAGCTAAGGAAGGTGGTCTGCATGGTCCTGGTATAGCTGATTAAGGGTGAGTTACTCAAATCAGTTGTTATCCACCATAAGGTCAGCCGTATCAGTGCTAAATGTATGGCAAACTTTAAACGCGTTTTTCTCGAAACGACATTTTTCAAGTCGGGCGCGCGTTTTTCTCGAAAAACGATTGAACCGATTGACTTTGGGTTTTGCACACATTTCGAGGGAACCTTCACCTATAGTCTAAACTAGAATGATACCGATAGCCTGAATATTTCAGCCCCACTCTCAGGTTTTAGTTGACAATTTTCCGGGAAAATTAAACCGTAATTTTCAACCAGCTGCGATTCCGATAAAAAATGTCGTAATTATTTAGTTCTAATTCAGGCGATAACTACATTCATATATATTGAACAAAATTGTTCTTCTGTTTCAGATGACTAGAATCGCTGCGCCCCTTCCGACCGATTGGATGAGCGCTACGCCGCGACCTGCATAACAGCGCATAACCTGTATACATTTCAATAAAATATTTCATAAAAATTTGTGTTGCTAGTTGAAACATGTCTTAATATGCGTCAAAAACCCCGGCACTGTAGGTTTGATAGTTTCTGCAAAATTGATTCCTAAAAATTATTTTAAAAACAAGCTTCTAGACGGTATTTTTCTCGGTTGCAAAATATTCGCGACAGACCTTTAAAATTGTCATCCTGTATATATATATATATATATATATATATATATATATATATATTAGGGTGGTTAAAAAAGACGATTTTTTTCTCAACGGAAAATTGAAGTATGTTAAGAAAAAGAAACTTTTGCAAAATATGAGGGTTCTAACCAATTTTTTTGGTTAATGCTTAAACGCCTTTTTCATGTTTTTTTTCATGATTATCGGAGTATACATTCTTTTTTATCTCGATGCAGAAAATGTTAGTGCGTGATCCAATGTAAGTCTTGATTTAATTTTCCTGTAACAATACACAATTTTTATTTAAATATTTTTTTTACCATAAGCAATTTGTATTTGCAAAGCTATTTGTGGAGCAAAAATTACCCACGAATAGAGAAGCATTAAGTCTATTCTTTCACCATCATAATACTCTTAAATTTTCTGTTCGAGAAAGTACACAAAACGTTATCGACAAAATGACTAATATTTCGAGCGAAACCGGAATTTCTCAACCTTGCATCAACTTCAAAAGGTTACAAAAATTCGATTGGAGTGGGCAGCATTGAAAAATAATTATTTACGGAAAAATCAAACGCAATCGTTCAACGAAAATCTCTTTCAACATAAGTTGGATCAATTATTTGAATTATATTATTATGATGTCTATTGGCGGGGGGGAAAAAATTGACGAAAGATAAAAAAAAATAAATTAAAATTCGTTTGAGCACTAACTAAACAAATTTTTAGACCTCTCAAAATTTGTATGAATTACATTTTCATAACGTAGTAACATTTTCCGTTGAGTGCTGCGAAAAACAAAATTAATTTTTTTTAACCACCCTAATATATATATATATATATATATATATATATATATATATATATATATATATATATATATATATATATATATATATATATATATATATATATTAGGATGGTTAAAAAACATTAATTTTGTTTTTCGCGGCACTCAACGGAAAATGTTACTACATATGCATACATACATTGCAATGTACTACACATACATGCATACATATATGTACAATGTAGGGCGCGAAATGTTTGAAAAAAGGGAAATGAAAGTGTAATATTTTCCCTATACGCGAAATTTGTATACTACTCGCGAATTTCCTCCTTTTGTCGCATAAAATGTTGACTCTTCGTTTTTCGTTGTCTCGGGCTCGCGCGAGCGTCGCGACGAGGCGAAAATTTCACTCTTTCCTTCTCTCTCTTTCTCTCTCTCTCTCTCTCACACACACACACACACACACACACACACACACACACACACACACACACACACACACACACACACACACACACACACACACGCACACACTTCTGGCTCTCTCCCTCGCCCTTTATATCTCGCGATCTTTGCCTCGATTCTTCGGGTGCGACTGACGTGATGTCGCGAGAGAGAAATATACCAAAGCTATGAGTGTACAGAGAGAAAGATACTACGAAAGAGGAGAAAGCGAGAGAGCGGCTGAGGGACAGAGAGGGAGAGAGAGAGAGAGAGAGAGTGCGATCAGCAGAGTCGAAGAGGTTCGTATTTATAGAGCCCGTCGCTTGCGGAAAAGTGAGCGTCTTGCCAAGTCGAGTAAGGTGTCGCGGGTATATAAGTTGCCAATGCATCTCTCCTCTCCGGCCTCGTCTTTGCTCGTCGTAGTCTCACTAGTCTACGGCACACCGGATGAATCTGGTTCTCGTTCGTACTTACGCGCAAAATAAACCAAAAATTGTACTCTCGTCGAACGAACGGTATACAGCGATTGGCCAGGGAGGGAGAATGAAGAAAAAATTAAATATCCTATGAATGCTTCTTTTATCGTCGCCAAACGATGAGAAAACTTAATTCCACCAGGTTCTAATGGTATGTTTTTGTTTTATGAAAAAAAATCTTGCAAAATTTTCTTGAAGCTTCCCAGTAAATTCAAACGGGTCGCGTATTTTTCTTTCTTTTTTTATAATTAATTTGTCTGCGGCAATTAAGGGGTATTTGTTATTGTGGATTTCCCAATAGTAGGATGCAATTTCAACAGCATAAATCGCATTATTTTTGGCGGGAAAGAAAATATCGTTTGAAAGTGACGAAACCCCTTACTAACCCTCGTCAACCCCCAGGAACAAATTGATCCCGAACGAATTTTCGAGAATTTTTTATTTCGTTGCGCTAAGTGCGGCGCATTTGGGCAATTAACGACACAAAAATATCGTGCACTGACAAATAAGAAGCTGGCGAACAGAACCGGATTTGTCTATACTACGTCATTTTTTTTCGTGTTTTTCAAACACACCTTTTTTAGCTCCCGAAATATTTTGAATCAAATCCGGCTCTAAACTCCTCAATTTTTTCTTAAAAACTGCATTTTCAAGCGAAAAGGCAGTTATTTGGCACAAAAAATCGTTTTTTTCGCAATTTGACGTATTGCGGAAAAGTCCGGTTTTGTTCGTCAGTCCCTTAAGGCCTTAGGCCACTGTAGGGTTTATCAAAAATCGATTTTTTTTGTTAAAAAGGTACCTAAGTACTTATAAAATTATATTGCAAAAGATGATGGATGTGAAAAATCTTTGAGTACTCGATTTTCGAATTCTAGTGCAGGCATCGCGGATTAAAGGTATTGAAACATTATTCATGTCGTGACTTTTTACTAACTTTAAACGCGTTCATCTCAAAACTACATTTTTCACGTCGGCCGAACACATAACTCAAACAAATTTCAACCGATTCACTTGAAATTTTGACTGCATATTTATAATTACATTTTCCAAGGCACTACGAAGGATTTTTTTATTATATTACGTAGTTCCTTTTCTATAAAAAAAATTCTGACGATTTTCTCATGGAATTTTATACTTTTTGTTTTAGAAATGCGCCATTTTTATGAAAAATAATAAATCAAAAAAATCCTACGTACTTCTGTAGCTATTCTTGTATATAATCGAAAAAACGTTAGTGTCTCATAACCCAAAAATTATAGGTTGGTCCGGCCGTTGACCTTCGAGAAATAAAGGCGTCATCGGAAAAATGCTGCACAGTCGCCATTTTGGAATGTATCGCTGTGAAAAAATAATGTTGTATAGTCAATTACGTGCATAATAAAACACCTATTTTATAATTTCACTTTATTTTTTGGTTTCGCTGAAAAAAATCACAAAATATGCCCTTTTTTGGCCTCTAGAGTGGCCTAAGGCCTTAAGGCGGTCGTTTGGTGTGTCAGATCAAAAGAAGAGAAAACAGCCTTGCATGACTTCTTTGAAGAAGAAGAAGGTGTACTCTATGATCCAGGCATAGCAGATTGATAGTGAGACCATTTTTTTTATTATGAATTATATACAATAACTTTCAAACGCGTTTTTCTCAAAACACGATTTTTTCAAACTGCTGCCATGATATCTCAAAAAATTTTTGATTGATTCTGCTCAAACTTATACAGCATCTTTAGTACATATATAACTACAAGTTGAACTAAAATAATTAAGGGGTTAACCCCACTTGCGATTTTGAAAAAATCGATTTTTTTATTGCATTTTTTTGAAGTATAAGTATCTGGGCCCATACTTCTGTATGGGCCCGGAATAGATGACTCTATGTAAGTTTACAAAAAAAAATATTTTCTTCGTGTAAACCGAAATTGAAACTTTAAACGCGTTTTTCTCAAAATGGCATTTCTGAAGTCGGTAACCAAGATTACTCGAACACTAATGAACCGATCTTCTTGAAATTTTTCAGGCTTATTTAATACATAAAAATGTAGTCTTTAATCGTTCGATTTTTTTTCGAAAAAAATGGCCGTTTTATAGCCAAAAACGGCCGTTTTTTTACGTTAAAATCGAACCATTAACTTTGACTGTCCGCCATTTTGTGAAAAATGAATATTTTTTAAAATCCTTCCATTAAAGACTAGTTTATACTTATATTTGACTAAATCCATCCACATTTTGTTTTCAGATGATCCACTTCGCCGCAATGTTGGTCACCGCAAACCGTGTATATAAAAACATTATTTCATTGACGGCCATTTGCCACTAAACAATGTAATATTTTTCAATAAAAAAATTACTGAAAGTTCTTCAAGATGTGTTCTTTAAGATGGTATATTGATCGATTAAAAAAGTTTTGTAGTTTTCTTTAAAAAAAATCATGAAAAAGGCCTTTTTTTGCGCTACAAGTGGGGGTAACGCCTTAAGATTGCTTCGTTAGTTTTCCTTTTATCAGCTATATAGACCCCAAAAAAATACGCAAAATTGATTTTTTTTCTAAAGCGTAAAAAAAAAATTAATTTATTGGAATTCTAACTTTATTTTAGTTCCATGTAGAGCCTCAAGTCTCACGATTAAAATTGCGTTTGGTTTTTTGATTTCAGATAAGCAGAACGGCCGGAATCATGGCAGTAGTGGAGCACGTCTTTTTATTTATGTGTTCCTGTTGGTCGGTGTATCTCCGACTATATTCTATATAATGACTTCAAAAAATTCACAAAATTTGTTTAAAAGATAATAAAAATGATATACAATTTGTAAATTATTTTATTTTAATGGTTTGTCAAAAAAGAAATTCCCCAAAAAAGCATTAAAAAACGGCCTTCACACTAGACGATCGCCTTAAATGTTTTTTTTTTCGCGCAATCTCTGCGGCGATGTGTTGTCTGTTTTTTCTTTCATTTTTATTCGCTCGTACGAGCAACGTTTTACCACGTGCTTCTCGTTCCCGTCAAAGCTAATTTAGTACGGACGATAAGTGCGAAGGTGGCCAATGACTGTGCCTAACGATTCCAAAGTCCCTATATATCGTTATAGAGGAGGGATGCGTTAGCGCATAAACATAGAACGAGACGAGACAACCACCCCTTTACTTTTTGGTATATATGCTCGGGCAGACTCGCGGTACTAACAGTCCCCGACGTCGTCGTTGTCGTCGTCGTCGTGGTCGTCGTCGACGACGACGATAAAGATGACGGGGACGAGCAGAGCTTGGCGATGCCTCCGATGCTCCTGGGTCGCAGTTATTTCCGTCATTCTCGTCGGGGTTCACGACCTGCGGTCTGCGAGCTGCAGCCACCCTAACGGCTACTTCTAATACCGAAAGTCTATATAGCTATAAATACGCCCAAGTGTGCCTTAAAACAAACCATGCGAGGACCACTGCTGGGCGCGTGCACACGTCTATGTGTGCGTCCACATCTGCTACGTTCGCCCCCGAGAGGCTTGAGTGACGCAATCGGGATCCGCAGACTACGACACGACGTTTCCAATTAACGCCTGTACGGACATGAAAGTTTGGCGGATTACTCGACCTCATACGCCGCAACGAGACGTGATTATTAACCCTGAAACACGTCAGTGACTTCTTTTTATATCGTTGCTTCGCCCGATGACAGTTTCAATACCGTTTTGGAACTGTTTCCAATCCAATTCGCTCTATTGTCGACAAAACTCGACGACGGAATGTTGCGATTGATGACTGCCCTGCGCGTCGTTATCAATCGAGGTAGGGGAAAGGTGTACGGAGACAATCCCCGTAAAGGAGAATGCTCGCAATTTCAACGATATTCAACGTAATTAAGGAGAGATTTACACCTAGATGGTCGAAAAAATCGATTTAGAAGCTATGAACATTCCGTCGACCGTAGAAGACCTACACTATGGGCCTGGTATCGATGATTCCATGTAAGTTGACAAATTTCATGATTTATTCATTCCCAAATTTTCAAACGCGTTTTTCTCAAAACCACGTTTTTCAAATCGGTACCCAAAATTTCTCGAAAACCAATGAACCGATTGCCTTGAGGTTTTTTGTGGTTATTCTAAGTCATAAATCGATATTTTCGATATTATAAATCGATACTTCTAAGTCATAAATCGATATTTTCAAAATCGGCTATGACAAGTACTAGATTATAGTATCTAATTTAATAATCTTTTTGGCTTTTTTTTAGATGATTTTTGAAGAAACGCCAGTGTGTACCGTATACGCAGATTTTTTTACGACGCTCCAAGGATCATACAATATCCGTGTATATTTTTGATATTTTTAAATAAAGAAAATCAAACATATTTTTAAATGTATATACTTTTAGATAATAAAAAACCCCAATCCGAAATTTCAAATAGTTTTCCTTGAAAAAATTCACAAAAATGACCTTTTTTCCGGCTCCTAGGTGTATATCTCCCCTTAAGATCTGAAAGCATTCACTACTGGCATATTCATCTGTCTCACGTATATTCGAAATATTTAATTTATTAGGGCTTCAATAAAAAGATTTCCTTTTTTAAAAACCGTACATAAGGATCTTGCCCCATTTTGGGATTTGTTTTCATTTTGGAGAAATTAGGTAAATGTAAATAAACATTTACTCGATTTTCCAACACCTTTATACATATTAAGCATAGGTATACAACGTAAACTGAACTTACGAGTTAAATCACCTTTATATTATAAGTTTTATCTCACCCAACCAGGATTAAACTAAACCAGTCTTCTACAGCCAGTCTTAAATCACTTAGGTATAACAATTCTTATTTGTGAGATCAATTATACATTAGTAGTGCAGTTTGAATATAAGTAGACAATCTATTTAACAAAAATAAAGTAGGTACGTTATTTGTGTACAAGATGATCCCTAGGGATCATCCTAGAAGGGAATCATCTTGCCCCAAACTCAACTTTTTCATTAATTGCTCGGTAACATAACATACAAGTATTCCACTGTTACCACGCCAACCAAAACCCAAATTGAGCATATTATGAAGCCACAAACACAACAATTATTGCAACTGACAGTAAACAATAACAGTTACCTAAGCTTAAGGCGGGATATACATTTAGACAGGAAAAAAATAAGCAGTATTGAAAGATTTTTTAAACTAAGAAATAATAATTCTACAGTTATTAAACTTTAGGTATAATTTAATAGTATATTTTTAGGGGGTAAGGCCACTGTAAATTTTGCCAGACGAAAATTTGGCCATCGAAGGACAAATGTATGGTGCTGGGATTGCAGACTAACGGTAAATTTTTTTTTACCTTCTTTTTTTTATTTTTTCCAATAAAAAACTATTCGCAAAACTTTAAACGCGTTTTTCTCGAAATACGGTTTTTCAAAATGGCACGCAGCATCACTCGAACAATTTTCATTTTTTTTACTTGAAATTTTGACCAGATGTGAACATTAACATTATCTTGAGAATTTCGATCGGGATTTTCAATAACTTTATTTATTGATTTTTTATTAACAAAAAACTAGCCGTTTTTTTCGTCAAAAATCAATTTTTTTTTTCAAACGCACGCCAAATCCACAAAAATTGATACTTTTTAAAATCCGATCGACATTCTCTAGCTATAACCCTCTAGATTGATGGTTTTTTTTTGTTCTAGATTCAAAAGTGCACCAGTGGTGCTGCGTGCCGCGGAGCCCTGCAAGCAAAACATGCCCCGGGAAGATAGCTGTGGAACCGCCATTTTGTTTTTTTTTTGCTGTAAAAAAATTTGATAATAAAGTTTAATGTATGCCCGATAACACCCTTAAAAGTTTTTTTTCAATTACCTTCAATTTTGGAAGCAAAAAATTCGTGAAAAAACTTTTTTTTTTGGACCGTTACAGTGGCCTTAGGCCTTAAGTATACAAAACCATTTTTTTGAATTAATTCATTATCAAAATGACGGAGCTGTGGCAGAGTGTTACAGCAAGGTCGCCGTGGGAGTTGCGAATCGGCGTGCAGTCTAGCGTCCCGTAGACTTTGGTTTGCAAAAAAGCTCAAACATTTTTTCAGTTAAAACATTTATAGCTTCTATGCGACGGTAATTGAAATGAAGAAAATGCAAATTTAAGAAAATTGCACGCATTTACAAAAGAAAATCAACATTTCACGCAACATTTCTGTAAAATGTGGATGAAAAAAGTAGTTTTTTTTCCAATTTTTCAAAAACTATTCTCGTCAAGTAGAAGGTACCAATATTATCAATATTTCTACCAAGTTTCAACTCAATCGGCTTAATAGTTTTTGAGTAATCCTGCATGCCAATTTCGATAATGCAGTTTTGAGAAAAACGCGTTTGAAGTTCACGCCCGCTCGGAATCCGAGCGGTGAGGCACAGCGTTGACGGGCTGTAACGTTTGAAGTTTTTCGAATTTCGCTTCGAAACTTTGGGAAAATATTCTACATATATAGTTCTATAGTTAAAACGATTTTTTGATCGTTGTAAATGTATATCCCGCCTTAAGGGGCCAGTCCACTTTGAAAGTTTGGAAAAATCGAAAGCAAACAAGACTTGAAGAAATCGACGATGATGAGCAATGAAGGGATTTTGTACGGTGCAGGAATTGCCGATTGAGTTTAGGTAAGAGTTTTTCATAGTATAAACTTCAAACGCGTTTTTCTCGAAACAACGTTTTCAAAATCTAGCTCCATCGTATCTCTAAAACTAATAAACCGATTCTCTTGAAATTTGAACCACATATTGTAAACATGATTCACAACAAGATGACCCTCGATGGTTTTAACATATTGATTTTTACTCTTTTTTGGCGAAATACTGCGAAAAAACGCGTTTTTTTACTTTTTTCGTTTTTCATCTGCCATTTTTTTATTTTTTGATAAAACTTTACATGCGAGGGTCATTTTGTAGTTGGTGCCATACTGAATCTAATAGACTTTAATTTTTTTCTTTCAGACAAGCCGTTACCGAGTTGTGATGGAGCTACCTAACCCACCTATTTTTGAGACGTTACGTTAAACTATAGTTTTTGTACTTCAAAATGAATAAAAATGAATTGAAATGTTTTTTTTTTCAAATGTATTTCAAGACTTTATTTATCAAGCCCAACAACTTTTATATTCATATCTTTTATAAAATCCTCAAAAAAAATCGCGAACATAGCCTTTTTTTCGTGGCTCCAAAGTGGACTGGCCCCTTAAAGTCAACCTTGCCTTAGTTCTACACCTCGCAACTTTGATTTTTTCTCGTCAAAACAAGTGCGTTGCTCACACCTCCATCATGAATTGACTAACGCGAGGGGGGGGGCTATGTTTTATTAAAAAATATTACTAGACAGCGTTAATAATTTCATCGCTGTTGAAAATGATCATTTTACCTCATGGGATCAATTCGTACACCTTTCCCCTACCTTTCTGATTGCAGTAACGACACTTGACCCCGAAACTCCAAAAAATAATGAACATTTTTATAATTCGGCACCAGTACTGAATAAAAAATGAATTTGGTAGATTTCGTGGTTTTTTACATCAGGATCGATCGATTTCGTGATCTAGCGGGATTTTTCATTTGTCCGATACGGTAAACTAACCAATGAATGGGGGAAAGCTGATTCATATTTGAAATAAGTGAAGAACATGAATTGTCGATAAAACTCGAATTATTTCAATGTATTTATTTATTTTACAAAGTTTCTTAAAATTGGCTTATAACTTATAATTAGTAACTAACAATATTCTCCGCACATAACTAGACTTGTCTCGTTGCGTTCCCTCCGCGGCCACTTTGCGGTTCCCTACTGACCATTCGCTACTTTTTTAAAGCGGTTTTTCTATGTGCACTATTCCTTCCAGGGCTGCCCTGACTGTAGTGGGAATATGGTGTTGAACTTTGCATCGTTGGAATGCAGCGAAAATCCTTCTTGATTTTTATTTCTTCATTTTTATTACTATCTAACCTCTCCTTTTGCGTTTTGATACAAAGCAAAAACCAGAGAACAGATGGATATTTCGTATTGATATTTCCTCCTATTGAAAACTTTGAAGCGCGTTTTCCCCGGTTTTCATTTTCACGATTTTTCCAAATTGGCGGGCGTGATAGCAAAAAACTAAACGACCTATTGAATCAAAGCAAAGTTCATTTTCTTCAGTATGAAAATCTCTTCTAAGTGCATTGAAAAAGTCGTTTAAAAAGTCTTTCTAAATCATTTTTATAGCACGTTGAGATGTTTTCCAAACACATTTTTTTTCAAACCTGAGAAAAGTTAGAATTTCACGTTTTTTTCAGCCTTTTCTTAAGGATCTACACCTGGGAGCAGGAAAAAGGTCGTTTTGTAAATTTTTTCAAGGAAAACTATTTGAAATTTCGGTTTGGGGTTTTAATTATCTAAAAGTATATACGTTCAAAAATATGTTTAATTATCTTTATTTAAAAATATCAAAAATATACAAGGATATTGTATGATCCTTGGAGCGTCGTAAAAATCTGCGTATACGGTACCCACCGGCGTTTCTTCAAAAAACATCTAAAAAAAAAACAAAAAAGATTATTGAATTAGATACTATAATCTAGTACTTGTCATAGCCGATTTTGAAAATATCGATTTAAGACAAAATGGCGGACGTTTGAACATAAATAGTGATCTTTGGGCCAAAAATTAGTTATTATTTTGCCTATAAAACAAAAACTAAGTAACGGAAAAAAAATCCTATGACAAGTACTCAATAATGGTGTATAGAATAACCACAAAAAACCTCAAGGCAATCGGTTCATTGGTTTTCGAGAAATTTTGGGTACCGATTTGAAAAACGTGGTTTTCAGAAAAACGCGTTTGAAAATTTGAGCTGCAATTCGAGCTGCATCTTTCCCGCCGATTAAGGACAGCAGTGGCAAGACGCACATGGAATAGGCCGATCAATATGCAGTCATTTATTGTTTCATGTTGAACTTTTTTTTCGTAGATTTCAAATATAAGTACATGAAGTATATAAGTATCTCGATGTTTACTGGGCTCACTTGTGTCTTCCCTTCTAAAAAAAATCCCGAAAAAACGCCTTTTTGACCTTCTAATTCAGGCTCCGGCCTTAATTATTGTTTTTCTTAAAAAATAAATATTGGGCTATAAAATAAGGATCATTGGCTGCAAAAACTCCACAAAAAATGCATATTTACCGAAATACAACGGTCCGAAAAACGTCCAGGGCCCGACTAACCCGCATGCAGTCAGAGGTTCGTGGCGAAAGTGATCAGTCAAAGAGTTGAGATAGAATCAATTATCGATTTTTTGCAAGATTAAAAAAAATCGGAATAACAGGTCAGAATTATACATGTTTTATGTAGTCTATCCTCTTTTCTGTGAATGAACATATGGGCTCTGTTCCCATAATTCTCAAAGCAGACAAAAAAATTCAACTCATCTGCTGAAAAGTTAACTACCGTTACAAGATGACAATGCACATTTTCCCAAATGTTGTGATAAAATGATTACATTCGATTTTTTAAAATTTTGACATAATTTAATTTTCTATTTCTCTGTGGGCAAAGACTCTGGTAGTTTTTTGAGAATGTCACGTTAAAATGCAAAAAAGCTCGACGAGCGTTTGTTGGCGTGCTTCGTCGGAAAAAATGTCACCAGAAATACTTCGTAGTGAGAAATGAACTGGAGACCTTCTAGGAGTGGAGGAAACTGTGAAAATCCGCAAGTAGGCATTACGAGTCGCGAGGAAGTGGGGAGGGGAGGACCCACTGGTACATAAGAATGTAAAAGACATTGGAATGTGTCGCGTCGCGCATGCGTGGCTCCAGGGAATGCGGCCCCGTAACGGCACATCCGTTAACCACCACACGGTGTCTGCGAGAGTTGCGCGCCGTTGCCGATATGTACGCGATCGTAGAGTGGTGGCGATGATGATGGCCGAGAGGAAAGCCAGGATCGCGAGAGTTCGCGAGCTCCGGAATCCGCGAAGAGCTTCAAACGATATATCTATATATATGTGTATATAAAAGTATGTATAAATATTTGTATATATACTTTTATACACATCCGTTCACATCAAATACATATATGGGGAACGGTGATTTTAAAGACATTGCCATTGAAGTCTTGCCGATTGTCCTCATATTCATTATTCTGAAGTTCGCGTCGTTGGAATGCAGTTGGAAAGATTTTTTTTAATTGCCCCATTTGTTTTGTCACATTTAGGCTAGTGAAACGACTCGAAGATTTTTTCAGTCAATTAAGATTAAAGATCTTAAGGCGTTACCCCCACTTGTAGCGCAAAAAAGGCCTTTTTCATGAATTTTTTAAAAGAAAACTACAAAACTTTTTTAATCGATCAATATACCATCTTAAAAAACACATCTTGAAGAACTTTCAGTAATTTTTTTATTGAAAAATATTACATTGTTTAGTGGCAAATGGCCGTCAATGAAATAATGTTTTTATATACACGGTTTGCGGTGACCAACATTGCGGCGAAGTGGATCATCTGAAAACAAAATGTGGATGGATTTAGTCAAATATAAGTATAAACTAGTCTTTAATCGAAGGATTTTAAAAAACATTCATTTTTCACAAAATGGGGGACAGTCAAAGTTAATGGTTCGATTTTAACGAAAAAAAACGGCCGTTTTTTGGCTATAAAACGGCCTTTTTTTTCGAAAAAAAAATCGAACGATTAAAGACTACATTTTTATGCATTAAATAAGCCTGCAAAATTTCAAGAAGATCGGTTCATTAGTGTTCGAGTAATCTTGGTCACCGACTTCAGAAATGCCATTTTGAGAAAAACGCGTTTAAAGTTTCAATTTCAGTTTACACGAAGAAAATATTTTTTTTTTGTAAACTTACATAGAGTCATTTATTCCGGGCCCATACAGAAGTATGGGCCCGGATACTTATACTTCAAAAAAATGCAATAAAAAAAAATCGATTTTTTCAAAATCGCAAGTGGGGGTAACCCCTTAATGAACACCTACATCAGCAAAACAAAACAAAAAACAGATTGTGTAGTAATAAAAATGAGTATATAGAAAACGAATTTTCGATGCATCCCGATAATGCAAAGCTCTATACCCTTATATAAATGTCATTCGTACACTGAGAAAAAAGTGTACGTGCAACGAGAAAATTCGTACACTGAGAAAAAAGTCTTGAATATGCAAAATGCATTTTTGTCTCGAAATTTTGTTGTTTTAACAGTTGCTTAGACATGCTAAATAAGCTACAGTTCACACCACTATACTATTTTACCACCAACTATACTATTTTGTTTTGCCAATCAAAAATCAAGTTGAACGTATTTAAAGGTACATTTTGTTAAACCAACTGAATTTTGGATGGATGAACGATTTTTTTTCAGTGTATTACATTTATGTGGCCTTTTTAAATTATGGTTACGTCACCTTTCGATGCACCCAGTTCAAATTAAGATGATATAAGATCGATTTTGGACGGTAATAAAAATGCGAAATTAGAAAATGTAATTCCGTTGTATTCCAATAATGCATATTTCAACACCATTAGATAAATTTGACTTATATTACATTTATTTACCCTTTTTCAATGCATTTATATTACTCTTAGATAAATGTAGTTCACATTAAGATAAGTTAACAGATTTTGGACAGTAATAAAAATGAGAAAATAGAACACGTATTTTCGGTGCATTCCAATAATGTAACCTGCAACATCCTTCAATAAATCTAGCTTATATTGTAGTTTTTTACCCTTTTTATTGGATTTACGTTACCATTAGATAAATCCAATTCAAATTAAGATAAGATAAGATCGATTTTTCACAGTAATAAAAATGAGAAGATAGAAAACGTATTTTCGTTGCATTCCAATTATACAAACTTTGACACCCTTAGATAAATGTAGTTTATGTTGCATTTATGGTTCCCTTAAATGAATTCAATTCAAATTAAGATAAGATAAGATAACAGATTTTGGACAGTAATAAAAATGAGAATATAGATAACGTATTTTCGTTGCATTCCAATAATGCAAACATCAACACCGTTAAATAAATCTAGCTTATATTGCATTTATTTACCCTTTTTTAAATTGCATTTACGTTACCATTAGATAAATCCAATTCAAATTAAGATAAGATAAGATAGATTTTGGACAGAAATGAAAATGCGAAGATAAAAATCGTATTTTCGTTGCATTCCAATAATACGAACTTCAACACCCTTAGATAAATGTAACTTAAGGGGTTACCCCCACTTGCGATTTTGAAAAAATCGATTTTTTTTATTGCATTTTTTTGAAGTATAAGTATCTGAGAATATGTCCTGAAAATGTCAAGTCGATCCGAACAAAATTGACTGAGATATGAGCGTTGAAAGAGAAGAATCCGTTGTGAAATTGAAACTTTAAACGCGTTTTTCTCAAAATGGCATTTCTGAAGTCGGTGACCAAGATTACTCGAACACTAATGAACCGATCTTCTTGAAATTTTGCAGGCTTATTTAATACATAAAAATGTAGTCTTTAATCGTTCGATTAAAAAAAAAATGGCCGTTTTATAGCCAAAAAACGGCCGTTTTTTTTTAGTTAAAATGGAACCATTAACTTTGACTGTCCGCCATTTTGTGAAAAATGAATATTTTATAAAATCCTTCGATTAAAGACTAGTTTATACTTATATTTGACTAAATCCATCCGCATTTATTTTCAGATGATCCACTTCGCCGCAATGTTGGTCACCGCAAACCGTGTATATAAAAACATTATTTCATTGACGGCCATTTGCCACTAAACAATGTAATATTTTTCAATAAAAAAATTACTGAAAGTTCTTTAAGATGGCATATTGATCGATTAAAAAAGTTTTGTAGTTTTCTTTAAAAAAATTCATGAAAAAGGCCTTTTTTTGCGTTACAAGTGGGGGTAACGCCTTAAATTAAGATAAAATAAGACAGATTTCGGACAGTAATAAAAATGAGAAGGTAGAAAATGTATTTTCGTTGTATTCCAATAATGGAAACTTCAACACCCTTAGATAAATGTAATTTAAATTAAGATAAAATAAAATAGATTTTGGACCCTGGTAAAAATGAGAAGATACAAAACTTATTTTCGTTGCATTCCCATAACGCGAACTTTAACACCCCTAGATAAATGTAATTCGAATTAAGATAATTTTATAGTCAGATCGTTTCGAGGACTAATTTGGGGAGTCGTTTTCCCCAAATCAACGATTCCTTAAACCGAATTTTAAGGACCGTATTCAAAACAGTGCTCTTTCCTCATGTGTATATATATATATATATATATATATATATATATATATGCATACTTGTAATATAAACGGATGTTCCTCTTCTATCCTCGATTCGTTTAATAGACGTCTCGAAATTGCTCGAAAGTCGATTATCTACATATATACACATAGCCGTGTATGCATATCGTCTATATCGAGCAGGTTGTTATATATTTGCAAATGGCGTCGTGCATATATGCTTCGCGAATCGATTTTAACGATTTGCGGAAGGAGAGAGCGAAGTAAAAGAGCGCCCAGTACCGATTTACGACTACCCCCTTTTTCGCTTCAATTACACGATCGTTAACGAAACCGTTAATGGCGAATGCATATACGAGGAGACGGTGCAAGGGTACGAGGGTAAAATAATCGCTCGCGATCCACTTCTCGCCGCATCGACGGACCACCAGCGAAGTCCATAGTTTCCCTCGATCGTTCCACCACTCTTTCTCCATCGTTCGTTATTTCCCGCGCTGTAGTCTCTTATCGCAAGCAAAAGTTGAATCCTGCAGATCGCGAATTGTGAGTTTGGGAAAAATGATGACTTCTCGACTTAGAAGTTGCCGTAACGTGATCAATATGGAGGAAAGATGAAGGGTTTTTCTCTCCCTGCAGAGTTATCATTTTGCGGTGCTGTAAAGGCAAAATCAACGTCCCTGGCGAAGTAAAAGAAGATCGGGAACAGATCTTCCAGGAAAGGAAAATGTTGTTGGCAACATTGAAGACATTTAGTACCGTTCACGTAATTGATGGTGGCAAATATAAAAAATAGCTTCAGTTGAGAATATAGTATAGAAAAAGTGCAAAGAAATGGCCTCACTTAGGGTAAGTCCCGGGTAGTTGGCCACAGTTTTTTCAAGGATCCGTCAAAATAAAAGTACAGACGTTTCTTAAGTTAAGGTGAGATCGTCAGTTACCCAGCATTATGCTCTCGGTTTTCTCTTTGGTTTTATGTTTTGATCCTTAATTTTTTTCTTTTGGCCACATCTTGAATATAATCGAAATCAGTATAATTTTTGTGTACCCAAAGTTGGCATACTATCCACTGAAGCCAGTCTTCGATGAGACGAGTTTCATAATAATTTTCTCCGCAACATTTTTTGTCATCGTTCTTATATCGTCGTTCTAAAGTCTTCCTAGGTATTTCGTAGGTCCTAACGCCCTCACGAACGGACAATTCATCATTTTTTACAGCACTAATAGCTGCTTTTAAGGGGTTAGGCCACAGTAACGGGTATAAAATCATGTGCGAATATGACGATTTTTTTTGTATGAAAAAGTGATTCACTCATAAAATTAATTACACATCTATTTAGTATGAATATCAAGGTGGTAGAATTTTTTTTTTCGATGTACAAAATGGCCGACTACTCGAAACTTCTCGAAACAGCTTTTTTCCAATTGGCGTGACAAATAACTTCAATAATGTTCACTCTATTTACTTCAAATTTAAAAGTTATGTTCCTAATTGCATTCCGCAGAGAAGTACGTACGGAATTTCTGATTAATCGAAAACTTTTCATTTTATGAGCAGTTTATGAGCAGTTCTAACGAAATTTTTCATTGAAAATTCATTTGTTAAGTTCAAATACCTACAACTTTTGAATAAAACAATATTTTTTAAATTCCATACGTACTTCTCTAGGTATTCTAATATAGATTGACGAGAATTTTTGTTTTTTGTTCTAGGTAAAAAATTGCGGATGCTAAATGTCACGCCGCGGAGCAGCTAAAAAAAAGATAAAAGAAAATATTAGTCGTCGGCCATTTTGTACATCGAAAAAAAATATATATTTTCTAACAGCTTGATATTCATACTAAATAGATGTGTAATTAATTTTATGAGTGAATCACTTTTTCATACGAAAAAAAATTGTTAAATTCGCACATGATTTTATACCCGTTGCTGTGGCCTAACCCCTTAATGATTCTTGAGTCCAGTTCCCTCGTGGAGCAATTGGTTTCTCTTGTACTTATTAGGCATCTAAAACAAAAGTAGAAAAAATGAATTACTTGAACACATTACAACTAATACTATGGCCATCGTACATCGACTGTACGTGGCCATCTCTCCTAATCTCCCGGGAGAGATGGCCACATCTAAAATGTAAACAAGCAGAAACAATACATGCGAAATCTTGAGGTTATAATAAAAAACTGTTCGTGAACTATTCAAGAAATACAAAACTAACCATTACTTTTACAAAATAACATCACCGCAATCTAAAACATGAAATCTTCAAAAAAATTTAGCACCAGATAGAATAATTAAAAAGGATTTTACTTACTTAACATTTTATTGCCAAATTTTTGCTCGTACACTTACACCTGTGCACGACGCGAAGCGAATTAAGCAGTAACAGGTGAAATCTAATGCGCGGTTCTATGAAACATTTCTATTTGCCATCTCTCCCTTATGCACACAGAAAAAATATTTATTAAGAACAAAGAAGTTTGTCTCCCGGCGAATAAGTTTTCTTATTCTGCCTACTCTTAGTCTGCCTACTACGATTGAATTAACAGCTAAGACATTTTTTTATTTAAGTTTATGTTTAAGATTTACTAAGCATTTTTCTTAACATCTAATAGGATATATAAGTTAGAAGAAATAGGTGTTTTATATCCGACAAATAGAGTTTTTCTTAACATCTAATAGGATTCTTCATAATCCCCCAGCTGGTATTTTTCGACGAATTGTGTAATTTCGTCCGTCATTTTTTTATCACCCGAACGTTTTTTTCTCACTTTTATTCTTACTTACACTTAAATCATTCCTCACCATCGAGTTTCTCACTTCCGAAACGCAACACTGACACTTGACCCAGAATTTTATTTCAGGAAATATTTATTAAAACGTTCTATTTTAACTCTTCGAGTGCCAACCTATAAGTGCATCTTGGATCAATCTGACCCAAGGCGTTTTTCGAAATCGCTGTATTCCGGTAAATATGCATTTTTTTTGTAGAGACGTTTTTTGTAGTACATTATCCATATTTTATGGACCTAAATTTATTTTTTGACGAAAACGAAAATGACATGCCAAAACATTCGTTCAAAGTGGGGCATACGTTGAAAAATACGATTACGACCTACTTACACGAAAAAAATCACTGTTCCAAAACGACCCAGCCCATGTAGAGGTTGCCATGAGTTGCCCAATGTTACGATCAGGCCAATATTGGGACCATCGTATAAGCCAACAAAAGAGAAATAATATTGGCCCATTACTGTTCCGCTCTAAACTGAAAACTGGCACAATATCGGCCCATCCCTAAAGCCTGTCCTGGCCCATCTTTAAAAACTAATAAACAGCCGTGATAGTCAAACTAAAGTTGCCAATTTAAAAACTGGGGATACTAAAATACTGACAATTCCATTGGCCCAATATTGTTCCGTTATAAATTGAAAACCGGCACAATCGTTTAAAACCAATAAATAGCCGTGATGGTTGAACTATATTTGCCAATTTAAAAACTGGTAATGCTAAAATACAAGCAATTAAATTGGCCCATTATTGTCCCGTTATAAATTGAGAACCGGCACAATATCGGCCCATTACTAAAGATTATCCTGGCCCATCTTTCAAAACCCATAAACAGCAGTGATAGTTAAACTAAATTTGCCAATCCTAAAGCTGGCAA
This sequence comes from Ophion slaviceki, assembly GCA_944452715.1. Taxonomy (NCBI): domain Eukaryota; kingdom Metazoa; phylum Arthropoda; class Insecta; order Hymenoptera; family Ichneumonidae; genus Ophion; species Ophion slaviceki. Next base: position 26,673,469 of record OX101786.1, on the reverse strand, counting down.
TCCTAAAATACTGGCTATTGCATTGGCTCATTATATTCTCGTTCTAAATTAAAAACCGACACAATATCGGCCCATAATTAAAACCTATCATGGCCCATCTTTTAAATTCATTAAATAGTCATGATAGATAAACAATATTTGCCAATTTTTAAACTGGTGATGCTGAAGTGCTGCCAATTACATTGGCCCATTATTGTTCCGTTATAAATTGAGAACTGGCACAATATCAGCCCATTACTAAAACCTATCCGGGCCCATCTGTTAAAACCAATAAACAGCCGTGATAGTTCATCGAAATTTGCCAATTTTAAAACTGGCAATGCTAAAATGCTAGATATTACATTTAATTAATCTAAGCCCTTTATTGGCTAAGTGGGTCAGACCATACCTGCTTTTATTTTATTTAAGCCTTGGGTTATTCATTATCTGTATATTGTGCCAGAATAGGCAAATAACTGGCACGTCATATATTAATCGTCTATATTTTGTAGTTCAGTTTTTGTAATCAAGTCTTGGCCTATTATTGGCATTTGTAAAAAACCAACATAAGTAAGTAAAATATGCCAATTTTGAAACCTGTCATATACGCAAATCACAATTTATTTCAAGGTTATTCCATGAAATATGTATCCATAAGGACCAATCTCAGGCCAATCTTGGCCCGATATAGGTTGAATATTTATCACGCACCCAAACAAGACCAACTGTGACGGCCCATCATAGAGCCAGTGGTCAATTTCTACATAGGCCCATTAAGAGGGCCCACATAGGGCCAAGTGCAATCACTAACATTGGCGCTACAATGAATTAAATCATTGGCCCAATAATTGTTGGCTCTGTCGGCCGATATCCGGCCGTTCTTATCATTTCTATAAAGGCACCTCATTGGTAAATACTCACGGCCTAATATTCTAGAAAGGCTAACTGTGAAGGCCCGTCCCAGGCCCAACGGTCAATCTCTACACGGGTGTAGAGATCCAATCTAAACAACTCTATACTACGAGTGTGCACTCGAAGTATGGTTTATAATTGATGTGAAAAATCGGCACGTAAAAAACATATTTAGTGACACCGAATAAATGCTGTAGTTGCAATGACATAAAAACTGTCTCCATACGAGTAAACATTTGTTAATTTCCAATAAATTATGTTCTAATGTGCCAATATATTAGAGCATAATAAATGTTTTTTTCAGAGTGTGGCCACCTCTCCGGAATTACCCAATCATTTTCCTTTTTGGTCTTGTGTCAGGTACCGTTTCTTTTTAGTACTGCTTTGTGTAGAAATCATTTTCCGGTTTTTTTTAAATCTCGTTTTCATTCATTCGCGACGTCTGCTTTTCTTTCTTCGGAATCTGCTTGTATACAAGGTGAAGTCTAATGTAATTTTCTCGGGCGTCGGTCGTCCGTCGCGTTTTATGTTAGTAAAGATTCCTTTCACGGTCGTCTCGTACGGCCGCCCTGTGCTCCACGTGCCAAGGCTGCGAGAGGAAAACTCACGGCTCTATAACACGGCGTTCCGAGTGTAATAAGAGTTATTTCACGTCTCTCTCTCTCCCCCTCTCTCTCTCTCTCTCTCTCTCTCTCTCTCTCTCTCTGGCTCTCCCTCTCGGGTTTTTGCGTTGTTGCGAGAACTCTCGCGCGCGCAGCTTGTATATAGGTATGCTGTGTTATTGCGCGGGTTCGGGATTGAAAGTCCGCGATGTCTCGCGGTATAACGTTATCGAAGGTTCGAGCCACCCATCGAGGTCAACGGCGCTCTATAAATTTCTCAGACTACACATCGTTATTCCCTATTTCCATTTGCTTACTTTCACTTTCGAACCTTTTCGCAAAAAGCCTGCGCCTTCGCGCGTAAGGATCGTTAAAAGTTTCTTTTTGTACGGAAAGTCTCGTATTTTTCCGCCGCGTTCCCCTCGCGAAAGGGTTCGCGTTTTACGAACAAAGCTATGGATTGTTTCGAGTTTAGCCCTTGCGTTAGACGAGTAAAAAATTATCGCGTCCTCGGTGAAACTTTGTTCGCGATGTTTGGTGGGAAGTTTCGAGACATTTTTTCGACTTTTTCGCCATTTTGCGGACCTTGGAATAATCTAGTCTTGCTGTGACTTCGAAGGTTCGATGGCAAGCCTGGAAATGATCTACTGGTAAAGGGCTTACAACTAGTTGACATTTTTGAAAATAGCGAGACATATGAGAGATCATCCCACTTCAACAACTTCGAAAAATCGATTTTAAAAAATGGATTTCGAGAACAGACCGCCGTAAAAATATTATGTAGAAATTTCATAAAGATCGAAGCGGTCTGAGTGTTATTTTTCGAGTTTATTTGAGCGCGCTCCCCGGCGTGCTCTTACGCGAGCCTGAACTTTAAGGCAAGGGTCAGGGTTTCAGCGTGAAAAAAAACACTTTTTTGCGATTTTTTTCATCTAAATGGATGGAGTAAATTTATTGAAACCTTTTGTACATTGTTGAGTGTCATTTCAAGAACATTCCGTGAAATTTGTACGCAAAAATATCCACAAACAAGCCGGTGACAAAGCTTTTCCAAGAACGCCTTTGGAAAAACACGATTTGCGGTGTTCACTGTATCTGAGCTAGAAATTATCTGAAATCGAGTACCATTAAAATTTAGTCAAAGTATCATCAAATCCTCCCCCCAACGGTCTTTGATAATTTTTTTTTATTTCTAAATTTTTGGTGGTCATGTAAAGTGAAAAGTGGTATTTTTCACGAAAAATTCCGCCATTTTGGGGGTGAAAAACCCCCTCAATGTAAAAAAGAATCTCAAACTAACCGTTGGGGGGAGGTATTTTATATGTACAAAGTGTGTACCAAGTTTGAAATAAATTGGTCATGTAGTTTTCAAATGGCAGTGAACACGGACTTTGAAAAAGTGGTTTCGAGAAAAACGCGTTTGAAGTTTAGAGAAGTCAGAGCTACAGTGTTAGAGGAGCGGGACTAAATAGTCAATAACTTCGAGAGTTTTGCTCTGATTGACTTGAAATTTTAGGATTATATTCTTGAAATGTTTAACTAAAAGAAAAGACAAAAAAATCGATTTTTCAAAAGTGCAAACCCCTACTCTCCCCTCAAACGCGTTTTTCGCAAAACCACTTTTTTTCTTGCTTCGCTGATTTTTACTCCAGAACTACGGAAACGATCCTTACGAAATTTCAACTACATATTCGTCATGTGTATGGCCACTGCTGGAACTATAATTATTTGAAAATTTTGATCATAAGTCCTATTTTTTAATCGAAATATCACGGAAAAACGTCTTATTTTTTGAGACTTTTTTTTTTCAACAGCCACTATTCTGTTATTTTTGCAAAAAAAAATCATAATTATAGTTCGGACAGTAATCACAACGAGACTGAACTAAAATATTTTTCGGACTGCGGGAATTTTTGCAAAAATATGTATTTTATTAAATCCTTCGTCCAAGCATTAGCTAATTGCATGGGAACCGATAGCGTCTGCACAAACCATTCCATATACCATATTTATAAATATTTTTCAATGCAAAAATTGTAAAAGATACTTAAAACCATACTTTTCAGCATAAGAAAAAAAATTAAGCCCCTGCACACATTTTCTCAGATAAATTCACGAAAATTCCTCGTTTTTCTGGCCACGAGTGTAACCCGTTAGAGCGGAAGTAGCAGCGTGCAACTCAACCATTCAAGTAGAAACTGGCGGGCTGTTGTCAGACTTCGGAAAGTCTGTCGGCGTATCGCTGAATTCTTGTATTCTATACGTCGTGAGGACGACCGAGGACAGATTCGTTGAAAAATCGATGTATTTCGCAATTGTAGCATCTCCCATCAACAGAAGTTGTACTGCCTTATTATTCTTTCACTTCGGCGTGAAAAAAGCACAAATTAATCCGCGTTGGGTAATTCCGAAAGAGTTGGCCATAAGGGAGAGATGGCCAATAGAAATGTCTCATAGACCCGCACACTAGATTTCACCTGTTATTGCTCCATTCGCTTCGCGTCGTGCGCAGGTGTAAGTCTACGAGAAAAAGTTTGGCAACAGAAATGTTAAGTAAGTAAAATCTTTTTTAATTATTCTGTCTAATGCTATTTTTTTTTGAAGGTTTCATGTTTTACATTGTGGTGATGTTATTTTGTAAAAGTAATGGTTACTTTTGCATTTCTTGAATAGTTCACGAACAGTGCTTTGTTATAACCTCGAGATTTCGCATGTATTGTTTCTATTTGTTTACATGTCAGATGTGGCCATCTTTCACGAGCGATTAGGAGAAATGGCCACGTACAGTTGGTGTATGATAGCCATAGTATTAGTTGTAATGTATTCGAGTAATTCATTTTTTCCGCTTAGATGCCTAATAAGTACAAGAGAAAAGCAATTGCTCTACGAGGGAACTGGACTCAGGAATCATTAAAAGCAGCTATTAGTGCTGTAAAAAATGATGAATTGTCAGTTCGTGCGACCGCTAGGGCCTACGAAATACCTAGGAAGACCTTAGAAAGACGATGAAAGAACAATCACAACAAATGTTGCGGCGAAAATTATTATGAAACTCGTCTAATCGAAGACGGGCTACAGTGGATAGTATGCCAACTTTGGGTACACAAAAATTATACTGATTTCGATGATATGTGTTCTATAGGTGCGCAACTAAGTTCCCGGGTTTCACACATGGATGGCGCTAGCGACACATGTAGTCGGCATACAGGTCTGAAATTGGGTGTCTTTATAGCTTGGACATCTGTTAAGAATACCCAGTCGTAATATAAACAAATATCGCAACACAACGACCTTTTTTCTAACCTCGAAAATGTCAAAGTTTGTCCCAAATAAACAGCATTTGCGGGAAGCATTGCTTTTCTGCTTCAACCTAAAAAAAACAGCAGCTAAAGCACGCCGGTTACTTGAGGAGGCCTACTGCGAACATATACCATCAAAAACAACGTCTGAAGATTGGTTGAAACGGTTCAGAAGTGGCGACTTTGAGACTGGGGACAAGGAGCGCTCGGGAAGACCGCAAACATTTGCGGACGCCGATCTGCAAGCGTTATTCGATGAAGATGACACTCAAACAGAAGATCAACTTGCCGAGGCATTAAATGTGACTCGGCAATGTATTTCGAAACGTTTGCACGCCATGGGAAAAATTCATAAGGAAGGAAAGTGAGTGCCGCATGAGTCGACCGAGAGACAAATGGAAAATTGAAGAGCCACTTCCGAAATTTTGCTTTTGCGGCAGAACAGAAAGAGTTTCCTGCATCGAATTGTTACTGGCGATGAAAAATGGATATATTTCGAGAATCCCAAACGCAGAAAATCGTGACTTCCACTTGGCGAAGCGTCAACATCGACGGCACGGCCAAATCGCTTCGGAAAAAAGACAATGCTTTGCGTTTGGTGGGACCAGAAAGGAATCGTGTACTATGAGCTGCTGAAACCGGGCGAAACCGTCAATGGGCATCGCTACCGACAACAACTAATCAATTTGAACCACGCATTGCTCGAAAAACGGCCAGAATGGGACACGAGACACGAACGTGTGATATTGCAGCACGGCAACGCTCCGTGCCATCGCAGTTCCATCGTCCAGGACACCATAAAAACACTCAAATGGGATCTGCTACCGCACCCGCCGTATTCGCCAGACCTGGCCCCTTCAGACTATCACTTGTTCCGGTCGATGGCGCATGGCTTGGGTGGGCTACACTTGGCCAATTACGATGCAGTACAAAGTTGGTTGGACGAATAGTTTCAGTCCAAAGACGCGTCTTTTTATCGTCGCTGTATTTATGTATTGCCAGAGAGATGGCAAAAATGTGTAAATAGCGAGGGACAATACTTCGAATGAACCATTTTTTGTATTTGCCTTGAAATTTTTAATTTTTTATTGATAAAAAAAAACCCGGAAACTGCGCACCTATAGATGTGGCCAAAACAAAAAAAATTACGAATCAACACATAAAACCAGAGAAAACCGAGAGAACGATGCTGGGTAACTGGCCATCTCATCTCCACTCCTATGGCCATCACACCCGGATACGCCGGGAGGGATAGCCAATCGTGACTTTTAAAAGATAGTAATTTTAAGGTTGATCTGATAGGAGTTTGTTTTAATTTCGTAAATCATCTTAAAGTTAAATGTTCAAAGTTTAATTACAAATGAAGACAAGTTAAAAAAAACGTCTGTACTTTTATTTTGACGGATCCTTGAAAAAACTGTGTAACCTAACTAACCCCGGACTTACCCTAATCGACAATTGGGAGTAACAATAAAGGGGTATCGAATTATACAATTTGTGTAGGTATTGCATAAAGCAAGGTGGGATAAGAGGGTATATCGGTGAAGGTGAGTGCAAATGGCGAGAGAGCACGCATCGTCGATCTCGTCGCGTCGTCGCCGACGCCGATCGGAAACTCAGGAATGCAGGAGCGAAATAAAAGACCGCTAAGCCCAAAGGTGGATGCTGTTCCAAGCGGAGAGGGACAGTCACGGCGTGTTTCAGAGGGCTTCGCGCCGCGAGATGGAAGGAGAGGAACAGTACGACGAACATACAGAGAGAGAGAGGGGGAGAGAGAGAGAGAGAGGCAAAAACATCATCAAAAATTGAAATTGTAGCAAGCAAGGTATCGGCCCAACTTCTAAACGTGAAGGAATGAAGATCGCGGTGGGCTTTACACGATCAAGGGACGGGAAGTGGAAAACAAGTTGAAAGACCGAAAAGGGAACAAGAGGGCAGAAGCGAAACATACCGCGCCAAAAGGCTCGTGAGGGGGAAAAGATCGCAGAAGTTAAAGGCGAAGAGTTGTGAGGAATATGGAGAGACGGAGGGGTCGAAGCGGAGGGACGAGTGAAGTGAACAAGACAGAGAGAGAGAGAGAGAGAGAGAGAGAGAGAGAGAGAGAGAGAGAGAGAGAGAGAGAGAGGGAGTGAAGCACGCCGCGGCACGAGGGGGATGGACTAAGGTAGCGAGAAGAATACTGGAATGCGCTCCCAGAGGCCATTTCAGTTCGATGTCCTCTCCGCTCGCTCTCCTGTCTCGCCTGGTGCATCCTTTGCTCTTTTCCCCCTCGTCCCCTCCTCCTCCCTCCTCCTCTGCATACAGATATACCAGGGTGTGTCAAATCAAATTCCGAGTTTGCCTCCACCTAGACACGAGACCCATATGAAAACAAAAACAGAATCCGATACCGCGGAAAAATCGTTGCATATGGCAAATTGCGTTCCTAAAAGGATTGACCACCTTATGGGCATGTGCGCCTACGGAGGTGTTCGCGGCTCGGGAAAACAATCAAAAGACTAGGATGTGGACTACAACCCAGGAATCTTCGTGTCAATGAGATCGAATGAATCGACTAAAAAAATGTCACATTTGAACGTCGTGAATGTTCTCCGAACATGAGCGGCGCGAAGATGTACCGTGAAACGGGGTTACTTTGACAATAAGGGTAACTTTGACAGTTTTGAGGCTATTTTAAGGCGTTACCCCCACTTGTAGCGCAAAAAAAGCCTTTTTCATGAATTTTTTTGAAGAAAACTACAAAACTTTTTTAATCGATCAATATACTATCTTAAAGAACACATCTTGAAGAACTTTCAGTAATTTTTTTATTGAAAAATATTACATTGTTTAGTGGCAAATGGCCGTCAATGAAATAATGTTTTTATATACACGGTTTGCGGTGACCAACATTGCGGCGAAGTGGATCATATGAAAAAAAAAATGCGGATGGATTTAGTCAAATATAAGTATAAACTAGTCTTTAATCGAAGGATTTTAAAAAATATTCATTTTTCACAAAATGGCGGACAGTCAAAGTTAATGGTTCGATTTTAACGAAAAAAAACGGCCGTTTTTTGGCCATAAAACGGCCATTTTTTTTTGAAAAAAAAAAAATCGAACGATTAAAGACTACATTTTTATGTATTAAATAAGCCTGCAAAATTTCAAGAAGATCGGTTCATTAGTGTTCGAGTAATCTTGGTCACCGACTTCAGAAATGCCATTTTGAGAAAAACGCGTTTAAAGTTTCAATTTCAGTTTACACGAAGAAAATATTTTTTTTTTGTAAACTTACATAGAGTCATCTATTCCGGGCATCAAAAAAAAGTGCACTTCAAATTGCACTTAAAAAAAATGCAATAAAAAAAATCAATTTTTTCAAAATCGCAAGTGGGGGTAACCCCTTAACAGGGCGCCAAAATACGCGCGCTTTTGATTTCTATAGATTGTGTTCAAATTTTAACCTGACATTGATCATATCGTTATGCATGTTTGAATGAAATTGCAGAACAGTTGACTATTTAGATAGGGCAATAAGGGGTTTTAAAATTGCAACTTTTAAGGAGGTACACCAGCTTCAGCAAAATGGTGATAGATCAATAAAATTTGGTGAATATATTCTTTAGTATTATTCATGTAGATACAAATTTTTTCAGATTTTTTAGTTGTGCCGTTTTCTTACAAATAATTCACAAGCGTTTATTCTTATACCCGGAATATATACCTATATCTATAAAAACGCTATGCTTATACACGTGAACTTCAATGTTCAATTATTCGATAACGGCACAATGAAAAAATCTGAAAAAAATTGTATTGACATATATAATACTAAAGAATATACTCACCAAATTTCATTGATCTATCACCATTTTGAAATTTGACCATGGTTTAGCATGGCAACATTGTATGAAGCTGGTGGACCTCCTTAACACTGCAAGGTCTGCATTGACCGAAAGTCAGGTCACATGATTCGTCGTGCCACTCTATTGTGTTTATAAACTTTAAAGAAAAAAATTATGTTTAGATAGCAAACTAGTGAGGGAAAAAGTGAAAAAAGTTTGGACTGCCTTCACTATTCTGTTTTGCTGAAAACGTTCTGTCAAGATAGCATAATCCTCCGTCAAAAAAATATTTGGTAATCATGCAGTATGAGGACTTTTCCGAAAATCGACGAGGAATTTTTTTTGTCGTGATGTTGTTTGTTCCATTATGGTAAGTGATATTCCGTCGAAGGAGGCTCACATTTAACATTAATTCCATACGTTACGGGGGTTTGAAGTTTCCAGAAACGTGTAATATTTCGACGCCTCGCTAAACAACTACGTGTTTCCTAAGGGCCAACCCAAACAAAGCCAAACAAACCCAAACAAACTCCCCAATATAGGCGTCGACATATTTAAAAATTCCCTATTTTATCACTTGTTTCCGCGAACTTCAAAACCCCATAACTTATGGAATTAATGGAAAATGTCAGCCTCCCCCGACGGAATATCACTCAATATAATTGAATTAACAAGTGGACGGTGAAATAAAAAATTTCCCGTCGTTTTTCCGAAAAGTCCTCATACTGCATAATTACCAAAAATAATGATCGCGTTCCTAAAGTTAAAAACTTTGATCGTAAAAAAAATATTTGCGTTATAGATATTAATATTTTATATGGTTTAGGTTATCTTCATTAAAAAATAAGAATGTTGCTTAATTCATAACTACTTAAAAACTTTGTGCGATTTAAAATTACTTCCAAATAAAAATTTGTGTTGCAGTATTATTAAATATGCCGTGGAAACTTACGTCATTGGATACATGAAACGATGCGATGTTGGCACATGTCTTTTTTTTATAGTGGGTAAATATTTTTTACGGAAAATTATTCTGTCTAAATTTCAATGCAGACTCTGCAGTGTTAAAAGTTGCAATTTTAAAACCGATTATCTCCCAATCTAAATAGTCGACTGTTCCGAAATTTCACTCAAACATGCATAATGATATGAACATTAAAATTTGAACAAAATCTATAGAAATGAAGAGCGCGCGTTCGTTCTACATTAAATGTGTGCGCAGCGAGTCCGCGTGATTTTCGTGGCGGGCGACGGGTGCGAGGAATGAACTTGAACAACAATTTGTTGTTCAAGTTTATAATAATGTTGCTAAAGTTGATTGTAGTGTTGCTCAAGTTGATTTTGATCTCAATGATAGTTACAAGATCGATTAAGTGGCTATAATAGTACCCTAGGTACTTGATATTTTTATGTAAAATGTGTGTTTGAGGGAGGACACCACTGTAACTGCCCATTTTCGACCGTTTTCTCAGGATTTTTTTTAAAAGAAAGGAATAAAAACCATGCCATGAAAAAATACCAGGTAAAAAATTTTTCGGTTTTATGGGGTATATATTAGAGTATGTAAAAACATTATTTGTCAAAAGAATAGATTAAAAATTAATTTAAAAAAATGGAGACGAGTTTGCGAAAAAAATCATTTTTTCGATCATCATTTTCATATCAAACGTGATGTATTTTTTACAATTTTCAAGTAGTCGAAAAAAGCGCTCGTACTTGACTGTTAAAGCAATCTAAGAAGCTACAGTAAAAATTTCAAGTCGATTGGACGAAAATTGTTTGAGTTCTGCTGCGTGCCAATTTCGAACACATGTTTTTGAGAAAACCGTTTTTTTACATTTCCGTGTAAATTTTCCAGTAGACACAAAACATAGGTAAAAGCGACTTTTTTTTCAGCCTGCCACAGTGGTGCCCCCCCCTTAATAAAGATGACAATTTGATTTTACAAATCGTTGTTTTCCTTTTAACTCTATGTATAATGCATAAAATATTAATTTTTTGAATCAAAATGATGTCAAAGTAACCTTTAATCTTTGACATGAGTAAGTTGTATTTCAATACCTTGTGAATGAAACCCCATACTCGAGGTTACTTTGACACTTGAAAAAAAATATATAAACTTGTGGGGGGGGCTTGACCTTCTTATACATTTGATAGCCAAAGGACACATTGTTCTGTTGGAGCAAAAAAGGAGCAATTTAGAATGTTAAAAAAATGTTCTTAACCCAATATCCGCCCTATTCAAACTGCAATTCACAAATTCAAAAACAGCAATCGCTTCTTTCAATAGCTCCACGTCAAAAACGAGATTTACGTTCGATGGCTGATCGAACTTTTTTTTCTCGTTCCAATTAACACAGAGAAGAGCATCGATTAACCAGATTCCGAGGCTTCGTCGCGGGTCTTTTCTCTTCAAACGAAATTCTCTCATGATTTCTCATTCTCCGACAACCCTCTCTCCTCTCTCTTGCTCTCTTACTCTTTGCCGCCATGGTCTCACACGATGAGCCCCGCGACTTTTCGTGTGTGCGCTTAAGGGGTCTTCTCACTTCAGACGCTAAAAAATGGCCATTGTCATGATTTTCTTTGATATGTTTATACTATAGATATTGATATAAAAGTTGTTACACTTAATTAATACACTTACGAAATACATTTAAAAAATTATTTATTTAAGTCACTATTTATAGACGAAAATGGTAACTAAAAAATGTTCTAAAAAATGGTAGGTTTGCGCTGTTGATGAAATCTCGACGATGGATCATCCGAAACAAAAAAATCAAACACTTTTAGATTCAGTATGTTAATGGCTATAGCGCATATCATACGATTTTTTTTATATATGCACAAATAACAAAATGGCGGACTTTTTTCGAAAAAACAAAAAAAAACGTGTTTTTTTCACTGTTTGTGGCAACAAAAAATAGTAAAAATCAAAATTTAAAATTTATTTAAGTCACTATTTAAGTTTCATTCATCAAGTCACTATTTGTTTAAGTCACTATTTAGAGACGAAAATGGTAGTTAAAAAATGTTCTAAAAAATGGTAGGTTTGCGCTGCTGATGAAATATCGGAGATGGATCATCCGAAACGAAAAAATAAAACGGTTTTAGATTCAGTATGTTAATATAGCGCTATAGCGCATATCATACGATTTTTTTATATATGCACAAATAACAAAATGGCGGACATTTTCCGAAAAAACCAAAAAAACTTGTTTTTTTCATTGTTTGTGGCAACAAAAAATAGTAAATATCAAAATTTAAAATTTATTTAAGTCACTATTTAAGTTTCATTCATCAAGTCACTATTTGTTTAAGTCACTATTTATAGACGAAAATGGTAGTTAAAAAATGTACCAAAAAAATTGTAGGTTTGCGCTGTTGATGAAATCTCGACGATGGATCATCCGAAACAAAAAAATCAAACGCTTTTAGATTCAGTATGTTAATGGCTATATCGCATATCATACGATTTTTGATATGTGCAAAAATAACAAAATAGCGGACATTTTTCGAAAAAACAAAAAAAAACGTGTTTTTTCACCGTTTTTAGAAAAAGAATAGTAAATATCAAAATTTAAAAAAATCCTATAGTTGTACAGAATATGTGGTTAAAATTTCAGAAAGATCGGTTCAGTAGTTTTGACGATTTTATCAACAAGCCGTCGAAAAACGTTGTTTCGAGAAAAACGCGTTTAAAGTTTGTTTGGGTCACATAAACACATAAAAAATTTCTTTTTATGTATTTCGAAAGTGTATTTATTAAGTGTAACAACTTTTATATCAATATCTATCAAATAAACCTATCAAAAAAATTAATGAAAGTAGTCTGTTTTTATCATCTAAAATGAGAAGACCCCTTAACGCATTCTCCCTCCCTCTGTCTCTCCCTTATCGAGTCTCCTCTGTCAGTCGATCTTTCGTATCCGGCGAAGGAGCAACAGAGGAGAGAAATATCCGACGAGAGATGTGTAGCGTGCTGACGGGGAAGAGGAATACCCTGACGCAGCCAAGAATGCGCGCCCGTGTCGGTTTATCGGCGAATGACACGTGTCGCGACCAAACGTAAGCTCGCGTCCGCGATATTCACTATACGCGGTTAATCGATTCCATCGTTATCATTTTCCCTCTCTTCCTTGTACGACAAAGAGGAAAAGTGAAAAAAAAGAAGAAAAAAGCGCAATTTTTGCGCTACTATAATTTATTTAAACGTACGTACGCGTATCTGCATACCTTTATATATATATATATATATATACACCTACAAACAGCATATATTTTAACCGTAAAATCATGTCGAATATACACGTGCGGCATACATTTGGCGTCTTATCGACTCGAGCATTGTTATACTAGCGTAACAAATCGGGTGTACTACGATATACGTCGACCTCCACGTGAATTCCCCGTACGTATGCCTATATGTTCTACCATCAATCTCGATTTTTTAGCGAACGAATGGGCGTAAGTCGAATCGTTTTTCGTCACAAAAAAGATGTATATATGTGTGTGTGTGTGTATATACATACATACATACATACATACAAATATATATATATATATATATATATATATATATATATATATATATATATATATATATATATATATATATATATTTACATACTCGTGTACGAATTTATGTGTATACGTAATACTCGTAGGACTTCGTTGATACGCGAGTTTTCACGCTCGGGGCCATCTCACGTCAAACTTCGAGACAGAAAAGCAACAAGTCGCGGGCACCCGAGACTTTCAATCTTTCGTTCAACATTGCGTTGGAACGTTTCTCGATAAATGTCCCACATTGCCGCACAATATTTATTTTCCGCACGATACGCATGATTCGTATTAAGGGGCCAGTCTACTTTGGAGCCACGATAAAAGGCTATATTCGCGATTTAAAAAAAAAGATTTTATAAAAGATATGAATATAATGGTTGTTGCGCTTGATAAATAAAGTCTTGAAATACATAAAAAAATAAATTTAATTCATTTTTATTCATTTTAAAGTACAAAAACTATAGTTTAACGTAACGCGTCAAAAATAGGTGGGCTAGGTACCTCCATTATAACTCGGCAACGGCTTGTTTGAAACAAAAAAATCTAAGTCCATTAGATTCAGTATGACACCAGCTACAAAATGATTTTTGGATGGAAAGTTTTATCAAAAAAATAAAAAATGGCAGATGAAAAACGAAAAAAGTAATTAAAAAACGCGTTTTTTTCGCAGTTTTTCGCAAAAAAAGAGTAAAAATCAAAATTTTAAAACCATCGAGGGTCATCTTGTTGCGAATCATGTTTATAATATGTGGTTCAAATTTCAAGAGAATCGGTTTATTAGTTTTAGAGATACGATGGAGCTAGATTTTGAAAACGTTTCGAGAAAAACGCGTTCGAAGTTTATACTATGGAAAGCTCTTACCTAAACTCAATCGGCAATTCCTGCACCGTACAAAATCCCTTCTGATTGCTCATCGTCGTTGATTTCTTCAAATCTTGCTTGCTTTTGGTTTTTTGAAATTTTCAAAGTGGACTGGCCCCTTAATACGTTATTAGCATCCGGCAAATCCAACAACTGTCGAAGAATGCAAATGTCCGTTTTTTTCATTAAAAAGACAGATATTTGTTTTTTTATTAATTAATGAGCGGGATATTCACGAAATAAAATAAAATTGAAGTTTAAAAAAATTAATAAATGAGTCCGAAGATATTAATCAGACCAGATGTTAATTTTTTTAAACCAGAATACTTCCGCGGAGCAGTGTGAAAATTTAAGGGAAAATTTGAACAATGATGTCCCCATGGACATGGTTGTTCAAACTTTGAGAGCGGGTAACGTGTGCATAAGAAATTCCTCGTCATTGTACAAAAGTGACAGTTTGGTAATTCTTTAGATAAGTGACTTCCGAAAAATGAGCCTAACATTTTTTTGCTATTTTCTCACTTATTGGGTTATAAATGATGATATTCAGTCGGGGGAAGCCGAAAATCACTCCCCCCCCCCCATAAAAAGTTATGGGGTTTTAAAGTTCGCAGAAACACGTGATAAAATAGGGCATTTTTTTAAATTTCGACGCGTATGTTGGGTTTGTTTGGGTTTTTGTAAAAATTCGAAATTATCCGGAAAAGTCCCTTATCTAAAGAATTACCGACAGTTTTAACGAAAGATATTTGTAGGGGCGAACGGTCTGGGATGACGATTTAATTCTAATACAGCCAGGACCACGAACTCGACAGCAAAGTATTCCTCACGTCTATATTAGCATGGAAATAATCGGCACGAGAATTCTGATTCATATTACCCCACTTCAATTACGATGCCCTCGTGAGACCAAGATTGAGAAAATATTCATGAAATAAATTCGCAGCGGCCGGCGAACGTCCTATAAGCGGATACACACCCTTAACCCTGCGGTGGCATTATAGCCGAACTAACGAACCGTTCGCCGAGAAAGAGCGAGGAGGGGGGAGGAGGGACAGAGGGAGATTAAGGCTGGTACGATGCACTTTCGCAGTCTGTTGGCCGCCCGCGCCGTATAGCGAGCTCACGGTGCACTCGCCAAGGCTACGAGAGATGCGTCGTCGTCCTCTTATTTTTCTCTTCCTTTGCAGCATCTTTGTCCTCGTCGTGGACTCGATCTTTCTCATTCTCGCTCCTTCGGTGCACCACACGCGGCACGGAACAGCCCTCGAATGCTCGGCGTGTGAATCCCGTGCGAACGGACCCAAACTCGCAATATACATAGGGTCATCCACGCCTAATTGCACTATCTTTCAGGCTGCGTTATTTTCTAAGCTATTTATGGCGATATGTGGAGACGGGAAATTTAGCGGAGTCCCGAGGGGTACATTCTCCGCATCCTCAAGCATTTTACGCATTCTCATCGATACGTCATTTTTCAAACGTCGTTACACGGAATATACACTGAGAAAACAGTTTATTTATAGTAAAGAAATACATTTAAGTTGGCACTTTTATTCAAATATTCATTAACTGTTACGAAATTTGTTAGTCGTTAAGAAATATTTGTGTTCTCATGACAAAATTTTATAGCCATGGTATTTCTTTGAAAAGAATTATTTATTTGGTCACTTTTATTTCTCTTAACTCAGTAGATGTTTATGGTCATCGAATAACGAGTTGAAATTGTGATATGATAATACAGTTCGAAGGAGTAGATATTTGTTCACAATTAATATATTTAGATTTGGGGCCTTTAATGTATAGTTGCCACGACTATCCTGTGTTCAATGCAAATTAACATATCACAACAATTAACTGATCTTCATTCAAAACGACTATCTCAGCTGCACACTGAGAAAACAGTTTCTTCACTGTAAAGAAATACATTTAGTTGGCACTTTTATTCAAATATTAATTAACTGTTACAACATTTGTTAGTCGTTAAGAAATATTCGTGTTCTCGTGACAAAATTTAATAGCCATGGTATTTCTTTGAAAATAATTATTTATTTGGTCAATATTGTTTCTCTTAACTCAGTAGATGTTTATGGTTAAGGAGTTTTTGAAAAATTCGAGATTATTTTTATCCATTTTCTGCTCGTCAAAAATTTGTTAATGAAAAATGTCAGCTTCCCCCTACTGAATGTCATAATTTATAACCCAATAAATGAGAAAATAGCAACAAAGAAATTTCAGGCTCATTTTTCGGAAAGTCACTTATCTAAAGAATTACCCAAAAAGCCCTTGGTTCTGTGGTAAAAATATAATTTGGTGGCTATGGCTCGCCATCATTCTGTTGCATTCGACACAATTGAATTTTGCGAAAATAGCAGTGAATTGTGGTATTATCGATAAAAATGGATGGTTATTAAATTTGCATCGTTGGAATGCAACAAAAATGGTTTTTTTCTCAATTCGCCATTTTTTTAAGGTCAGATTTGAATCTATTATGGAAATCACGTAAATGTTGTGACGTTGAAGTTTGAGTGGTTGGAACGCAAGGAAAATGAATTTTTTCAATTACTCAATTTTTTTGGTGCATTTTGGGTGTCACCATCGTTCAAACGTTTCTGTGCATTCGTATTTAAAAATGTATGATCGCAATTTGCAATAAAAGCCTTGGATAGCGATAAAAATAAAAATAAAAAATATCGTTGCATTCGAACGATGCAAACTTCAACAACATTACACGTTTTTGTAAGATCCTTGTAAGAGATCTGCAATCTTAAGCAGCGAAAAAAATGTTTTTGTGAACAGTAGAAAAAAAGAGAGTTTTCGTAGTATTTTCACGACGCTAACTCCATAAAAATGAATCCAAGTTGAGATAATGTTGTGGCGTGAACGAGTCTGAAATTATTTTTTAAAGCGATTCTATTCAGTCGATTCGACTGTTTATGAAATTCATTAAGGATCTTCATCATTTATGTCTTAATGTGATAATTTTTTTTCGCGAAAAAGCGATGCTGAACTTGCTTTCACGAACTTGCAGACTTGCAGTGGCGTTTATTCCGAATACAAAAAATATATTTGAGAGAAATGTTGCGACGATTTTTGTTCTTCATCAATTTATTTCGTGGGATCGTTATTAGCGGGTGAAACAATAATCGAGTAGTACAAACCTACTCGATACTATCGCTTTTACTCTGGATTACCCCATGTGCCTTCCTGGTGAGAGCAACGATCCACGTAGGTGGGATTTGATCGGAGGGGGAACCCCCGCGTTCTCTCGAAATTCCATCAAGGCCAAATGCAACGCCAAAAGGGACCGAGAAAAGGGCCCCTCCGTTTGCCGATCTCGTATACGAACGAGCTCAAGCGAGTGTATTTCTCTCTCTCTTTTTTTCCCTTCTCTCTCGCGCTCCACGCATTTTCGGGCCTACTTCAACCCTCTTTCTTTTTACTCGCGGTCCGAAATCTTGCCACATTGTGCACTCATACCTACCGCCCGACGGCGTATATATCTCCCATGCGTTTTTGTACCTACCGTCTTTTCACGATCATCGAAGATTTTTCGGCATTTATACTTCATCCGTCTCATCCAATGTAAAAGTTAGATCGTTGCGTCGAGTCGAATTCCAACGAAACTTTATCTTCCCCTCGTTGCTACACGACAATTCCGATATCATTATTAATCGGGGAATTGACGTGGTGGAGAAAAAAAAACGAAATAGCCATAGCAAACAATAACCGTTAACGTGGGTGTGTGTGGCTGTGTGTCGTTTCGTGGCTATTTTCATTGCCGATTGGAGCGATAAAAATTAAATGGGAGCACGACAGGGAAGAGGGCCGTATGTGTGTTTTATTGATTTCCCATGATGCCCAATGTGCACACAACGTTACACGCGAGCTCCGAAGTTTACCAGCGTCGTGGTCTCTTGGTCCTTTGACCCTCGATACTCTCCGCATAAACGCTTTTGGCATCGTTCCTCCCGTTCGTGCGCAGACACGCGGCCGTACACCTACACTCCCGTACAAATATATCCGCTCGTACGTACATGCGTCGCGATCACTGGGCAGTCTTTTTCGAGTTAGAACGCATCAGCGCATACGCGGGCTAAATTGAAAATGATTTTTCGGTCGAACACACGCGCTGCAACGTACACGATTGATTCGTGGCTGGAATAAAATTCATCGCGTCATTTTGGGCAAATATACACACGGAAGGCTTGCAGCCGGAGGGCACCAATTTGCAAAATATAAAATTCAGCTGCTACAGGAACTTTTGAACGGTGGTTGAACAATGTCACTGCGTATCGGATAGTTTTATTGTATTTGTTGTATTTTGGTAAAAAAATATATTTTTCTCCCGGCTTCGCTCGCGGAAATGCCGGACGTTTGGTTCGTATGTACTTGGGAAAAGAATTTTGGGGTCGTATCGCGTTAGGGGTCTTCTCACTTTAGACGTTAAAGAAGACGTTTTTTAAAGTCAGGATTTTTTAAATCCTGACATTTACATTTTTGCCATAAACGGTGAAAAAACACGTTTTATTTTGTTTTTTCGAAAATGTCCGCCATTTTGTTTTTTTGCATATATAAAAAGTCATATGATATGCGCTACAGCCATTAACATACTGAATGTAAAACCGTTTGATTTTTTCGTTTCGGATGATCCATCTCCGAGATTTCATCAACAGCGCAGACCTTCAATTTTTTTTTAGGACATGTTTTTTTAACTATCATTTTCATCATAAATAGTGACTTAAATAAATATTTTTTTAAAAATATATTTCGAAAGTGTATTCATTAAGTGTAACGACTTTTATATCAATATCTATAATATAAACCTATCAAAAAAATTCATGAGAATAGCCTTTTTCGTCTAAAATGAGAAGACTCCTTAAATTTCACACTAAAATTATTATGGACAACGTGTTTCCGGTCTATAAAAAAAAAACTTTTTTTATATAGCTGGAATAATCACATCGGCAGAAAAAAAATGAAAATTTTGTCAGAGTAACGATCAAAGGTAATGAAACTGTTTTACATCGAGTATTTATTAAAGAGCTTCCGCGTAAATGCAGAAGAGACAGTCTTTTTACAAGAAAAATTGGATTTTCTCAGGTTCGATCTGACGGACCCAGAAGAAACAAAGTGCGGAGGACTTCTGGAAGCGTTTATCGTCGTTCACTAAAAACTTGGGGAAAAAAGCTTCAGCCATTTTCACACCAGCTTCCTTCAGGCAGACAGAGAGACGAAATATAAGAAGTTGACAGCTGTCGTCGCAGCCTCGTGTTCTAAACCGTCCAGCTCAGTTAAAGCTCAAAAGCCAAACGGACATACATCACATCTTTACTATATTAGTTCAGTTTGCATTTAGTGCACTAAGTATACATTAGTGTGCAACGTTTAAACGGATTTTCGAAAATGTTTCACACCGCGATGGAAATTCCATTCCATCCAGGATCAACTAGCAACTAAAACCTACCGCGAATGAAGTAAAACAAAAGCAATGCCCAAATGTCGTTCGAAAGGAAAGGGATCTCTTTAGCGAGGATCACCGGTCAGTCCAGTTGGCGTGGAAGACCTTATACACGTTACGCGTACTTTTGTATATACAATACACGAGTATGCGTACCATAAATATATGTACATAGCTGCGAGCGCAATTCAAACGCCTCTCGAACGGGGCATAAACTATATCACAGAGGCATTAATGGTCGGGGCAATCTTATCGCTCGTCCAGCCACCATACAGAGGCGTGAGACTCGTTTGCGAACTCGAAAAACTCCGATCGCGAAAACTTATCCGGCGCTCAAACGAGAATTTCAACCGTGCCCGTGAGCATTATCAATACCCGTGCAGAAATTGTCGCAGGGATCCAATTCGATTTCCATACTTGTTCCTGCTTCCTCATAGGGATCCAATCGGTCATTGCGCTAGATTCCTGTACTAAAACGTCACGCTGGTACAATTGGATTCCCCATTGGAATCCAATGTACGAATTCAATTTGAATCCTAAAGGATTTCCACACTATCGAACACAATCCAATACCATTTTTGATGGATCCAATCGCATTCTGTACGATGAATTTTTCGAAACAAAATATATAGATTTACCAAATTAGTGGATGTCAGGACAGGATAAATCTTATCTTAAACAGTATAAATCGCTTAAACAAGTATATCTTTAAAATCGATTTGAATCTCATCACTGTAATTATCGTTTATTATCTATTTTACTGGACTTTGATACACGTAGGTACATGCTCACGAAGTGCGCTGATTATCTTTCAACACGCCGATTTTTTTATGGTGGATTTTCACATATTTTCGATTCGAACGTGGTAAGAATTCTCAAACGGCGTTCATTGGGGATCTGTGCAGAATCCAATTGGATGCCAATGAGGAATCCCTATGTGAGGTGCCCCTAACGGATCCCTACAGAGATGTGGGTGCATCTTGGAACTCTCAAACAAATCTGTGCACGGGATCACAAAAGAATATTATTTTTTGAAGATCCTTCAAAGTGCCGTTGAGTCCAATAGAAAATTCTCAGGAATTAGAATTTGGGGACCTCCCAACAAATTTATTCACGGGTAAGAACAACGGCAATGAAAAAAAAAAGTTGCGGATCTCTGAACTTTTGAAGAGGAAAAAAAGGAATTCCGAAAAAAGTTCGGATAAATAAGCGTTTGTTATTCGTCCAGATAGTGGCTCAGTTCACGCAGTTTACGCTGTACAACGCCCCAAACAAACAAACCCAACCAAAACAAACAAACAAACCCAAACGAAATTATAAAGATTTTATTCGGACGAATACGTGTAAATTATTTATCCGGATAGTTTGTTTAACAATTTAACACATTCTATCCAGACACTTATACATGTGTTATTCGTCCAGATACTAGCTGACAGACGTCACAATAATATGAACGCCTACTGGAAATACGGCGTGAACTGAGCCGCTATCCGGGCGAATAACATAGGGTCAAAGTGGGAACAGTGGGTACACTGAACCTTTTCTGTTTCTCAGAAGTGGACATGTATATATGCGCGTCTTTTTCACATTAGAACCGCCCTCAGATGCCAAAAGGCTTGAACCTGTCTGTGAGTCGCTCCCACGCAATTCGGTTGTGAGTGGTGATTATATATTATTTTTTGTGTCAAAAGTTGAAAAACCAGCCGAGTTTGTATGTTTTTTGTTTCTTTACCTATCGCAGTCATGTTCAAAGTCATTGTTCTCCCGCAATATACAGATATACTGGGTATTTGAGCATTGTTTGTTAAGGGGAGGGTAGGGGTTTCAGCGTGAAAAAAAACACATTTTTGCGATTTTTTTTCATTTATATGGATAGAGTAAATTTATTGAAACCTCTTATACATTGTTAAATGTCACTTCAAGAACATTCCGTGAAATTTGTACGCGAAAATATTCACAAACAAGCCGGTGCCGCGTTTTTCTCGAAACCACTTTTTCAAAGTCCGTGTTCACTGCCATTTGAAGACTACATGACCGATTTATTTCAAACTTGGTACACACTTTCTACATATAAAATACCTCCCCCCAACGGTTAGTTTGAGATATTTTTTACATTGAGGGGGTTTTCCACCCCCAAAATGGCGGAATTTTTCGTGAAAAATAGCACTTTTCACTTTACACGACCACCAAAAATTTAGAAATGAAAAAAAAAAAATTATCAAAGACCGTTGGGGGGAGGATTTGATGATACTTTGACTAAATGTTAATGGTACTTGATCTCAGATTATTTTGAGCTGAGATACAGTGAACACCGCAAATCGTGTTTTTCCAAAGGCGTTCTTGGAAAAGCTTTGTCACCGGCTTGTTTGTGGATAATTTCGCGTACAAATTTCACGGAATGTTCTTGAAATGACACTTAACAATGTACTAAAGGTTTCAATAAATTTACTCTATCCATATAGATGGAAAAAAATCGCATAAAAGTGTTTTTTTCACGCCGAAACCCCTACCCTCCCCTTAACCTAACAGAAATAGAAACTTGTCAGTACCCGTTTTAGAAAAAAGAGAGGGTCGGTACACAGCGGCTCAATTTTTCGAGGTACACAGAGGTAAGTCATAATATGAATATTTTCGCGTTGTGATTTAGATAGGTACTGGTACTACCTCATTAGGTAGGTACTCATTGTTGATTAATATTCAATAAATGATTGTGATTGATCTCATGATATGCTGTTTTTTAATTAAATTTTCAATAGTTTACTGTACAATACTCCCCATTGTATAGAGAAAAGCACTCTAGTACCTACAAGTGTACAGTGGATCGGGGTAATTTTCTTTAAATTTTGTTTGATGTTGAATTTTTTTTTCACTGTGAAATTAGCCATGTTTCACTGTGTACATCCTCAAGTACACAGTGGATTAAATCCCATTTTTTTTAAAGTGGTTTTTACCTCAACATTTATTGGGTTAGGCCGTTCAGTGTCTATTAACAAAATGAAGCCATTGAACACACCTCATGTTTAGTCAAGGTTTCATTGAGAATATGTGAACGGTTAGGTAGCAATAGACCTCTGAAAAAAAAATGAGCCACTGATCCCACTCTGACCCTACGCTTATTCGTCCGATAACCGGAAGGGGAGTCACTTCGAAAAAAAATGATATTTCCATGAGAAACGGAACGAATCGTGGGTCCTGGTGAAAAATAGCGATCGAATTCGACACAAAAACCACCCAAACAAAGCTCGTGGACACACAACAGCCGTTTCACTTGAAACGTCAAAGAATTCCAGAAACGATAAATAAAGGATGTCTCAAAATGACCTCACCTTTTAAATTTCGTGACATTTTTTTTGTGGCTCACACAGAGCACTAATCTTCGACAACTGGCATCAGAAAGTATTGAGGTTTAGCCATGGTGAATTACGACATCGAGCAACGCATAGAAATTGTGAAAATTCACTACAAAAATGGTGAACATTTTGCAGAGACCTGCCACCTGCCACACTGCGGGCGAAACAATGCAGTTATTGCAGACGAAGTTTCATGTGATGTGATGTGAATTGGCCACCAAGATCGTTCAATTTGACGCAGTTGGACTTCTTTCTTTGGGGTTTTCTGAAAGGCAAAGTGTATGCCAATGACCCACATACCATTCCAGAGTTCAAGGGAGTAATTGGACGCACCATTAATGAAATTAGTCCGAAATTATGCCAAAATGTTATTGAAAATTTTGTCAAAACAGTGAACGTTCGCAAACAGGGACGAGGCGTTTGTACCTTATATTATCATAAAAATATTCGTACTTAAAAAAAAATAATACGTTTTACTAATAAATAAATATCAGGTCATTTTGAGACACCCTTTAATAGAAGGGTATCGAATAGGTGTGTATTGTCAGAACGTTCAAATGTTTTAACCGAGAATCAATCTATGAGTACAAAAACCATCATATAGACATAAATATAGGTGCAGAGTTTGCTCGGGCGATTTTTCGAACATCTCGGAGCGCGCGAATCCTGCGATCCTCATCTTCATTCTGCACACACACACACACACACACACACAAAGTAGAGGAAAGCGCGGACAACCGTCGCGTTTCTGTTATCCGTCGTGAGCAACAGCAAGAGCGAGTGTGTGAGAGAGTGAGAGAGTGAGAGAGAGAGGGGTAAGAGAAAGACGGTGAAAGAGAAGAAGACGAAGAAGGAGAGAGCGCAAGCAACACCGGTAACAACATCGTCGAGCTATGCATCCTCGCATTCCTCTCTCACGCTGAGGCGGTCTCGTTCCGCTGTGGGGATGAACTGACGGAGGGGAGAAAAAGAGAGCGAGAGAGAGAGAGAAAGCGAGGGACAGCAGGATGACGCGACGCGGAGGAGGGAAAGGCGCGCAGGAAGCGAAGAAGGGATAGGAGAGTGGGCCCACCAGAAGGCCCGGGCCCACACAGAACTATCAAAGACGAGAAGTGGGGGCGGCGCGGGAAGGGAGGGAGGAAACGGGCCGCCGCGTGCGCGCATTCTCTCGTATAAGGCCCGAACTTGGACTCACTCTTGGGACTCATTCTTTTCCTCATCCCCTTGCACACTTCGCTCCATCTTCCAGTTTCTCTCTCTCTCTCTCTCTCTCTCTCTCTCTCTCTCTCTCTCACTCTCTTTCATTCCTCCTGCGTACAATTCTTTGCTTCTCCTTCGCGCGGGCCCTTTCTTGCCTTGACCGCCACTTTTCGGTCTTTTCCTCGCTCCTTTTTCCTTCCGTCTTTCTTTCTCGTTCGCCAACGTCTTTCAAGGTAGTGCAGAACTCGTTTCGATGTCCGCATCAGCTTCCCAATGGGCCCTAACCCTTCCCTCACTCTCTCTCTCTCTCTCTCTCTAGGTCTTCTTTTTTTCTCCTCTTGCTCTCTCTCTTTCTCTCTCTTTCTCTCAATCTCTCGCGATGGCGACGTCATCGGCACGCATGGTCGCGATGTATATAGTGGACTGCAGTGTCTCTCGCGAAACCTCTTTTCCTCTCTTTCCCTCTCCCTCTATCGCCCTTATGTATGTGGAACGCCGGGATCGCGAAACAACGCGTTCCGCGAACCCCACTACGTGCCTGGCGAGAAAAATTCACTTCCCGCGACTGAATACTGTCCTCTACTGTCCTCTCCCCCCCCCCCTCTCTCTCTCTCTCTCTCTCTCTCTCTGGCCCTTCTTATCGCCTACACAACCCCTTATACGGTATTCCGGAATTTTTATAGCTTCGGCTTTGTGTACATACCCATATCCATATCTGCAGGCCTGTCCGTATACAATCTAGACACAATTCCACAAGGTGAAATTGATCGACGAGAACCTAATGATGCATTCTGAGATTGGAAGAATCAACGTTACTTGACGGACTACCGAACCCGAGCACCTTTGTTTGATTATAAGAAAAAAAGATCCGAGCCATTTTCTCCATGCTGAGAAAAAGCTTTTTCCCCTGATGTAACTTGGAAAGGGCGCTTATGCGCAGAGTATACGTGTCGAACGAAAATGCTCGCAAAATCCATAATTCTACGAACCACCCGCACTGAACAAACAGATATTACAAACGCACCCCTCCTTCGAAGGTTTACACGACAAGGAATGCCGAGACAATATGAGGGTAAACGTTAAGCAAGCAATTCCGACAAAACGAGAGTGGCGAACATTTGACAGTGTCAGCCGCCTGAGGAATTGCCGTAAAGCGTGCGTGACGTCATTGGCCCGAGCTCGCTCGAATTTATATTCACCCCCGTGTATATACGGTATATCGCGTTCAATATTCGTTAGCTGTTATTGCACAATAGGTAGAGAGGGACAGAGGGAGAGAGTGAGAGAAAATCTACCCCGGAGATTGATGATCTTTGCTGATCCCTTAACAGTTGTTTCGTTTTTTTTTGCCTTGGAGGGATCCTGAATTTTGTATTTGAATCTCTTTGACACAAAGGTCATGTATAGTACAGTCGTGCTGGATATTGGAATCGGAAAAAAATAGAAGGCTAGTTTTTTGACAGGTGATTATGTAGGTGCCGTGGGTGCTAAATCCAAGTTTGCCGAAAAATCGGGGTGTAGGGTTTTTTTTAGGGGATGAAAGGGGATGGAGTGGATTAATGCCAAACTACAACCCTCATGAGGTCGTTGTCGGGAGACAGAATGCTCAGAAAAATCGGGGCTTTATTTTTGTCCACAGCGCCTAAGTCGTGGAAGTTCATTTTGGGGGTGAAAAAGTGGGGTTAAATTTTGAAAAATCAGTTTTCATTCGATAACCTTTTAGGAAAAATTCATACAATTTTTGTTCAAATGGGAACGTTGTAGCCCTCGAAAAAACGCGTCGATTGAGTAGTTGATCATTTCTCTCCAATAATATCTTCACCCCCATAAGAGTTGTCGAAGTATAAAAAAAATTGTTTATTGAATAACTAAAAAACAATCCATTTTTCGGGGATGGTGTAAATGTACAAAATGTAGAGAATAATTTTCTCTATATTTTCGTTCGTATGCACCACCCTTGAATTTTGCTTTTTCGAACTCCTCTCGGGGGTTGAAAATTCAAAATGAAATTCTGGGAAAACTATAGATGGAAAATAAAGAGATAGGAGTTTCGCGATGTGGACAAAAATGTAGCTGAGGGTTCAAGCTACAAATCCGTCCACAGCGGCGAATTCGTGCGGTCAATAGTTTTCCCAGAATGTCATTTCGAATTTTCAACCCCCGAGAGGGGTCGGAAAATAAAAATTCAAGGGCGGTCCATAGAAACGAAAATATAGAGAAAATTATTCTCTACATTTCGTACATTTGAACCATATTCGAAAAATCGATTGTTTTTGAGTTATTCAATAAATAATTTTTTTTTGTATTTTAACCATTTTGGGGGGGGGGGGGTAAATATATTATGGGAGAGTATTGATTAAATACTCGATCGTCGCGTCTTTTCAAGGGCTACAACGTTCCCATTTGAACAAAAAGCGTACGAATTTTTTCTAAAGAGTTATTGAATTAAAAGTGATTTTTCAAAATTTCACCCCACCTTTTCACCTCCAAAATGAACTTCCACGACTTCGGCGCTGTGGACAAAACTAAAGCCCGGATTTTTCTGCACATTTTGTCTCACGGCGCCGACCTCGTAGGGGTTGTAGTTTGGCATTAATCCATCCCATCCCCTTTCACCCCCTAAAAAAACCTACAACCCGATTTTTAGGCAAACATGGATAGCACCCGCGGCACCTACAAAATCACCTGTCAAAAAACTAGCCATCTTCTAATTTTTTCCGATTACGGGGTTTTTCAGCAACAGCGCGACTGTACTAGTGCTTTTTTAAATTCCCTCACAATTATAGATTTTATATCATTTTCTTAGTTATTCCGTGGAAACAGATTTTTTTTGCAAGAGCCGTGGAAAGATGATTTTTATGACTTCTGACTTCGAAGAGCCAGGTCTCATAGTAGCTAATTGTAGATGTATATGGATGCGCGCGTGGACCCGTGTGTGTGTGTGCACATATATGTATATATGTGTGGATATGTATGTATTATTAGCGCGCGTCTGACAACCCTGAAACATATTTTTGCCGCACGTGCCGCAAAAGAATCACCTATTCGTTATTATCGTTATCCATTCTGTGACTATATGCGCGCGTGTCATTCGTTGCACGGGTCCAATATACCTGTACTTATACCGTACATTATACACCGGAATTTCGACGAAGAAATTAGAGAACGAACACGTGGATAATGATAACGGGAGCCGAGTGAAGCAAAAATGCACCAGGCACGTGCAGTGATCCTTCTTCTCACTTCTCTCATTCTTGATTCCGAGTTCGCGACTGTACGTGCAAGCAAAAAATTATTGCAAGACACGCACTGCATTTGCAATGTTAATCGCCCGTCTATTCAAGCCGCATTTTTTCACAGCTCCACGGGGAGTTTTTTTTTTATCAATTACACTTTTCAATATCGATTGCAGATTGAAGAAAGATTGGTTCGAAACCTTACCCTTAAAAAAAGAACTTTTAAATTCGATATCTCGAAAACTATTTCGAGTCGCCAAAAATCCCTTAAGTGATTGTCTTAAAATTTTTAAAGAAAGGTTTGTGCAAAATTTCAGCTCGATCGGAGCCGGAGGCAAAGGGGGTGAGTTCGAACCTTAACCGCTTGCTGATTGCAAGTTATAAAAATGTATTTAAACAATTTTGTATTATCATCACATCGGTCTCCACGAGAGGACGTTCCTCTTGCGTGGGTGTTATAAAATATGTCGCGCGTCTTTCAGAAAACACTTGGCTGACCACGAGCGACACTGCGCAAAATTCGTGGTGTATAGATACGATTTGCGGACTCGGTTATTTCTGCGTTCAGGGTACGAGTAGCTCGCAGGAGAAGCCTCGTGCCCTGTGCCACGCTCCCGACCCAGAGCGTCTACTACGTCAATAAATTTGCTAGTTAATTCAAATTAAAAAACACCAATGATGTAATATAAAAAGTATGCTTTCCTGTAGTATTAGTAAACCAAGACGCAACGCTTGGAAGCGTATCAAAAGATTCGGAAAGATCGGTATGAGTACCAATCGCGGTAATTCAATAGTAAATTAATTAAAACGTCGACTACTAACATCACTTCTTTAAAAAATTATATACACCTTTATTTTCTTCAACTGCTCAATTTCTTTCACCGATTTATGGGACGTAAATAACTCGAACTGTTATTCGAATCGTCATCAAATATCTAATACCGCAAAGTTAAAAGAATGGAATCATAATAAAAATAAAGAAACGAAAGAAGAGAAGAAATTTCGTTGCGCTCCAACGATGCGAACATCAACCCCGTTAAAAAAATAGTGATAGGAACAAAGCTTTTTTGTAAAAATATTAATGGATGGTGACGAATCAGGCAGTGAGCAAGAAGAAAGGAGAGGGAGAGAGAGGGAGAGAGAGAAAGAGAGAGCAATTCGTTCTGGAGATTCCGAAGCGCAGTAGTCAGGTTTTGGCATGACAGAATGGAAAACGTGAAAAGCTTATTGGAATTCTCGAGAATCGACTGGCTCCTCCTCGATGCTTGTCCAGGAAATACGGGGCCGAACGACAAAGTCCTGGAGAAGTCACCGATCGTTTCTCCTATAACCCCGCACCCTTCGAACTTGAACGCGCAATTTCGCATTTTACTCGGACAGTAGCGATTTTCCCATAGGTATTGTCGGGTCGGAAACGAGAGAGGAATAACTCGCGAACGGGAAGATGAGATGACAAAAAAAACATGATTTCGGGCAGGGGTAGCTCGGGAGGAGGTGAAGCATCAGGAATGGAATATGAGGATTGGTGCGATCGGGACATTTTGGTATGCCGAATCCAATTTTAATATCGGCGCTATTTACAGACGAGAGAACGACGTATGGACGGAAAATTCATTGATTTATTAAAACACAGTTTATAACGCCCTACGAAACTTATTATTCTACCCGCGTACTTATCGAAATCGAAAAATTCTTCATGCCAACACTCAAACGAGAAGGTTGAAGGACCGTCCCTATGTCTATATCATTTCCAATGTTCCTTCGTACGCCCTTCCATGCTTTTCAGCCCCTTTCACTTTTTACCCCACATTCGTCACTTCGTTATTTTCACCTCCTGAAAGACCTCCCAGACTGCTGTCATTGTCAGTCATTCTTTTCTAATTCTACATCCGCACGAAGGCACGGGGAATCAGTGGAAAAGCCTGCGCTGCCGTAGGTGGCTGTATTATCCGAAACTCACTAAAACTGTTGACCGCTCAACATTCCGGTCACCCATCAAAGTTTTGGCACATATCAACGTTTCTTGACATACGGTAATTCTGGGGGAGTTGGCCACAAGGGAGAGATGGCCAATACAAATGTTTCATAGAACCGCGCACTAGATTTCACCTGTAACTGCTTAATTCGCTTCGCGTCGAGTGCAGGTATCAGTGTACGAGAAGAAGTTGGCAAAAAAATGTTAAGTAAGTAAAATCCTTTTTAATTATTCTCTCTACTGCTACATTTTTCGAAGGCTTCATGTTTTGCATTGTGGTGATGTTATTTTGTAAAAGTAATGGTTACTTTTGTATTTCTTGAATAGTTCACGAACAGTGCTTTGTTATAACCTCAAGATTTCACATGTATTGTTTCTACTTGTTTACATTTTAGATGTGGACATCTCTCCCGGGAGATTAGGAGAGATGGCCATAGTATTAGTTGTAGTGTGTTCAAGTAATTCATTTATTCTACATTTGTTTTAGATGCCTGATAAGTATAAGAGAAAAGCAATTGCTCTACGAGGGGACTGGAATCAAGAATCATCAAAACAGCAATTAGTGCTGTAAAAAGTGATGAATCGTCGGTTCGTGCGTCGCTAGGACCTATGAAATACTTAGGAAGATCTTAGGAAGACGATATAAAAACAATGACAAAAAATGTCGCGGAGAGATTATTATTAAACTAGTCTCATCGAAGACTGGCTCCAGTGGATCGTGTGCCAACTTTGGGTACACAAAAATTA
This sequence comes from Ophion slaviceki, assembly GCA_944452715.1. Taxonomy (NCBI): domain Eukaryota; kingdom Metazoa; phylum Arthropoda; class Insecta; order Hymenoptera; family Ichneumonidae; genus Ophion; species Ophion slaviceki. Next base: position 26,643,453 of record OX101786.1, on the reverse strand, counting down.
TACTGATTTCGATTACATGTGTTCTAGATGTGGACAAAAGAAAAAAAATAATAAAAACATAAAACTAAAGAGAAAACCGAGAGCATAATGCTGGGTAACTGGCCATCTCACCTCTACTCCTACGACCATCATATCCGGATACTCCGGGAGAGATAGCCAATCGTGATTCAAAAAAAAAAAATAATAATAATTTTAAGGTTAATCTGACAGGAGTTTATTTTGATTTCGTAAGTTATCTTAAAGATAAATGTTCAAAGTTTAATTACAAATGAAGATAAGTTAAGAAACGTCTGTACTTTTATTTTGACGGAGCCTTGAAAAAAACTGTGGTCAACTACCCCGGACTTACCATAGAAGATCGCCGATGCCTTACACCGACTGCGCGGCCGCTGCTTTCAGCTGGAGAACCGTTCCTGTATGAAACCATCCTATTCTGCATGTATTCGAAAGGATCGATCGGTATTGTCATTGCACATACGGGGAATTCGCCGATGGCGCATTCTTTAACTTTCCAAACAATAATACACTACGATGCATGGTTGAATACTTGCTAGGAATTTTTTTTTATTCGACTTAGACTCGAATTATACCATTTCTAGGCTTTAATGAAATAATTCTCCAGCTAGTTATCGCCTATTCAATATTTTTTCCAACATTTTCTATGACGTTGTGTTGACATTTTTCTGGGAGAATCGTTTTTCATCCAATTATCGTTGTACAGAATAAAAAGAATGTTTGGATCTGTGGACTGAAATACGGATTTGTCCATTTTTACTGGTAATCGCGTGAAGACACCATTGGACTATGTGATCGCTTTCGTGAATAAGCCGGTTGCATCATTAACTCTTGTCAGCACAGCAGAATGCGAGAAAACTAGACACGCTCACTGACATCAGAGAGACATTAGAGAGAGGAAGAGAGAGAGAGAGAGAGTTAAACGACTGTTTTTTTTTTGCTTTGGTACATTCATACGTACACATACACGCCATATTATGCAGTGACGTATAAATGATGAAAACGAGGGGTGGCGAGAAGGTAAACACCTATTTACGCGTGGTAAACTCGTTGTATGTGCATAAACACACAAACTCCGGGTATGCAAACACGTCCTTTCGAATATGCGACAGCACGAGGCATGAGGTATTTCGTCAATGTGTATTGCATCACCGCGACCGAGCACGCACGTTTACGCATCCCCGGCACGTGCACCTCGTTTATTGTTTTTCCTCGTATTTTCCGTCACAAACTATAAGTTCTGATATTGAATTTGTGCAAATAAGCCGCAGTCACCTGCACTATTGAACGTTTTTTTTTCTTCAAAGTGTCACGGTTATCATCGCTCGTGTCTTAGCGGACAAGATACGAGGGACTCCCGCCTTGGGTTCGCTGAAAAACGGAATGGGTTTATCACATTTGTCATCTGGACTCGCTTGTAATCATTTTTCCTCACATCGATAGATACGCCACTTGATTTTTCTAAAAAATGGGAGGTTTATCTGGCATATCGCTGTCTAATTTTGTGTACCCGGAACACCGAGCAAAGGTGGGTGGAGAGCAGGAAAAAAATGAATATTTTGGACTGTTCTTTACACCGATTCAAAATCATGAAGATTAATAAATTAGGACCTTGCCCAGCCTAGTCGTGTGAAGGATAGAGATTCGTGTAACCTCCCAGATAGACAGTCATGATTATCACGGCATGCATACAATTGATGAAGCAAATTTTACAGCATATTGACTACATGTCGTGATGCAAAGCCATGAACTCATTTAGTACTATGATTGTATTTTGATCTCAATATGTAATTTACAAATGCATCGTACGTTTAGAGCATGTCGAACTCATGTCGCTGTGCTCAAGTGTCCGCAATTAATATCCGCAAATTTCACGTCATACTGAAGTAACGTGTAGACATTTTGGCGTGTGTTCACTATGGTAGCATTAATTGTTCTCTAAATTGTACTTAACATGAACGCAACTTCGTTTACGTTGATGAATACATTTCATGAACTTATTCAGTGTCATGAATTTGAGATACATGGTGACTTAAATTTGTCGTTTCAAAATGCATCAACCGTTGACTGCAAGATAAACTCATGAGACGGCAAATTTGAATTTTACAATGAATATTTGCAGATTGACGTCATATGGAAGTCATGCAATGACTTTTGTTGGTGAATTCACTGGGTTGGCACTGGTAGTAGAAATGCCATGCAAGCAACATGACGGCGATATGCATGTTACTCAGTGATACATTTCATGACGGCGATATGCATATTTCTCAGTGATACATACCATGAGCGCAATATGACGGCGATGTGAGTGTTTTTTAGTGATACATCATATAACGGTGATATACATGTTTTTCAGTGATACGTTGATGAATACATTTCATGAACTCATTCAGTATCATGAATTTGAGATACATGGTGACTTAAATTTGTCTTTTTAAAATGCATTATCCGTTGACTACAAGATAAACTCATGAGACGGCAAATTTGAATTTTACAATGAAAATTTGCAGATTGACGTCATATGGAAGTCATCCAATGACTTTTGTTGGTGAATTCACTGGGTTAGCATTGGTAGTAGAAATGCCATGCAAGCAATATGACGGCGGTATGGTCTCAGTGATAGATTCGATGGGCGCAACATGACGGCGACATGCGTGTTTCTCAGTGATACATCCTGTGACGGCGATATGCATGTTTCTAAGTGATACATTCAATGAGCGAAATATGACGGCGATATGTATATTTGTCAGTGATGCATCCCCCGAGCGCAATATGACGGCGATATGCATGTTTCTCAGTGATACATTTCATGACGGCGTATGCATGTATTCAGTGATACATTCGATGAGCGAAATATGGCGGCGATATGCATATTTCTCAGTGATACATACCATGAGCGCAATATGACGGCGATATGAGTGTTTTTCAGTGATACATCCTATAACGGTGATATATATGTTTCTCAGTGATACGTTCGATGAGTGCAATATGACGGCGAAATGCATATTGATAAAAATCAAGAATGATACAAATAGGCAGAGAAACAAAGAAAGTTTACACAAGAGTTAGAATGGCTAAGTAGGTAGCGCGCACATCCCTAGAATTAGAAGAATCGCACATCTCTAGAATTAGAAGTTCAAATCCCGAGGGTAGGTACAAACTTTAACGGGGCAGGATACGTTTTAATTCAATTATCATATAGGCAGGAACACAAATAAAGCATATGGGAACGAAAAATATTACCAGATTCTTTTATTCAAAATTTTTGGATTTAAAAAAATTTTCACGCCATGACACCCATATGAGTACAACAAGTTACGTCACGCCATGCTGTCAATATGAGCTCCACAGGAGCACTACAAATTCTTCACGCCGTGACACCCATATGAGCCCCATATGCACTCACTTATTGTTTGACATTCGTGAGCCGCTTTTGCTAGGGCTGATGAATTCACTGCATGCACACTCGCGTGAGAACAACTTTGCTTCATTTGGATTTGCCATTGTGAATCATCATGTGATGCAAATATGGCGTGAAGGGGAGCACTCATAAGGGACATACAGCTGTGTAATTTTCTATGCCTCATAGAAGATCTACATATGATGCAAATATGAGCTACATGGGTCTATCTGGGCTGACAATTGTCCAGCCCGCCATTCGATATATTGGCGCCATTGTCAATTTTCTCGTTTAATCAATTCGGTAAGACTCTTGGCAAAGCCAAACTTTTTTTCGGCTGATGTTGCCAGACAAAAATCGCTTTACTAAGGGTTGTCGGCACATGAGACTGAAAAGTTCGTGACCATCAACAGGCATTGCACAGAATAGGAACCTGTCCAATCCAGTCCACCGCAGACTCAAAATTGGGTCTAACCAACTAAACTGACAGCTGTGCAGTTCGTCGGACCAACTTTAGTACTTTGGTTGGATCAACTCGGACCATTTCCAATGTTCTAGTCCAATCAAAACGGCACCACCATTCTCGATACAAAGTTGTCCGCTGATCACCATTTATCCAGTACCAAACCGATCACAGAAAAACGTTTTCTCCAGCTGCGGCTTCTCCCCACAAACGGCTTTTCTAGATCAACCAAAGTCTGTGGAAAAAATGGTGATCACCAACCAACCAATAGCTGTCCTCTAGAACCTGCACGTCACGCTTCACACGTCTTTTACAATTACTACCCAGGTAGGAATTGACGATGAAAAAAGGGCTCGCCAAGCTCTGAAACAAGGCTCACATTTTTTAATTCAGGCTGAGCACCAGCCTGATTTCAGGCCTAGCTGAACCTCTGAATGATAACGCGGTTTCAGGCTCTTGCACACAGGCTTGACCAAAGGCTGGTAGAAAAGCCTGTAATAAGCCTGAAACGACGAAACAACAAGGCTCAAAACGAGCCTTAATGAAGCCTTCACGAGCATTTATGACCAGGCTTTTCCCAAACTCTTCCCGAGGCTATATGAGGCCTGTTTTTAGTTTTCTATATTCGACATTGGGGTAAAGTTAATAAATTTGTAAAGAATTCATTTGATTTATTATATATATTTATTATTTGTTATATTATTTGGTACAAAATATATATAAAAAATATTTTAAAAAACAATACTTTATTTTATTGCGTACTTTTATTTTTGTATACACTTTTTTGTGTACTTCAGAAATATCGATAAGAGCATATGTTTAAATGTTCTGAGCTGCCTCCTTCGCTTTCGTTTTTCGTTCCGTCGCACCCGACAAATTTATTGCTAATTTTTTTTTTCATACAAGTACAGAAAAAATATTATTTTAAACTTATTTTATTTTATCACAACCTGAAACAAGCCTGCATCCAGCCTTGATTTTTCAGCCTCAAAATTCACCGGCTGAATAAAGCTTGAAATAACCCTGAGTTTAGGCTAAGCAGCCAGTCTTGGTTCCAGACTGCTCCAAACGATGCAATGAAACCTGGCCCAGGTCTGTCTCACTCAGGCTCGGTGAAACAAGGCTCGCACAAGCTTGTTTCCATCGTCAGCCTTTTAATTTCCTACCTGGGTAAGTCTCCCTTCAAACTGCATATCGATAGTCATGTATGTGGCAATTATGCGATCACACCTCCACTCTTGGCTGTGACAAAAAGCGAGCTCAGTTAACGAATTCTCTCAGCACCACAACACCTCTCAAAAATCATTCAAATCCTACAGAATTCGATTACCACCCGCAATCTTTACATGCATCAGTACAAATGCAAAAATGTAATAAATCAAGATCGAGCAAAAATCGAACAATCACATTCGCAAGAATGCGAAATATCCTACGTACGGTATTTGCAGGGAATAGTTTCGCGTCTGGCGAAATCGATGTAGAAACGTGTAGCATTTTATTACAGTAATCCCGGGGATGCTGGAGGTGAGTGGAACTGAATATAAGCAAAAGTCTCGATTGAAATATCAAAAATATGTAGGTACACGCATACATAATGCGCCTCCGTGTATGAATGTGCACGGTTGTGCACACGCGTATAAATGGAAATGGCGAAGGGAGAGGAAACGAGAATCGCGGGTATGAAAGGAGAATAAAGAGAACTCGATTGCTATACGTGTATATAGTTGCGCCTATACACACGCGTTTGTATATATTCACATCACATATACGGACATGCACACATATCCATTTATATAAACATAAACACGTAGAACACACACTATAGGTGTATCACTAGTACACTTTGTACACACTCGACACAGTTATATGGATGCTGAGGAGGGCGAGGAAAAGAGTGCGGTCGGAGGACTCGCGTTTCTCCCGGTGGTTGGATCGGCCTTCCCTCTAGCTCGCTCTATCTTGTGTTCCCCCGCGGTGAGTGTCTCCTCGTCGTCGTACAGACGTACACTCGCTCGTAGCCGTCGTAGCTCGCGGCCTTAGAAGGTCGCTAGCTGGAGCCAGCCTTCTTTAGCATCGCTCGCTTACAACGTGCAGTAACTTATTGCCAGTAGTACGTATATACGTACGCTCTCTCTTTCCAATCTCCGTCATTCTTTCCTTGTCTTTTGCGAGTACTCGCTCTCCTCCTCTCTCTCTCTCTCTCTCTCTCTCTCTCTCTCTCTCTCTCTCTCTCTCTCTCTCTTTCCCTCTCTGTCTATTGCTCTCACTCTGCCGTTCTCCCTCCCCACCTTTTTCTCTTACTCATAGTTCTTTTATATCACGACCGGATTCTCGCGCGCAATGCAACTCCTTTCGAAGGAGAGAGAGAGGAGACGGAGATGCAGTAGAGATGCACTCGGTAGAGTTCACCGATGCTCAAGGAAGCTTCGACAGACACGGCACCGTAAAACTAGCATATACCGACGGTTGATTCGTTTGCGCAAGTGTTTGAGAAAAAGTTGATGTCAATGACGATGCATCCTAACTGCATAAAAATTTATTGGACGCATAGGCTCCCCGAATATGCTTGAAACTGCATGAATACGAGTTTTCTCTGTTGTTCGATTAGCTTTTCGAAAAGATATGCCGAATTTCCGATGTATATTTAAGAAACATCATTCTGAGATCAACAGCTTTGATGTTATATACTTTTTTGCAATCTGCGTTGTTGATTTTATAATTTTTCAATGCAATGGGGGAAGGGGTGGCCCCAGTCAGCAGGCAGCCTCGGCGAGTTCAATAATTTATACCTATCATGTATTTACGAGGTATTCTTTATTTTCTCGTGCACGCGGCCGTGTCCTACTAAACACGTGCGGTCAGTTGAGCCCGAAGCCCTATTGCGATTCGACGTATAGCGTTGAATATTGGATTCGGCGGTATGCAATCACGCGACGATTAATATTGAAAAAGGTGTATCGTTGAAAAGACGCGGGGATTGGATCCAATGTACGAAATGTCCGATTGGACTCATGGGGCTTTTGTAGACATAAGTCTATCGGATTTGTTCTACAAGGATAATGTTTGTGTTGCTGATGATTTGGTAATATTATGGTGGCTGGAACCGCGACTTTTTTGCAGAGGGTTTATTCAGTTCGAGCTATGAGTACTTTTGTTATTCAAGTATACTGTTTTTTATTGTATGTTTGCAGTGAATCAAGTCAATATACATTTTGTTGATGATTTTTGTAGGGTTTCTCTTACGTTTATGTTCTTCACTTTGGTCGTAATTGCAAGCATAAAAAAATGGCTCTGTCGTTTTTGCTTATTTGATGTCTAACAAGGAACATCACTTTGGTTTCCGTCTTCGATTTTGTTAAAACAAAATTTTGTTGAAACACAATACATCGTGGATATAGTAGAGTATTACAAACTATGAGATACGTATTTTTTATGTCGGCGGACAAACGGTTTTAAGGGGTGAATGCACCGCTCAGACTGAAGCATGTCAACGGCAAATTTTGCACTTTCACCTGCAAGTCCACCGATTTCAGTGAAACCGGATCGAAGAATTTTTTAATAAAAAATGGTCAGAAGTACTGGGTACTTTGAAAAATGGGTACTTTGAATGGGTACTTTGTGGGGTACTTTGAAAAAAATGGGTACTTTGAAAATGGGTAAATTGAAAAAAAAATGGGTACTTTGAAATGGGTAAATTGAAAAAAATGGGTACTTTGAAAAAAAAATGAAGTGATGTACCATCCGTTTATTTTTCTTTCTATCACCACGCATTGAAAAAGGGTGCATTCAATTGAATGAAAATTAAAGTTCACATGTTTTTGTAGTTTTGCCTGATAGCAAGGTTAAGGGAAGATTCTGCCTTGTTGGGCCAAAAAATGTTCGATTTTTCACCAATTTTTTATACGAAAAGTATTGAGTGTTGAATGTTGATATTTGGTATTCACTAAGCGGTCTTTATTGAACATTAAAATATTTTTTAAAGTGAGACAAAACATGGTGGTGGGAGGAGCCAGAGCGGACAGATGATCTGAAGGATAAAAATCAAACATATTTTTACTTTGTACAATATTGTGTATAAGTTGACCTAGAATCAAGAAGAAAAATTGAAAAATAAAAAAAAAGTGAGCGATCGGACGAAAGTTTGTTTTTTCCCAAAAATTTTCGCATTTTTTCGCTCACTATTTTTTTATTTTTCAATTTTTCTTCTTGATTCTAGGTCAACTTATACACAATATTGTACAAAGTAAAAATATGTTTGATTTTTTGCTTCAGATCACTTGTCCCGGACTTGGGACTACCGCAAGCGAAGAATGTCATCGCCCGCGCACCGACATACATGGCTCCTTCCACTCGCACCACCATGTTTTGTCAAACTTTAAAAAATATTTCGATGTTCAATAAAAACCGCTTAGTCAACATACCAAATATCAACATCCTATATTTAATACTTTTCGTATAAAAAATTTGTACAAAATCGAACTTTTTTGGCCCAACAACGCAAAACCTTCCCTTAAAGCGGAAAAACCACATTTCATACATTTTCGAAGATTTTTTATAGAAGTTGAGCGTTTTGGAGGAAATGAATTGTGAATTCGCATTCAGGGGTTAAAAACACATCGTTTTGGACTTATATTTTTGATAAATCCAATAGCTTATTGCTTTTGGCCAAAAATGTTGGCTTTTTTTAATTGCCCGTAATTTTTGTTTGTTTCGATTTGAACATTCACTCTGCGCTCATCCTTTTCGTAATCATACCTTTTGGAAAATGCTTCATTCGTCAAGCTACGATCACTTTTCGATTTTTGGCAGAATTTCAAAGTCGAGCCACTGATTATTTGCGATCTATTTTCAAGTACACTTTCCAGGAAAACTAAAAGTCCCGGAATATCGGAATGCACTGAGCACCATTTTCTAAATCTACCAAAATCCTTTTTGAAAATCCTCAATAAGTCTCCGTGACTCAAATAAGACCGGCTTTACGACTGTTTTGAATTTCAGGACTTGGGCGATTTTGCAAAAGTGGCCAAGACGGTCAAACATTTTTTTCTCTACTTTTACACAATTTCAATAGGTCTGATGGGACATCTTCCACCAATCACAGATATCACGGAAAAAACGGGGTTACATAGCGATTCAACGATTTTCAATAAAAATTAGAGTATCTGGGGGGAACGAATGGTAAATTCGCATTCAGGGCGTCAAAATACATCGATAGGCAAACCTTGGCATAATTTTTAAGTCGAACCACAGACATTCGCAAATTTTTGAATACTCTAAACATCAATTTGGAATTTGCATAAATATTTTGAATCAGCAGACACATTTAAATACAGAAAAAGAACTGCGATAAGGTACTTCAATTAAGGGGTTGTTTAACCCTCAAGCTTGCTATCCGGCAAAAATGCAAAAATACGTAAATTTTAATTTCATCCCCCCTTCAAAGTGTTACCCATTTCGTTCAATTTATTGCACCCCTTTGAAATGTGAAGTGAGAGGAATAAACATATCGGGGTGGTTCGCCCTTTAATTTTTTTTTTTCGATTTACCCTCAGTGGATTTCTGATCGTTGTTGTTTCACTGAAATCCGTTCACCAAAATGAGCCCTTGACATACTTCACTTTAAGGGGTGCAGTCATTTCTAAGAGGTTTTTCCACCGATAAAAAAAACGTAACTAATAGTTTTTGATGCTCTTCCCTATACATGAGATTCAACAAAATCGAAGGCGGAAACCAAAGTGATGTTCCTCGTGAGTCGAGAGTACAGTTGCAGCTATTCGGAATCGGTTTTCCCGCCGCAGCCAATGAATAATTTATTAGTCTACGAAACAAAAAAGGAAAAACGCACACGACAGTCAACCCAGGCTCAATGCGAACGTCTGTATTCTTTTTCCACGCAAATGTCATTTACAAGGATAAAACCGGATTTACGAATACGATAGGCGATCGTTTTTCAGATCTTGGAAACGCGCGAATAACGCGTGCGTCGTTTATTGCTAGATATGCATATCCGTCGACTCTATCGCGCAAATGTGAGCCTTCTTGGATTTTCCGTTCTCTCCAATATTCGAATATTCGATATCACAGGCGAGTGGATGCGTAAGGCAGCAAATCATGGATGCGCTAACCGCACTGGGCCGCACGAATAAAAATTACCAAATCTGCAAGATAGTAGAATTATACCAGGATTTCGATGAACATTTGACTTCAACGAATTGGGAATCGGTTGTGTACAGTAGGCGAATTTGAACATCCTGTTTTTTGCATTACATTTTTATCAGTACATAGAATGAAACATGTAAAAATATCCTGCACTACTTGACATTCCAATATCGTAGTGTAGCATCCACATATGCAGTTGCATTACATAGATATTGCTTTCATCTTAGACACGTGAAACTTCTTTTCGTCCATGAACGACGTTTACAGTTTCTTTTTTCCCATAATGACAAAACCTGGGGTAATTCTTTAGATAAGTGACTTTCATGAAAAAAGAGCCTACAATTTTTTTTGCTATTTTCACATTTATTGGGTTATAAATGACGATATTCAGTCGGGGGAAGCTGAATCCCCCTCCCCTCCCACACAAAGTTATGGGGGTTTGAAGTTGGCGGAAACACGTGATGGAATAGGGCATTTTTGAACATTTCGACGCCTACATTGGGTTTGTTTGGGTGCACCGACTGAATGTCATCATTTATAACCCAATGAATGAGAAAATAGCAACAATTTTTTTTCGCAAAAGTCACATGTCTAAAGAATTACCAAAATTGACCATTTTTATTCTCCACTTCACTTGAATTACTATTTTTTAAAAACCAAATAAACTTTCCTTCATGTAAAATTCAGACGTTCTCGAGAAATATTAACTTCGATGCTTAATTTTGATTGTGACAGTTGAGAGCGATTTGATGCAGCGTATGACCAACAGAAAAGAAAGCCCGTGTATTCGATCAAAAGTAATTAAAAATATCGATTCGGCATCATCAACATATGCAAGTAAAAAAACGTATCAAAAAATTCGATCGTACATGCTCAGATCCAACAATTTCCATTAAAAGCCAAACAGTTGAACAAAATCGTTTGGATTTTGCTGTTAACCGGGGATAATTTTGATTTTTCATTATGAAACGTTTGTGATATTTGTTTGCGGTGGTGATTCTCGTAGCTCCGATATTTTCTAATATAGCTTTGTGTACACATGGTGCATGTGTGCTCGCAACGACGACGAGCCACTGCCGCTCCTACCTAGCAGCATTCTCCGGATACCGTAGTCTTCGGCATTTTCTTATTTTTGCGCCTCGGCAAAACCACATCGCGGCCTGCGATCCTCCCTTCTCCCATCCGTTTCTCTCTCTCTCTCTCTCTCTCTCTCTCTCTCTCTCTCTCTCCCTTTCTCTCTTTCTCCCTCATCTCCGACATCGATGCATTGCACCGTGATGAAAGTTCACCACAGCGGGCATCGAACGAGACGCGCACGCCGCGCAAAGTCCGCGAGACGAAAGAGAGAGGGAGGAAGAGAAAGATCGCGGGGAGAGAGGCAGAGAGAGAAGGGGATGAATATGTATATATATATATATATATATATATATAGTTTATTCCTCAATTCCCGTCTCTCTCGATCTTTCACGCATTCTTAACCCCGTGAAATGAAACAGGAAGAATATACAACTCGGACAGAAAATGCAAGAACTACGCTGCGAAAAATATTTATTTCGAGTTAGCAGATCTATTTTGAATACAGCGAAAAAACAAATTGATTATTATTGCTCATTCGTAATTAAACCAGATGAAACCTGACGGGGATAATTAAGGTTCGATTTCGACTGTCAATCCATACTGATATAATAAAGGTGTAGTATTCGATGGTGTTAACGGGGTATCCCTCTCTGGAAGCCCAATTTGAAGGGCCAGAATGATGATTTTTTTTCCAGTAACACATTGGTTGGAATACATTTATTTTTTTCCACCATGTTGTATACTTGTTTGTGGTTATAATGTAATTTTTTTCGGGCGAAAATCTTTCAAAGTGTTCGTGGTCCCGCGTAGAAATTTTGACGGGGCCCAAATCAGGGCCCGATCAGGTTGGCTGACTGCCCTGGTAGGGCACTACTAAGGCAGCCTGAAAGGGCCCTACTAGGAAATGTAACGTTGTGTCACATGTGGGCCTGACCTGATTGCCTGATCAGGCCCCTATCAGGTTGCCTGATCAGAAAGAAATGCATATAATATTTCAAAAATCCAAAATGGAATGAACCACTTAATTTAGAGTTCCACTACAATGATTTTGTATCATAATTCGTCATTCCCTGGCCTG